>BPTQ01000008.1:302862791-303233664 GCA_019973895.1 Chrysanthemum seticuspe
CTCTGAGAATAAAGTCAAAGGAAGAAAAAGTCTTGGTAAAAAAGTGATTCCCAGCATCAGGTTCTCAAAACTCATTATCAGTCATTTGCTACAAACTCACAGAATCAACTCACGTAGCGAGTCTGCCAAGCATGAAACCAGTGATGAATTCGTTCTTGGCAATCTTAAATATAGTGCCAAAGGATATGACAGGGAGATTTTCGGTATGCCAGTTCCTGAAACTTTGCTTAATGATAGAATCAAGAATGCGGATTACTTCAAGAGTTATGTAAAGAAAGCATCCGCTAATGCAGCTGACATCCCGAACTCCTCTTCCAAATCTAAGCAATCTCAAGCCTCATACTCAAGCCTTCCCAAGAAAAACAAGAGGCCTGGCAGCTCAGTATCTAATGTCTCTCCATCACAACAGCAAAAGAGAATAAAAAAGGACACTGGTAAGGGAAATGATGAGGGAACTAAGATTACTGGAAGAGTAACAGAATTGATTGATGAAGACTAAGCTGCATATCAACAAGGAATTCAGCAAAGCCTTGACAGCCTAAACGAGTCTCAGAGACCACCAGTAGGAGGAGTCACGATAAGAGAACCTGAGTCAGCACCTCATCATATCAACCCTGACACACAAGACAAAGGTAAAGGAGTTGCTGGAGGAGAAGCAGAACAAGCCGCACACATGCTACTGAATATCTCTTCACCTTCTCCTAAAACAACGACCCGGTTTATTCTCAAGAAAAGAGATGTCGTACCTTCATCTACACAAGTGCAAACTGGGATGGACACTGATGAGGCAGAAAGATCAGTTGAATCTCCCGCGTCCAGTGATGCACAAGAAGAAAATCAGGAGACTCCTTTTACCACAAAGACCCCAGTTTTTAAGTCAGCAAGTGAGAAAAATGATTCACTGGAGAACGTTGAGCCTGGATCTGAAAAACTCAAGCATCTTGAAGAAACAAACGTGTCTACTGGATCACTTTCCTCACTTAAAAATCTTGATACTGACCCTACATACGGGGACCAATTCTTGAAAGACGGTCCCTCTGACATCGAATCAGATAAGCAAACGAATGAAAAGGAAGAAGTTCAGTCCATGTTCTCTGTCACTATACATCAAGATACTTCTTCGATTCCTCCGATGTCTGCACCAAAGGTCTCCACTAATGTGTCATCCCCGTCAATCACACCAACACTCGAACCTGTTATTACAACTGCACTTCCACATCCCAATCCCACTAATGAGTTAATACAAGTTGTCTCGATCAGTGATCCTGTCACCCCTCTTGTCTCACCGCCTCGTGCATCACCAACTCCTACTAGAACAACAGAGGAATTGCTTGAAGAGGCCATGTCACGCATTACAACTATTGAGAAACACTTTCCTATTGTTGTCAACAACCTTGATAGTCGTGTCAAGAAACTGGAGAATCTAAATCTCAATGAAATCGTAACAGAGGCAATAGAAGCAGATATTAAAGATGCGGTTGAATGGGCAATGAAGGCTCCCTTGCTACAACGATTCAAAGATTTGCCAATCTCTGACATGAGATCAGTTCTCTCTGAGAAAATGTATGAGGAAGGTGAGTACAAGCATAGTACACACAAGAAGTTATATGAGGCACTCGATGAATCCATGAAGTATGATGATTATGAGCGGTTTGTTGCTGATGATCGTGGAAAGAAGGCAAAGAAGAAAAGAAGATATGTTCCAATGGACTCAAAAGATATGTCAGGAGGTCCCAAGCCACCACCACCACCTCCTACAGGTGGTGCTGGCACATCTGGAGTTGGGGGATCCTCAGGAACAACCAGTTCTCACAATGTAACCCCACCATCACCACCTCCAACCACTCAGAAACAATCAAGTACCTCAAGTGGTCAAAAACATCATAATATGTCTACCGAAAGAACCACTGTCAATTACCAGTTTACACCTACCATCCCTACTATTCCAGAAGAGCAAATAATAAATGAAGAATCCTTCGTTGCTCAAGAATCTGACTCTGAAGATGATGATGCTTCTACCAAGCACATCCCAAATACTACACCTTCAAAGGTCGTTACTCAAAGTTGGCTTACTCAAGATAAACCTCAAACTCCTGAGCCTTCATGGTTTATTCCCGAGTCTGATTCAACTAATCCAGCAAACAATTGGGCTTCAACTATCATTTCCAACTATGAAGCTCCGGCAGAAGACTCTCTTCTTCACTTAACAGGGGATATGGGGAGCTTTATAAAGTGGTTTTGTGAGAAGAAGGAAATCACATCTATCACCCCTAAAGATCTTGAAGGTCCAGCTTATGAAATACTTAAAGTCTTCCACTCGGATGCTGATCAGCTTCAATATCAAATGGAGGAATGCTATAGAATGTTGAATGATCAAGTTGGTGAACAGATCAATATGTTTGATGTGAACAACCCTCTTCCTCTCGGTGGTGAACCTGGATTTATGACCATTCAGTCAGAATTCTTCTTTAACCATGATCTGGACTATCTCTGTGGACACACTTCTGAAAGAAGACCTGCTCTATCAATTTCAAAGATGAAGGCAGCTACCTACACTGATCAAGGTCTCGAACAGATGGTTCCAGATCAATTATGGGCAGACAAAGAGCAACAATATGACATTGCCGCTTCATATGGGATCTCTCATTGGTGGTTCAAGAAGAAGGAATTCTACATCGAAAGACATAGTGCCAAGAAGAGACGCAGAGCTGTTCGATCAGGACTGCATATTCTTAGTGTTATTAGTATAGAGATCTTCCCTATCTACGGGTATGATTACCTGAAGAAGATTGTTCTTCGAAGAGCTGACTTGAAAGAGCACATCATAGAAGAGAACGACTTCAAACATCTGATGCCAAATGACTTTGAAGATCTCTATCTTTTGAACCTCCAAGGACACCTTGATCATCTTCCTGCTCGTGAGAAGAAGGCTCTCTCGGCTGCTGTCAATCTCTGGATCAGAGGCTTGGTCATTCGACTAAGAGTTGGAGACTTTCAATTGGGAATAGAAAGTTACCAGACTCGAGTCAATCTTACAAGACCAAAATGGGAAGCCAATGGACATGAATATCGCCACGAATATATAGTGATTGACAACCCCAGAGCAGTCATCTTCACTGACAGATACGGGTCAAGGATGTTAATGAGATTGCGTGAGTTATACAAATTCAATGATGGCACACTTAAGATGGTCGAAGAAGAGTTAAACTCCAGGGTGAAAGACATCAAAATTGATATGAAGACGGGGAACAAAACGAAATTCTGGTCTGATGAGGATGTGAAGAGGTGTGAAGAGTTTATTGCTGCAATCAGACGAAGATTGAAGACTAGAATGATCTATCGCAACCTTGAAAGCTTTGTGGGTGGAAGACTTCGTGCCGGTCATTACAAACTACTTTAAAGGACTGAATGAAGACATCTTCCGAATGTAGTTTATGTTTTGTATTGCTTACAATTGTGTAATATGTGTAATAAGTGGTGTACAAACTATGAACAACTATAATGCATGTAATAGTGTTAGGTTATGTACTGTGGATTCCCCTTTTTGTCTATAAAGGGAACTTCAGTGTCGTCCACTTCTGATCATATAAAATTGGACACATTTTTCTCCAACAAATGTTTTGTCTCATACATATTTAAATCACTTGAGATCCAAAATCTCAAAGGATTTGAAATTTTTGATCGGGGGAGAAAATGTGATATAAATATGAAAGATGTTAAAAGATGACCATTTTAAGTGCATACTGCTCTCTAATATGTGCTAAACAATTTTTGAATCTCGAAGCATATATTAAGGGGGAGCATTTCAAAAACAAATTCAAACCTTCAAGGTACAAAGTTTTCCATGCTTTTATATAAGGTACCTTGATTGTGTGTTTAATGGTTTCTAAATGTTTGGTGATCATGGCTGCACTTCAAAGAACTTCCCCCTAGTATGTGCAAAAATCTTTTCAAACCTTGATGCACATATTGAGGGGGAGCAAAATTGTGAAAACCTCATCCTTCCCGAGAATGCTTTATCTACTTGTTTTGATTAGGGAAGTGATGATTGATATCTTTTAGAAAATAGAATTCAAAGAAGTTAACTCTTTCTCTTGCCTCCGTGTGCAAAACAATTTCAATCACTTGATGCACATGTTGAGGGGGAGCTCTTTTTCTAAAAATATCAAAAACAATTCAGGTACAAAATACTTTGATAATATATCACAAGTATCTGGATTGATTTTCAAATGGTTTTCAATTATTTCCCATGGCAGATGAACAATACTAAATAGACCGACCATCTTTACTTTATGTATGGTGATATAAGGATGATAAGGTTAGGTATTTGTTCCCATGATCCGCCAGAACTGGAGGGATCTACCCATGGACTATCCACTAGTTAGTGTAGAGTTCTTAGGTATGATGATAAAAGGAGAAAAATGAGATATGGGAAGAGTGCGGACTGAGAGTGAGCTAGTACTGGAATAAACCCAACAAGGCTCTAGTAATGAAGTCTCGGTAAGCACTGAAGGGGTTGAAGAATGAAAAAGAATTGAATGAGAAAAGGGTGAAAACAAATAGCCCTCCATATATTCAACCTTAGGGCAGAAACCGGGTTCAATTCATATGCTACTGATGGTAACATCGGTATTGAAGACAAGACGTCATGGACCCAGTGACGCACTGCACTTCAACTTTCCAAACCACTCAAGTTCCTCTTAAAAGGACTTGTTTCATTCTCACGGGGAACCTACATTATCTATCGACTTTCTCTTAGAGATTGTTGATATTGAAGAAGGAGACCCTCTCCCTAGTCTCCGATACAGGATCCAAATATGCACAAAATTGAGTCTAGAGCCACGAGATCATCAATAAATCTCCTTAGGACACTTTCCATGAAGACTCTCTGTTTCACACAATGTGGAAAGAGAGATTATATCTTGAGTCCTACGCATTATCCTTGTGGTATTTCCAGAACATCAGAGTGATGTATAAACATATTCACAATGAAGATGGAAAGCCTTCTGGAGCCAACATCAAACAAGCTCCTGGTGGGTGGCATGTGAGATCTATCAAATAGATCAACTATGTGACAACTGAACATAAACAATGGGGCGATTCAATCTTTTGAATCAATCCTGGTTCAGGTTATGGATTGACGGATACCTTTGAAAAACCGGTCGTTGTGCTTAAAAACTCTTTTCTTTAGCAAATCGACAGTGTACGGATATTTCAAATCAAAAGGTGTTTTATGATTGATAATTGATGTTCATTAAAACCTTCGTTGTATTGCAAAAACAATTTCTATTGAGCAATACACAATTGTTTTTCAAATATCTTTTCATCAATCAGTGAATTTCTATTCGCTGGTTCACTCACTCCGTGTTGTCTTCTTTGAGACGTTCCGGTTTGAGAACAGCTAGAGCAGCTGCGAAACCATGTCAAGGAAATTCTTCGGAATTATACCTGATCACAGGCAGTACTTGTACTGATCAACGGGGAACCGTGGCCGTGTACCTCAATTCAACGAAAGTGATCAAAGACACTTTCGTGCGATTTATTGCTAACTGTTGTATGCAGGTACGTCCTACGTTTGCAGCTGATCAGAATGAAGCGGTCAATCCATAGCCGCATGCTCACCTAACACATTCATCTCAAAAGAAATCATGATTAGTGCATCAATGACTCTGATATTTTCACTCCATGCTTGTGCTACGTTGCTGCCAATATCATGAATCAACGAAAACTTCCGCTACTCTGATATGAAGAAATCATGATCCAGAATGTGAGCATGTCGGTCCGAAAGTCACAACATCACATAATATCAACACCACAAAGGAAGTGTCAGAGATTTAATGTGGCTGATGATCTCAAAGCTGGCTCAAAACTCATTATCATGTGGATCAGCCCCATAACCTCCACGAAATATGCATTGAAGATGAACAATGATGTAATCACCACAGAACCACAGAATATGAATTCTTTAATGAAGCAAAGTCTACGAGCTCAAGAACAAAGTCAAGAATAGAATGCTAGAATTCAAAATGTACAACATGAGGTGACCTCCCTTAGGGGGAGATTGTTAGGAATCAGAAATTCCAAGTATTGAAGAGTCGGTCACCCTAATATTACATAGCATAAGTTAGCTCGTAGACTTGTAGTTATTTACATTACTTAGAAGTTTTAGTTAGTTTATAGCGTAGATTAGTTTAGTGTAACACCGTGGAGGAAGGACGGGTCTTTACCCATTGTATACCTGATCCACAGGCCGTCAGGAGGTCGTTTATTTTGTAACCTATAAATACCCTCTAACTTGTGAGGTAGAGGGTTGGATGTTCACTTGGAATCTAACCTTCCATGATTTTTCTCTTACTAGAACATCTCCCTTTCTCTCTCTAAAACTTATATACTCTACTATTGATTATGGTTTAATGTGAATATGAAATTCTATATCTTACACTAGCTAAGAATAGACCACCTAGTACAGGGTAGCATTTGTTCTAGGCCTTGCTACGACTGTGCTGGCTAGAGTCGCTCGGGGCCCTGCTGAGATCTCGATTGTGTTGTTGATTATTGCTTGGATTGATTATTGATTGGATTGATGGTTGATTGAAATGTCAATTATATATATGCCTTAGTCGCATATAGCAATTAAACTCTATCAAGGCCACTATTACTTTTGTAACTAAACTCTATGAACTCACCAGCGTAAGCTGACCCTTTTAGCATGTGTTCTCAGGTTTAAGGCGATAGCTCACTATTGGAAAACTCTTGGCAAGGGGCATGGTCATAGGCGACTCTGATGAATAATCGGGACCGCTTTAATAATCTTTTGGGCCTATTTCCGCACTACTTTCATTAATGTAAACTTAATGTTTTCAATTAATGAATCTTATTCTAAATAAATGGGATAAAAATCATTCTTTGTACCTTATGTTGTGATACCAAAATAGTAGCATCCAAAGGTTCGTATACTTTCGCTGGACCGTATTTCGAGGTGTTACAGAGGGAATAATACCACAAATGCATACGCAACCAAAAAACATAACACACTTAAACAAATTAATAATTGTTTTTTCTTTAGAAAACCAAATAATTAAGGTGGTGTTTTGGAAGCTTATTTAAGGGACTATAAACTTTTTATATTATGAAGAGAGTTATTTTATATACATAAATTTTTTTACATATCAAAGGACTCATCTCCACCATCTATCTAAAATGAAATCAATGGTTGAGATTAAAAGCATTTTTTTATTTCATCTAGTTTTTATAATTTAAATATCGGGCAAATGACAAAAAAATGCATTGAACTTGACACTTTATGTGATTGTGTGTAACCAACTATTTTTTTTCTTATTGTATGTACTGAACTTTCAAATTTCGATCATTGTGTGTATTTTGTGATTATTTTACCATGTAAAATGACCATTTTACCCTTCGAAATTTGAAAAAGTTAAGGGTAAAATGGTCACAAAATACACACAATAATCGAATTTTGAAAGTTCAGTACACACAATAAGAAAAAAAATAGTTGGCTACATACAATTATAAAAAGTGTCAAGTTCGATGCATTTTTTTGTCATTTGCCCTTTAAATATCTCTTAAACCGTTAATCGTTAATTGAAAATATTTACACCGTCGCGAAGAGCATTTAATTATCTTTCTATAGACGGCCACTTTGATAAACTTTCGAAAAAAGAAAAAAATTCGTTTTTTTCACCTTTTTTCGTTTTTTTTACGTTACTTGAAATTTGCATGAAAAAATCATATATGATTAAACACTAATTTGAATATCACATGTGATATTAGTGTTATATCATATATGATATTAGTGTTATATCATATATGATATGTAATATTATGATATAACACTAATATAAAGTAAAGTAAAGTAACTTCCAATACCGTCTTCCACGGGTTATGGGTCCCAATACCGTTTTCCACGGTGTATGGGGGAGGTTAAGACGTAGACAGCCTTACCCCTACCTGAGGTAGAGAGGTTGCTTCCGGTTCTACCAAAGGTAGAAAAGGGCCTCCGGCCTTGCAAGGGGTGAGGATCGAACCCTTGACCTCTGTATCCAGAGACAAGAGTGTTAACCACTTGATCCAACCTTGCTCTTTTGATATAACACTAATATCACATGTGATATTCAAATTAGTGTTTAATCATATATGATTTTTTTAATGCAAATTTCAGTAACGTAAAAAAAACTAAAAAAAAAACGTGAAAAATACGAATTTTTTTTCCCGAAAATATATCAAAGTGCCTATCTATAGAAAGATAATTAAATGCTCGTTGCAATGATATTTTTTTTTCGCTTAACGATTAACGGTTTGAAAGTTATTAATATTTGAAAAAAAATGATGAAAGTGGGTTTTTTAAATTGTTGAGATTAATTTCATCTATTATATCAAATAAAAATAAATAGTGGAGATTGATCCTTTGGTATGTAAATAATCTTTTGTCCTCAAATGATCTTAAATCTTATATTATTATATAAGATTTAAGATCATTTGAGAACAAAAACTTATTTCTATACTAAGTGATCAATCTTCACCATTCATTTTAATTAGATTTAATGGATGAGATTAATTACAACAATTAAAAAAACTCACTTTCATCCTTTTTTTTAAAATATAAATATCTTTCAAACCGTTAATCGTCAAACGAAAAAAAATATACCAACGACGAGCATTTAATTATATATCTATAGATAGGCACTTTGATATACTTTCGACAAAAAAAAATTTTTTTTGTGTTTTTCATCTTTTTTTTTAATTTTTTTCGTTTTTTTACGTTACTGAATTTTGCATGAAAAAATCATATATGATTTAACACTAATTTGAATACCACATGTGATATTAGTGTTAAATCATATATGATATATATATATATATATCATATGTGATTTAACATATATGATTTAACACTAGTATCACATATGATATTAAATATCATATGTGATTTAACACTAATAT
This sequence comes from Chrysanthemum seticuspe, assembly GCA_019973895.1. Lineage (NCBI taxonomy): Eukaryota > Viridiplantae > Streptophyta > Magnoliopsida > Asterales > Asteraceae > Chrysanthemum > Chrysanthemum seticuspe. The sequence goes on from BPTQ01000008.1 coordinate 302,871,753, forward strand.
CACATGTGATTTAACAATAATATCACATGTGATCTTCAAATTAGTGTTAAATCCTATATGATATTTCATGCAAATTCTAGTTTCGAAGAAAAACGATTTTTTTTCTTTTTTCGAAAGTATATCAAAGTGCCCGGATATAGAAAGATAATTAAATGCTCGTCGCGATGGTGTAATTATTTTTGCTTAACGATTAACGGTTTAAGAGATATTTAAATTATAAAAAATAGGTGAAATAATAAAATTCTTTTAATCTCAGCCATTAATTTCTTTTTAAATGGATGGTGAAAATGAGTCCCTTAATATGTAAGAAAATTTTGATATGTAAAATAACTATCCTCATTATCTAAATACACTAACATAGCCCAAACGTTTTTTTAAAAGACTAACCATTTTCAAAAAATTGTTAAAAACAGGTCCGTGGTAAATTTATATGAATATGAGTTGGTGCTAATCCTATAAGCTTCTTTTAATCCAAACACCCTCTAAGGCTCATCACAGTGGGTCGGTTGAGGCAATATGAACGAACTAGGTTGCTTGGCCAACCGAGTTGTAAATAAAAAAAGTGACCCGTTTGAAAAGAAAAAAAAAATCCACTTTTAACACATTATAAATACCAACCTCAAACACATTTTTAAACACACAATTTCAAACCCAATCTCTCAACATAAAATTATTATGGCTTGTCATCTCCCCCATTCTGTCGAACAAATGCAAACGTATGTTAAAAAACAATGTGAAAAAGACGATGAGGCTCGAAAAAACGCTATTATAGATGTTATCAAGCAGTTTGATCAGACAAGGGAAGAGAAGCAACGTATGAGAGAAAAATACACGATTTGCAACGACATTACGCCTGAAAGAAAAGTTGTGATCGACAAATTTTTTATGGATGAAGCCCGCAAAGACGACAACATTGCTGACATGTTGTGGGGGTGTGTTCAACAAATACAGAAACATCAGCACCAAAGTCAATTGGAGCTATCGAGAGAACAAAACCGATGGTGTAGGTGCATCGAGTTCATCTACTAGATTTGTTGAGCAACCTCTGCTAGACGAGGAACGTTTGGCTTACATCGAGGAATTTGCTGGTTATCGGTCTCCTTCGTATGATTCTGCATACAGAGAGCATTCAGATCAGGATATTTTAGTTCGTATGTTTATTGTATGATTTATGTAATATTTTTATTATTAATAAAGTTTAATTTTGTTGTTAAAAATATTTGAACAAAAAAAATAATTAAATAAATAAAATTAACTAAGTCATCACTATGGTAACTAGCTCGTCGCCAAATCATCGAAAAGAAAAAACTGGTGTGACAAGGTCGACCTAGGTCACTACTGCTACCGGCCTAATGCTCAACGGTGCTTAATTGTCACGGTTTGCATGCTGTGACATGTGAAAGGGAAAGACGTGACTCACCTATTAATTTTGTGTCTATTTAATCTAAGGCTAACACCCACGCACATAGTAATCGATATTTACTTTGGTGGGACACCTTAAATACAACTTGGATGCCGTAAGACTGACAACTCATTTTGCTATACATTTGCCGAATATTAAAAAACAGGCATGCGAAAAAGAAATCCTAGTATATATTACATAAAATGGAACCTCACATAAAAACAATTAGTATATACCTAAAATATCATTTCTTTTGTGCTTAAGATGAGTGAAACAAATTTATGATATAGAGATAGTTAATTGACTTAAAAAAAATTAGTTCTCTCAATACCACGAGTAAAATGATACTGTAATCATTAATTTTAATTACCCATAAAACAAAGAAGAAGGAACGGTAAACATAAAAAGGCAAATTGTCTAAAAAGACATCGAAGTTGCCACATTTTTCTTTTTTGGGCATCGAACTTTTTTTTTCTTCCTAAAGTAGCCCTAAACTTGCCTAATTTTCTTTTTGTAACACAAAATCACACTTATAGTGTAATTAAGTTTCTTAATCACACTAAACTCGTTTTAAGCTGAGTTTGTGAATTTTGGGCATGTTTTGAACAAAAATTGTATCCTTAGGGTGTCTTGTAAAGGTTTTTACAAACCTAATTTACTTCCCCCACCCAAATCCCAACCCTAAACCTTACTGAATATTTTCCCCAATCCTTTCAAAATCAAGAACCCTAATTATGAGTAGTTCGTCGTCAGCACAATCACGTTTAGTTGGAGGTAAGCTTGAACGTTTCTGTAAGTGTGATCGACAATTGAGAGTCCAAACATCAACTACTAGGACGAATCCAGGAAAGAGGTTTGTAAAATGTGGTGATTGTCACGTGTATGAGTTTCTGGATGAAGACCTTCCTAGTCAATACTACAAGGACTTGGTATATGGGTTCTTTCAAAGGCAGAGAGTTGTTGAAATTGCACCCATGATTGAAGCTCTAGCTTTGGAGAAGGCAAGGTTGGAAGAGGAGTTGAAGGCTACAAAGACAAGATTGGAGGATGAGGTGAAGGCTGGAAAGTCTAAACTGGAGTTGTATGATAGGTTGTTTATGATGATGTTAGGAGTGTTATGTTTCATTTGTGTTTGGTTTGGTATGAAACTATCCAACTGATGTAGTCTTATGAATTGTTAATGTAGTCTTTTGAATTGTTAACTCTTAACTTTGGATAATGAATGTCAATGTTTTAGTTTGGTAAATTTTTTGAATTGTTAAGTGTTAGTATGGTATGCACACAGATATGATAGTCATAGGATTACATAGGACTGCAACCATAGGATTACATAAAAGGGCTTACTAAAGCCATACCAGATATGATAGTCATAGCATTACATAGGATTATTATAGGGCTTACTAAAGCCATACCACTAACATTACTAAAGCCATAAAACCACTCATGAGGCTGCTACCATTACCATTACTAACTTGTAGTGGTTCCAAACCACTCATTTCCTAGACCTTGTCCTCTTTCCCTTCCCCTTCCCCTTAGTCTCAGCTTCATTGTTGATAGGCTTGGCAACAAAGTCTTTGATGCCCATCTCAGCACAAGTTGCCTTGTTTGGCAATCCCAGAACTTTGGGCCTAGCATCAAAAGCTAGCTTGGCAAGCTGCTTTGAGGTTAGTGGCACCTCCTCATCATCAGGTTCTACTTGCCTTAAGCTGGAACCAACTTTCCAATCAATAGGTAGTGGCTCTTCAATGGTCTGCAGTGGTGGAAAATAAGTTCCCCATGACATTTCTTCAGAACCATCTTGTTCAGCAGTCTCTTCTGTGGTGCTGGAAATGGTTATTATTTCTGAAAATGAAAAACAATGTCAGTGACTGTATAAAGTAAAACATGCATAAAGTAGTTAGATACCTGTTGTATGTTATTATTTCTGGAAATGGTTATTACTAAGTTGTTAGATACCTGGGGTATTGGGGTTGGAAACAATCCTCTTGCTTGAACTCATGTTATGAAAATTATGTTTAGATAAACATATATGAGTAGAATATGTGTGGGATATGGTATTGGTTCATTTAGTTTTATACAAGTCTCAAAAACAGTTGAGATTCTCAAAGTATGGATAGATGCTCACCTATGTTAACATTTACTGCATAAAGCCTAGTGACTGCATAAAAACAGTTGACACCCTCCAGTAGTTTAGATGCTCACCTATGGTTCATTTAATTTTCATGACTGCAATATCAATGTGTTTATAGACTGCATAAAGCAAATCTGCAAATAGTATAGATTCTCATAAAGGGAATCTGCATAAATGAAATATGTAAAGGAAGTCTGCAAACAATGTCAACTTTATGCATAAAGGAAGTCTGCATAAAGGATGACAAGTGCATTTACTGCAAATTGTGATGTAAAAAATTGGAAAGTAATAAGATGTAAAAAATTGGAAAGTAGCAAGAAAACATATTTACAAACTGCATATTCTATTAATCTTAGTAGTTTAACAATGACCATTGTGGAAAACTAGAAGGGGGGCGGGTTGAATAGTTTTACCAATTTAAAACTTCCTTTTTAAATATTTAGATCGACTTATGTCAATCTATTTAGTTGTTTATGTTGGACGTTGATACATAGATATATAAACGTGTAATGAAAGATAAAGAGTAAGAAGCACATCACCACGACACAAGTTATTTATAGTGGTTCGGCTACAAGGACACCTTCCTTGCCCTACTCCACTCCCCGAGTCACCTACTCGAGAGTTCGTAAGCACTACACCAAATCTCCTTATGGCGGAGAAGCCTTCACAACGTCGCTTAACCTTTTTCCGGTACAAAGCTAAATACCGAGTTCTTTCACACCAAGGCGAACCACACCTAACACAACGTCGCCTACCCTTTACACGGTGCTAGGCTAACCACCGAGTTCTTTCACCCTTAGGATAACTAATCCTATCACAACGTCGCCTACCCTTTATTAGGTACTAGGCTAAGCACCTAGTTCCATTACTATGGAGGAACTACTACCCTTCACAACACAACACCTAATATCAAGAAGATCTACTCCTTGTTACAACATCATCAAAGATATCACCATCCTTGGAAATGAACAAATACTTATATGTATAACGATGCACCTCATCGATTATACGACCTAGGCATTCTTCCCAAATGCTACTTGATTTGATTCTTCGGCATCCTTCACTAATGCCTTTGACACAACGCTTGGCACCCTTCACTAATGCCTTCGTCTTGACACCTATAGCATTCTTCACTAATGCTCTTGACACGAACGATAAGCACCTTTCACTAATGCTTTCGTCTTGACACTTTCGGCATCCTTCACTAATGCCTTTAACCCAACATCTATGGAGAAAGGAAGAACGATCAACAAGAGAACCTTCGTTGTCTTGATGATTGCGAAACATGGCAACTCATGGACTTGAGCTTGCATGTCTTCAAGAAGTGGTGATCTTTCCTTTAAGAGGAACCTAGAAGATCACACAAAAACAAAAGACAAACTACATAGATCACTTGGATCTGAGGTTAAAGGGTTAGAATACTTGGGGGAAATATGTGTGTAAAGTGATGAATAGAAAGGGAGAAATGACTCTCTATTTATAGAGAAAATTCTCTACTGTTTCCCCGGATCCCACGGATCCCTTCCACTTGGGATCCGGCTAGCACAAAGCCAGGGATCCGTGGAACGCTCCTCTTTACCCATGGGTATTTTTGGTTATGGGTCATGGGTCATAGGTTATGGGTTGATCCATGGTTTTCTTTCTAGATACAATGAACTTGGTTAAGTGGTATATATAAAACCATGGGTTATGGGTCAATACCATTTGCTAGTTTTTACCCATTTAGTATATACTTGTTTTTACCCATTTTAGTATACTTAGTTTAAGTATATGCTAACCCAATATGTAAACACTAGTTGTTGTACATATGTATTTAAATCATAAAATCACTTATACTTGTTTTAGTGTTTTATGTGAAAACGTAAGTGTGTTAGGAAACTATTAACTCATACTATTTACGTATTCTATTTGTTTCGTTAAAATGATTTTACGTTTGTTATCGACAAAACATTAGAAGATCGTAAAATATAAATAAACGTTTTTACGGCTTATTTGTATTAACAATCTCCCCCTTTTTGTTGATGACAAAACATAAAATTATTTTAAGGAAAAGCTAAAATTCGTAAAAGTTTGAATTTGTAGTTTTTACTTTCTTCTCCCCCTTTTTGTCGAAACAAAAAGTGTTAAAAGAGACTAACACAATTTTTATATAAAAAAAATGTAAAAATGTAAAGAGAGCAAGTGACGGGAATGGTACTCGTCTTAACTCCCCCTTGACGAGTCCATCCCTTTGAAAGGGCGTCAAGGACATGACGTAAAATAAACTAATTGTGTTTGCAATTAAGTTTGCAAATGGTTCGTCTAAGTGACGAAAACGTGCTCCCCCTTGAAGATTGCAAAGATGCAATGGGGTATCATGAAGTATAATCCAAAAACGGTTTAATGTTGCAAATGTTTTTGCAATATCGTTTGACACAAAGCTCCCCCTAGCTTTATGGTGTCAAAATCTTCATGTGTTATTTTGAAAATCTACAAAGTAAAGGTTAGAAAAAACAAGAGTATAGTGCATAATTTCCTGCAAATAAAACTCAAGTTAGTAGAAATTTGTGCTTCTGATCCACGGATCCCACGGTTCCCTTCTTGAAGGGATCCGTCTAGGCATTATGGAGGGATCCGGCTGTCTGTTGACAGTTTCTTTAGCAATGAAGATGTGTCAAACAATGCTAGTGGAGACGATATATGTGTGCAATAAAGAGCACAACGCACAGAATAATCAAAACATATAAATGTTCATTCAATAAAACAAGAGATAACCAAACAAATCTCTAAGACTAAGAGAATTAACTAGCCATACAAGTACTACTAATGCTAATGAGTTACCCAAATTCAAGGTTCAACTAAAACTTAATGATGATCAAGGATGAGAAAGGTTTCCTAAACGTTCTAAGTTTGAGCTTTTGACTATGATGCTCATTGTAGTTTAGGCTTGTTAACCTCTTCGAAACGTTCGAGGAGGTGATAAAACATGAAACGTTGCTCTTCACGTAGTTCATGTATCAGCCTTTCAACATGTTTACAATGATAGCAATCCTTGTCATGGTTTTGAATTTCTTGTAGTGGAAGTTCAAGTAAAGTGGGTTGAGTATCTTCAAATGAAGGAGGAATTGGTGGAGGCTTACTAAGTGATGGCTCTACAATGTTTGAGGGTGAAGGTAAAGAAGCATCAACTTCCATATGGTCGGGTGGTTGCCTTTGATGTTTTCTCATAATCCAAAATGGACTATTGGGAGGAATGATAGAGTTTACTTTTGAAGCAAGTGTTGATTCAACACTTTGATTTTGTTGCTCAATCTTTTCAAGTGAATTTGTTGGTAATGGTGAAAGATGAGATGGCCAAGAAGGTAACTCTTCTACATTGTGAGAGTGTGGAGATGATTGTGAGGTGGCTCTAGGCACTAATGATGTTGGTTGAGTTGTGGAGGTTATGATTGGTATAGTAGAATTTGGTGATGAAATCCTAGTGGGAACACTCTTCTTGGGGATTAGTTTGATTGGTTTCCTTGGTGTAGGGGAGATCCTAGCATTGGTGGACTTAACCGGAGATGATTCGGTTGAGGAAACTTCGTGTATGATTCTAGCAAGTTTCTTGGGTGGTTCTTGAGTGGATGAGTTAGCACTAGGAGTTTTTCTCATGATGAGGTGACTAAGGGAGATGGTTGCAATTGCTGATAATTATGTTTGTGTTTGATGACTAAAGTGTTCTTAGCAATGTGGCTTATAAAGGAAAGAACTTGGCAATTGCATTTAAGACTTAATCCACTAATGTTCTTGGAAATGTGATGATTAACATGCACAAGGTTGAGATTCAGAGTTTCACTGATCTAGGAACTCATTTAAGATGAGATGGAGTGTTTGAGTTAGGAATATAAGTTGAAATGATTGTTTTAGCAACGTTTGACCTAAACTGTCACCCGGATCCCACGGTTCCCTCCTTGGAGGGATCCGGCTAGGCTAATCCTAGGGATCCGACTCTCAGCAGTTATGACAGGTTTGAAATGAGGTTTCTAGGAGCTAAAGCCTATCTCATTTTGAATGTTTCAGTTCTCCTAAGTATTTAAGATGAAAGGGTATTTGAATGATCAAAGGTAATAAGTGTTATAGCAAATGATTGCTTCTTATGGAAGGAGGATGGGACAAGATGACTACCAATGGATGTCCAAGGATAACACTAAGAGTTTTGGAGGTGTCAAGTCATAATAAATTATCCTAATGATCAGATTTAAGCCTGAGGTGATATTTAGAAAAATTCTCAAAAATCACAAGAATTGAAACACTAATTTTTGTCTTACTTTGAGATAGAAATAACAAGAAGTAATTTCCTAAAAATGTTTAATTTGTTCTCTTAAGTGTTTTGAGAGATGAGAAATAGTTTGTGGGTTATTGAGGCGGAAATATGGTGAGCTTTGATGTGTTGATAAATCAAGAGGCATTTTGACTAAGATTTTAAGTAAGCCTTTAGTGAGTCTAAGCCTTTCTCATCCTTGAAAAGGTTTTAGTTGGATTCTAAAATCATATGCTTAGCTAATGAGATGTTATCTAGAGAGTTTATCTTGATGCAAGAAATGCTGAATTGCTAATCTGATGTTACGGATCCCACGGATCCCAAAAAACAGTAGAGAAAATTCTCTACTGTTTCCCCGGATCCCATGGATCCCTTCCACTTGGGATCCGGCTAGCACAAAGCCAGGGATCCGTGGAACGCTCCTCTTTACCCATGGGTATTTTTGGTTATGGGTCATGGGTCATGGGTTATGGGTTGATCCATGGTTTTCTTTCTAGATACAATGAACTTGGTTAAGTGGTATATATAAAACCATGGGTTATGGGTCAATACCATTTGCTAGTTTTTACCCATTTAGTATATACTTGTTTTTACCCATTTTAGTATACTTAGTTTAAGTATATGCTATCCCAATATGTAAACACTAGTTGTTGTACATATGTATTTAAATCATAAAATCACTTATACTTGTTTTAGTGTTTTATGTGAAAACGTAAGTGTGTTAGGAAGCTATTAACTCAAACTATTTACGTATTCTATTTGTTTCGTTAAAATGATTTTACGTTTGTTATCGACAAAACATTAGAAGATCGTAAAATATAAATAAACGTTTTTACGGCTTATTTGTATTAACACGACCATCTTTTTACTGCCCTCAAAGGATGTACAAAATGGGTTATTGTAAGATGGTCATTACATAAACTTGTAACATAAGTGGCTGCTATCATGAGTGTATCTGTTCTAGCCATATTACATACCAAAATGACCATCAGTTAGTGCCCTCAAAGGATGTACAAAATGGGCTATTGTTTGATGGTCATGACCTATTAACATTAGTTATCTAGAAATATTACATACCCAAATTAAGTTATCATAGTTTACATTAGTTGCCCACAAAAGATATACAAAAAGGGCACATGGAATTCCTTGTTCTTCAAGCATCATCTATTTCCAGTGCAGACTCTGTAGTGCTGCCCTGGCCATCCAACTGTTTAGCCAACTTCAATTTAATGATCCTTTCACTAGGCCTTCTTACCTTCAATTTAGTCATCTTTTTTTCCAAATGTTGCTGCTGAGGTTGTTCTTGAACTTGTTTCACTAGGCCTTCTTACCTTCAATTAAGTCATCCTTCTTACCTTCTTACTGATTTCCCTCATTTTGTGCATCCTCTCAAGAACTATGACTCTCAATGCTTCTAGCATAGTAAGCAATGGCTTGTTCCTAACACTTACAATAACACTGTTAAAGCATTCACTGAATCCATTCTCCACTGCTTCACATCCTCTATTAACTACAAAGAATGCTCTTGACCAGGTTATTGGGTTCTTGTCCATAAGCCACTGATGTGCCTTTGGGTTAGCCCTTTTAATCTTCTCCATGATCTTGTTAAACAACTGTGGATAGGAAGCCTTAGATGCTGACCAAAACAACTCTCTAAATTCCAGCCCACTGAATACTTTCCTGAACCCTTCATATATATGTTTGGCACATTGCCTGTGTTCCGCATATGGCATGACATTCTTCACAGCTTCAATAAGAAGCTAAATACAAGCATATCTAGTTAGAATATATGTAATACTAAGCAATTAACAACAAAGTATGGATAGAAGCATACCTTATGTTGATCAGACATAAGAGTTAGACCTTGTCCCTTTGTGCATTCCAAGTCTCCTTCCAGTAACTCCAAAAACCAGCTCCAGTTATCCTTGTTTTCAACATTAACCACTGCCCAAGCAACTGGGTAAATGTGGTTATTTCCATCTCTACCAATAGCAGTAAGGATTTCTCCATGGTTTGGTTTTTTCAAAAAACATCCATCTAAGGCAATTACTCTCCTACACCCAGCCTTCCAACCTTCTGCTAGTCCAGCAAAGCAGACATAAAACCTATCAAAGTATGTTTTCTGATCAGGGTTGACAGTCACTCCTAATTTGACAGTGGATCAAGGATTTGAATCTAAAATCGCCCTTCCATATGATCTCAGCAATGCATAATGCTCATCAACTGATTTCTCATACTCTGTCAAGGCAAACCTCTTAGCATTTGTACATTGATTTGAGGATACCTTACACTTATACGTTTTCATCACTAGGTCAGCTATAGCATTCAACTTAATATCAGGGTTAGCCCTAATCTTATTACCAAATACTGTTCCTATCCACTTATAGTTTACTAATGAACCAAATTGGAAGTTCCTAACACATGTGTGTTCATCAATTAAAGACTGTATCTGAAATGTTTCCTCATTATTCATCCACCTAGCATAACATCTCCAAGGACAGGCAGGTAATTCATCTGAACTAACACTAGGATATTTAATTTTCTTCCTCTGTTTACCTTTGTCAGGATCAATCAACTTTGGTGGTCTCTGTCCACATTTTTCTACAACCTTCTTACTGTTACTCCTCTCATACCACAAAGAAAAGCCATTTGCCAAAGCATAGTAGGTTAAACACTCTTTAAACTTTACAATACTGGCATACTTTTCACCAACCTGCATTACAAATACAACAAATGTTTATAACCAAAATTCATAAACAATATCTGTATTTGAAAAACAAAGTAGGATAATACCTTTGGATGCCTCAGTCTCCAATGACTAGTTTCATCATAGACTGGATACCTGTCAACAGGTTTCTCCACACAAATAAAAGGATCTTCATTTGAACTGCCTTCAGATGGTTGTAACCTTCTCATCAAGTTGTTCATGAACATATCATGTTCCATCATAGTCTCACTTCTATGGTTATTAGGAGGTACAGTGTTTGCTGGAGTTGGTTCACTCATTTCTGGCAATGACTCACTTTCCTTCAATCTATTGGCTTTGATCCTTTTCCTAAGTTCTATAACCTCCTCTTCACCAGGACTTAGATAGTCAACTGATTTATCTGAACCATATCCACTGTCATTGTCACTATCAAAGTCACTATCAAACTCACCATCTGGTTCATCCACTCTAACCCTCCCTTTGCCCTTATCCACACCTGATATAGACCTAGTGTCATCACCATCCAGACTAGTCTGCAAATCCTCACCCTCTACACTAGGCCTACTATCATCATCCTCTTCACTACGCCTCCACAATCTAACTTGTACTACCTCATCTTGTAATTGCACTTCATGTGCAACAGTTGGATCTTCTGCATCAATGTTCTCAACTACACTAGCCTTCCCTTTGCCCTTATCCACACCTGATCTAGACCTAATATCATCACCATCTATACTTGTAGGATCTTAATATTTATGTTGTTTGATGATTCGGGTGGTCTAGGATAATGATTATACAAGAAAGCCATTAGAGAGATGAAGAGAGTTGAGAGGAGGTTCCTTGAAGAGAGTTTCTTTAGAAAAGTGAAAGGTTTATTCAAAGAAGCCACACCCCTTCCATGGATAGAAGGGGTATTTATAGTTACAGAATACACGACCTCCTATCGGCCTGTGGATCAGGGATACAGTGGGTAAAAACCCGTCCTTCCTCCACGGTGTTGCTCTAAACTAAGCTACGCTACAAATTAACTAATAAACTACTAAACAACGTAAATAACTATATGTCTACGAGCTAACTTATGCTAGATAATAGTTGGGGTGACCGTGTCACACCCTCGCCGGAGGCGGAAACACGAGGTGTAACGGAAGGGAACATAAGCAAAAGATAATAGAACATACCAACATTAATATTAAAAAGAAATATTACACCATTACAATACCAGTTTAGCCGTCAACGGCAAATATATTACAAAGTTTAGATTCCAAAATATTATGTTCTTTTACATAATGATTTGTAGTGACAAGAGAAAACTTCATTATGCAAGACTTGGTAGAAAAAGCTTACTAACGATCACCTGAAATGCATGAGAGAAAAACGGGTCAACTATGAAAATAGTTGGTGAGTAAACACGTTTAGCAAAATAAGAAAACTCGTAAGAAATAGTCAAAGGTTGCGGTCATCAAAAATAGTCCACAAAGCAAAGGCATTGTGTATCCACTCAGTTCCAAGTTCCGCCCATACAAAACTTGCAACCTGTGTGTACACAACCCATTGCACGAAAATATATCGCGTCAACTGGTCAAGTATAAGCGGTCATAATAGTTCACAATATAGTACCACGAATATAATAATAATTTAGGTATGCTAACGATGAAGCCAAATTAAGTTGGGTGCCACTTCCCAAAGTTATGTTGGGTGCCTCTTCCCAAAGATATACTGGGTACCTCTTCCCAAAGATATACTGGGTACCTCTTCCCAAAGATATACTGGGTACCTCTTCCCAAAGATATACTGGGTACCTCTTCCCAAAGATATACTGGGTACCTCTTCCCAAGATATACTGGGTACCCATACTGGTACCTCTTCCCAAAGATACTGGGTACCTCTTCCCAAAGATATACTACGAACAAAGGTGTCTATATAGTGATGCTCCGAACATGGGAGACTTTATAGTGATGCTCCGAACATTGGAGACTTTAGGACAAGGTCATAACACGTACGGTTCAATAAGTTCAAATAAGTCAAAAGAGTTCACAATTGTAAGGATCAATTTAATTCAAGTATGGTTCATGCATTCAGCCCCAAAATATAGTAAAACGGTAAAAAGGGGATGTGATTACTCACTTGGTAAACTGGTGTGACGACAAAAGTGGTTACACTGAGGTATAAAGTGATGCTTTAACCGGGACCTATTACGAATGATATGATATGTAATGAGTTGCAATGTAATGTTATGCATGCATTTCGTATGTTATTTATACCATTTGCGAGTTTTGAAAATAATATAACTTATCGTCGAAAAATACTCTTTTGACGTCTAGACCCTTCAAAAATGACTTTACCAGTTTTTACGTCAAAATGTCATCCTACAATGGTTTTATAATGATTTATGGTGAAATTACCACTTTTCGTCGTAAAACAATGTCGTCGGAATTTTCATGAAATTAATAAAAATGGCTCCGAAAAACTAGTCGTAAAATGGTGTACGTCGATCGTTAGAGAACGAACTCGACGGTTTTGGAAAGTTTGTATCGATATCTAAAAGTTTCAGTTCAGGAGTTTTCGTCCAAAAGGTCTCGATCATAAAGATATCAAGGGCTAAAGATAGTGATTTTTGCTAATTGTGTGCAGAAAATGAGTTTCGGCCAAGTTTGAACATCCGTAATTAATTTACTATAACTCCGCTGGACAAACAGCTTTTTGTTTTGAAAAATATGGCCGATGAACTTGATTTTACTAGAAAACATTTCGTTCTAAAAAGTTTCACATCATGGTTAAAAACAGCCGCAAACATGGTCGTTACAGCTAATGTAACACTTGTATCGTAAAAATAATATAGATTTTTAGAAAATAATAGTTACGGCAAGTTTATGAAAACGTGCATATATTTGTCGTTTCAAATCCGTTTTCTACGTATAATACGTCCTTAGCTTCGTATCGAAGTAAACTAATATATTTTTGATAAGTCGAAATAATTTGTGAAGCATAAGGCTCGTTTTTGACCCGAACAAGATAAATATATGTTGCTGAAATTTCTGAAAATAATATTTTTCGTCGTCAAACTTTAAAAATTCACCACGGCTTCGTTATAACTCCGTTTTTATCCGTTCAAAAGGCTACGGATTCGTTTTAAAGCATATTTTCTAAATATCAAGGCCAAAATGTCGTACCAACAGTAGGTTTTTCCAGAAATTCGATTTAAGGACAGATCACAAAATATAGTTTACGAAAATAGTTTTTCTCGGACAAAACCTATTCTAATCCCTTCAAATCAACTCCAAAGCTAATCTAATCCTACCATACACCTTCTTAGGGTGTCATGGGTTCCTAATCACCATCAAGACCAAAGAATACCATGGGAGTAATTATAGGATGACCATATTGTATATATAACTTTAAAATCATGAAATAAATGGTATAAATCACATAACATGCATATAAGCTCCAAAAATGAAAAGAAACTTATGAAAATGAAGAGGAAACATAAAATGATAAGAATATGCTTACTAGTGAAAATGAAGAGGTGTAAGTAACAAGGATTAGCCTAAATACTCTTGGTTTTTATTTCAAAACCATAAAAAGAGTATAAACTAGATTGTATATAACTTGAACTTGAAAAGTTTTTGATCCCTTGAAGACCTCTTGAAGGTGGTCGGTTTGATGAAGAAACAAAGGAGAGAAAAAAATAATCTTTGCTACTATGTGAATTATTAAAAGTACTAGAATGAAATGAATGAAATTGAAGTAATAAAGTTGGAGTGTATATTTAGGCAATCAAAAGAGAAAAAAATCACCAAACCCTCCATAAAATCCCCTAGTGGCCGGTTCTAAGGGATTTGGTTCCCAAATAATATATATTTTTTTTTTTTTTAAAAAAAGTATTGTATAGATACTTGTAATAATTTGTAAGAAAAAGTGTAAGAAAATGTATAAGTAAAGATAAATGGTAACTTTTTGGTACAAGTAAATTTTTAATAGATCAAAATAGAATGTAATGAGATAATAAAAATTGTAAAAATACATTCCTTGTGAAAATTGAGTGATATAAAAATTATCGTATAATTTTTAAGAAACACGTCGTAATAAGATAACTTTAACGATTTATATACAAAATAAATTTAGAACACTAGGTAAACTCAAAATATAGTTTTTATAAGCCAAATGTAAGTATAAACATATATCGGGATCATTTTTAGAAGTAACGGATTAAATATACAAAATAATAACTCACACGATAACGTTTATTAACTATAAAAATTACGCGTAAAATATGAAATAAAATGCCATGAATGAGCTAATATGATGCATATATTTAATTTAAGAAATGACCGGAATTTGAGAATTGTGACATTCTTCCCATGTCAGCGGAATCACGTCCCCGTGATTCGATTAACGATACTATGGTCCGAACCTCGACAAGAGTTCTAAAAGTTCATGATCGTACGAACAGTCTAAATGATCATATCAATGCCCATGCGTACAGGTTCCCCATTCAACTAAGTACGTGCCCGTGATTAGATTGGATAGGGTAAACTTGCCCAATATCGAACGTAGCTCTCAAAAGACCTTTAGGTAGTCGATTCTAATTTAATCTCACAACTCATCAAACAAGAACTGTCATGAGATTAAACTAAACCGGCTTGAGTAAACTTGTCTCTTAGCTTGATTTTCGCAACTCATCAAACAAGAACTGTCACTAGATCAAGCTAGGAAACAAGTTGTTAGAAAGGTAGGATGCCACATCCTTGAATGAAGTCTTTTGAAAGATTCGCTCGATATTCGATTTGCTTACACAATCAAATCCAATCAAAAAAATATATAACAACTAAGGTCGATATCAATAGGTCTCAAATTAATCAATGTCGTGAACGAGGTAAGAGTTGGAAGGAAGTTATGCACTCAAAATTATGTCGCACAGAAATAAAGTGGCTGTTCAAAGGAATGTACCCGTTACGCGTTGCGGGCTTCCTCGGTACCCAGATAGAATGCTCGACCACGTGCGGGAGGAATTTCAATGTTCTGATCTTGTGGGCCTTCTATTGCCAACGCCAGGTTTGGACGATTTCCTCCTTGATTGGGAGTTCTTTTCAGCTTTGGACAGGTATTGCGAAGGTGATCTAGACTTCCACACTCGTAACATGCCTTTCTCTGTCCTTGATTTCCAGTTCTGTTTGAGCAATTTCGAGCGAAGTGGCCCGTCTGTCCACATTTGCCGCACCTTGGGCAGTCTCCTGAGTGATGATAATTGCATCGAGTACACAAAGGATGTGGACCTGCATATCCTTTGCGCTCCTGGGTGGTCGCCCCATAGTTCTGGTTTATTCGCTGCCTCTTGTTTTGCTGATTCTGGTCTCGGCTTCCCTGGTGATCCTCCTGTCGCTTTCGTCCATTGTTTGAAGTACCTTCTCCGTTGTTGGTTCGTCTAGCATCGAGATGTATTATAATTTGGGTGAGTAGATTCGCTATTCCAGCAGCGTTGTTGTCTAGATCGTCATTGTTGTTTGGGTTGCCGTTGTTGTTACCTCCTGAGCGTGTGTTTCTTGCAGCCATGATCCTACAGAGGACCAAAACATCGGGTTGAGTAAACGACATTCGAACGAAGTCAGATGAGGTGCAGAACGGTGGTAATGCGTTATAGTGATCGAAACATGACAGGAACAGAGACATGCTATGCCTAACAAGTCGAAAGATGGAAAAGAGAAGATATGGACAAGGTACGGTAATGTAGACGTGAACGTAAAAACATGCTATGCATACCCACCCGACCAATGCAACTTCAGGTGACCAGACTCAAAAGACTCGACCAAACATGATTTAAAATTACCCTTCTTATCATTGCATGGTTCTTCATAAATTAGACATAGTTGATCAGGCTATGTATAATTTATGAGTAACGATGCAACGATAGGACTAGTTGACTCGAATGGTGTTCAATGTTTAATAAAATAATATACAAAAAAAATTTATTCCGGTTATAGCTGTGATTTTTATTTTTGAAAAATCGGCATTCTCTATAACCTTTGGCTCTGGTACCAATCTGTCACACCCTCGCCGGAGGCGGAAACACGAGGTGTAACGGAAGGGAACATAAGCAAAAGATAATAGAACATACCAACATTAATATTAAAAAGAAATATTACACCATTACAATACCAGTTTAGCCGTCAACGGCAAATATATTACAAAGTTTAGATTCCAAAATATTATGTTCTTTTACATAATGATTTGTAGTGACAAGAGAAAACTTCATTATGCAAGACTTGGTAGAAAAAGCTTACTAACGATCACCTGAAATGCATGAGAGAAAAACGGGTCAACTATGAAAATAGTTGGTGAGTAAACACGTTTAGCAAAATAAGAAAACTCGTAAGAAATAGTCAAAGGTTGCGGTCATCAAAAATAGTCCACAAAGCAAAGGCATTGTGTATCCACTCAGTTCCAAGTTCCGCCCATACAAAACTTGCAACCTGTGTGTACACAACCCATTGCACGAAAATATATCGCGTCAACTGGTCAAGTATAAGCGGTCATAATAGTTCACAATATAGTACCACGAATATAATAATAATTTAGGTATGCTAACGATGAAGCCAAATTAAGTTGGGTGCCACTTCCCAAAGTTATGTTGGGTGCCTCTTCCCAAAGATATACTGGGTACCTCTTCCCAAAGATATACTGGGTACCTCTTCCCAAAGATATACTGGGTACCTCTTCCCAAAGATATACTGGGTACCTCTTCCCAAAGATATACTGGGTACCTCTTCCCAAAGATATACTGGGTACCTCTTCCCAAAGATATACTACGAACAAAGGTGTCTATATAGTGATGCTCCGAACATGGGAGACTTTATAGTGATGCTCCGAACATTGGAGACTTTAGGACAAGGTCATAACACGTACGGTTCAATAAGTTCAAATAAGTCAAAAGAGTTCACAATTGTAAGGATCAATTTAATTCAAGTATGGTTCATGCATTCAGCCCCAAAATATAGTAAAACGGTAAAAAGGGGATGTGATTACTCACTTGGTAAACTGGTGTGACGACAAAAGTGGTTACACTGAGGTATAAAGTGATGCTTTAACCGGGACCTATTACGAATGATATGATATGTAATGAGTTGCAATGTAATGTTATGCATGCATTTCGTATGTTATTTATACCATTTGCGAGTTTTGAAAATAATATAACTTATCGTCGAAAAATACTCTTTTGACGTCTAGACCCTTCAAAAATGACTTTACCAGTTTTTACGTCAAAATGTCATCCTACAATGGTTTTATAATGATTTATGGTGAAATTACCACTTTTCGTCGTAAAACAATGTCGTCGGAATTTTCATGAAATTAATAAAAATGGCTCCGAAAAACTAGTCGTAAAATGGTGTACGTCGATCGTTAGAGAACGAACTCGACGGTTTTGGAAAGTTTGTATCGATATCTAAAAGTTTCAGTTCAGGAGTTTTCGTCCAAAAGGTCTCGATCATAAAGATATCAAGGGCTAAAGATAGTGATTTTTGCTAATTGTGTGCAGAAAATGAGTTTCGGCCAAGTTTGAACATCCGTAATTAATTTACTATAACTCCGCTGGACAAACAGCTTTTTGTTTTGAAAAATATGGCCGATGAACTTGATTTTACTAGAAAACATTTCGTTCTAAAAAGTTTCACATCATGGTTAAAAACAGCCGCAAACATGGTCGTTACAGCTAATGTAACACTTGTATCGTAAAAATAATATAGATTTTTAGAAAATAATAGTTACGGCAAGTTTATGAAAACGTGCATATATTTGTCGTTTCAAATCCGTTTTCTACGTATAATACGTCCTTAGCTTCGTATCGAAGTAAACTAATATATTTTTGATAAGTCGAAATAATTTGTGAAGCATAAGGCTCGTTTTTGACCCGAACAAGATAAATATATGTTGCTGAAATTTCTGAAAATAATATTTTTCGTCGTCAAACTTTAAAAATTCACCACGGCTTCGTTATAACTCCGTTTTTATCCGTTCAAAAGGCTACGGATTCGTTTTAAAGCATATTTTCTAAATATCAAGGCCAAAATGTCGTACCAACAGTAGGTTTTTCCAGAAATTCGATTTAAGGACAGATCACAAAATATAGTTTACGAAAATAGTTTTTCTCGGACAAAACCTATTCTAATCCCTTCAAATCAACTCCAAAGCTAATATAATCCTACCATACACCTTCTTAGGGTGTCATGGGTTCCTAATCACCATCAAGACCAAAGAATACCATGGGAGTAATTATAGGATGACCATATTGTATATATAACTTTAAAATCATGAAATAAATGGTATAAATCACATAACATGCATATAAGCTCCAAAAATGAAAAGAAACTTATGAAAATGAAGAGGAAACATAAAATGATAAGAATATGCTTACTAGTGAAAATGAAGAGGTGTAAGTAACAAGGATTAGCCTAAATACTCTTGGTTTTTATTTCAAAACCATAAAAAGAGTATAAACTAGACTGTATATAACTTGAACTTGAAAAGTTTTTGATCCCTTGAAGACCTCTTGAAGGTGGTCGGTTTGATGAAGAAACAAAGGAGAGAAAAAAATAATCTTTGCTACTATGTGAATTATTAAAAGTACTAGAATGAAATGAATGAAATTGAAGTAATAAAGTTGGAGTGTATATTTAGGCAATCAAAAGAGAAAAAAATCACCAAACCCTCCATAAAATCCCCTAGTGGCCGGTTCTAAGGGATTTGGTTCCCAAATAATATATATTTTTTTTTAAAAAAAAAGTATTGTATAGATACTTGTAATAATTTGTAAGAAAAAGTGTAAGAAAATGTATAAGTAAAGATAAATGGTAACTTTTTGGTACAAGTAAATTTTTAATAGATCAAAATAGAATGTAATGAGATAATAAAAATTGTAAAAATACATTCCTTGTGAAAATTGAGTGATATAAAAATTATCGTATAATTTTTAAGAAACACGTCGTAATAAGATAACTTTAACGATTTATATACAAAATAAATTTAGAACACTAGGTAAACTCAAAATATAGTTTTTATAAGCCAAATGTAAGTATAAACATATATCGGGATCATTTTTAGAAGTAACGGATTAAATATACAAAATAATAACTCACGCGATAACGTTTATTAACTATAAAAATTACGCGTAAAATATGAAATAAAATGCCATGAATGAGCTAATATGATGCATATATTTAATTTAAGAAATGACCGGAATTTGAGAATTGTGACAGACCGACTCTTTTATTATGGAATTTTCTAATTCCTAACAATCTCCCCCTAAGGGAGGTCACCCCATGATTTACATTTTGAATCCTAGCATTCTATTTAATCTTTAGTCTTGAGCTCGTAGACATGAATTCTTCAATTTCCGTAAACTTCTGCATTAGTAGCGATTCTTCAAAGTCCGCATTGGTTTGTACTTTTAGTGGAGGCCTTTAACTGATCCACATCTTTGATGATCTTCGAGCTTTATGGAGATCATCAGCCACAGTAAATCTCTGGATCACCCTTTATTGTGTTGCCATCATGTGAAGTTGTGACTTTCGGACCGACATGCTCACACTTTTGAATCATGACATCTTTCCATCAGAGTAGCGGAAGCTTTACTGGCTCATGATATTTGCAGCAGCGTAGCAGAGACATAGTATAAAAATATCAGAGCCAGGTTTTGTAGATATGCACCAGTCATGATTTCTTCAATTAAGTGTGGATGCTGTGAGCATGCGGCTTTGGATTGACTCCTCAATTCTGATCAGCTGCAACCGTCCAAATGTACCTGCAAACAACAGTTAGCAATAAAACACACGAAAGTGTCTTTGATCACTTTCGTTGAATTGAGGTACACGTCCCACGGTTCCCCATTGATCAGTACAAGTACTGCCTGTGATCAGGTACAATTCCGAAGAATCTCCTTGACAGGGTTACGCAGCTGTTCTAGCTGTTCTCAAACCGGAACGTCTCAAAGAAGACAACACGGAGTGAGTGAACCAGCAAATTGAGATTCACTGATTGATGAAAAATGATTTGAAAAACAATCGCGTATTGCTTGAAGAAAGAGTTTTGCAATACAACGAAGGTTTTATGAGAAAGATCAATTTTCAATCAAAATACTTTTTGTATTAGAGAATGAGTACACATTCGACGTGCTAGCGAAAAGAAGAGATTCGCACATCAAACGGTTTTTCTAGAAGTATTTTTCAATCAGAGATACTTTTTGAATTTGAAATGAATACACATTCGACGTGCTAGAGAAAAGAAGGTTTGCACATCGAACGGTTTTTCCAAAAGTATTCGTCAATTCCATTCCTGGACCAAGGTTGATTCAAGAGTGAATCTCCCCATCGTCTCTATCCAGTTGTCACAAGCTTGATCTTACGAGAAGATCTCACATGTCACCCACCAAGAGCTTGTTTGATGTTGGCTCTAGAAGGATTTCCATCTTCATCGTGAATACTTTTACATACCACTCAGATGTTCTGGCAATACCACAAGGATAATGCATAGGACTCTTAATATATACTTACTTTCCACATTGTGTGAAACAGCAAGTCTTCATGAATTTAGTGTCCTAACGAGATATTGTGGATGATCTCTTGGCTCTAGACTCAATTGTGCATATTTGGTTCCTGTGCCGGAGACTAGGGAGAGGGTCTCCTTCTTCAATATCAACAATCTCTAAGAGAAAGTCGATAGATAATGTCGGTTCCCCGTGAGAATGAAACAAGCCCTTTTAAGAGGAACTTGAGTAGCTTGGGAAGTTGTAGTGCAGTGCGTCACTGGGTCCATGACGTCTTGTCTTCAATACCAGTGTTACCTTAGTAACCACTTAGTAGCATATGTACTGAACCCGGTTACTGCCCTAAGGTTGAATTATTGGAGGGCTATTTCTTTTCACCCTTTTCTCATTCATTTCTTTTTCATTCTTCAACCCCTTCAGTGCTTACCGAGACTTCATTACTAGAACCTTGTTGGGTTTATTCCAGTTCTAGCTCTATCTCAGTCCGCACTCTTCCCATTTCTCATTTTTCTCCTTTTTTTTCAATATTCCTAAGGACTCTAGACTATCTAGTGGATTGTCCCTGGGAAGATCCCTCCGGTTCTGGCGGATCGTGGGAACAAATACCTAACCTAACCATCCTTATAACACCATGCATAAAGTAAATTGGTCGGTCTTTTGGTACAGTTCATTCTTCCTTGAAACCAATTGAAAAATCATTTGGAAAAACAATCAAGGTACTTGTGATACGAGATCAAAGTATTTTGTACCTTAATAGTTTTGATCATTTAGAAAACCTCCCCCTCAACATGTGCATATGATTTATAAAATGTTTAGCACATGGAGGCAAGAGGACTTTGAAATATTTTCTTTGATCACAATTTTCATAGAAAAAGCCATTTGATTTTCTTGGTAAATTCTCCCCCTCAATATGTGCGTAAGATATTTGAAATTATTTTATCACATAGAGGCAAGAGTTCTTTGAAGCACATTTACGATCACACAAGCCATTAAGAAACCATTTAAAACTCAATCAAGGTACTTTATAAATCACTTTAAAA
This sequence comes from Chrysanthemum seticuspe, assembly GCA_019973895.1. Classification (NCBI taxonomy): domain Eukaryota; kingdom Viridiplantae; phylum Streptophyta; class Magnoliopsida; order Asterales; family Asteraceae; genus Chrysanthemum; species Chrysanthemum seticuspe. The sequence continues at coordinate 302,893,849 of BPTQ01000008.1, forward strand.
AGCTTTCGTACCTCGATAGTTTATTTGCTCCCCCTCAATATGTGCTTCAAGATTCGAAAGCGTTTAGCACATATGAGCGAGCAGCGTGCACAACTGAATCAAAACGATCAACTTTTATCAAATTTCATTATTAAATCACAAATTCTCCCCCGATCAAAAATATCAAATCTTTTGAGATTTTGGATCCCAAGTGATTTAATTAGGTTTAGAAAACATGGGAGAAAATGTGGCCTTGTTTAAATACTCATCATGTTTTTGGATAAATCCTCCTCCTCAACATGTGCATTATGCATATTTAAATCGTTTGGCACATGGTGCCTTTAAAGGACTAAAACCAATTCCATTTAAAACAGATTTGAGATTTAAATCACGATCTCTACTCCGATCAGAAATATCAAACCATTTGAGATTTGTGATCCCAACTGATTTAAATCATTTAGAAAAATTTGGGGAAAGACGTGGCAAGATTCAATTTTGAAAGATGACAGATAAGGACCATTTTAAGACATTAAAGATTGTTAGTGTCAGGTATGATAGTTTTTAAGAGATCTTTTAAGTAAAACAAAACAATTTCACAATCAAACAAGAACAGAAAAAATTTCATTTTGAAAGACCTTGATTCTTAAGAAAAAATCATACCATGACATAACATTAAATATTTAGATCACCACTTATTTTGTACAATCCGGACTTTTATGAAGCGATATTGTTTGAAAATAATTTATTTTAAATCACTCCCCCCCTCAATCGATGACCGAAGTCGATAATTGAGTGACTTAAGTTTTGATAAAATGAAGTCCGGTGATTTTCAAAATTTAGTCCAATATATTTTCAAAACAACATTTTTCCATTTTCAAAACAATTTAATTCAATTTACTCAAAAATTGTTTAAAAATGGGATCCTGCACAAAGATAAGTTAGGTGGTTGAGAAGCTTCCATTGTTGTTGTTGTAGGGTTTGGAAGAAAACCATCTGCAGATGCAGTGAGACTTCTTTCATTGCATTTTAATGCCAACTGAGGTCCAATTAAGCTCCGTTTCTTCAATCACTTAGAAGAAAACCATCTGTTGATGCAGTGAGACCTCTTACGTTGCATTTATGCCAACTCTCCTTGGAAGTCCAATTAAGCTCCGTTTCTTCATTTGTCAACCCAAGATATAGTTACCCTTTCCTTTCAGCATCCAATCATCATATTATGTGGGATCCGGATCGGGAACATTCTTATACCAAAATACCTGCATACGTTAGTGAACACAAACAGATATATGGTGGTCGACATCACCCAAACAGCAATCGACTAATAACAGTCAATTCAACATGTCAATCAGATCATATAAGGTATGGGAAAAATGTGTTAATCAATCTATAATCATCTAATCCTAGCAGTCATATCCTAGGCACCTAGTCCTTCAACATAGGTTAACATCATTTTTAATTAAGCATATTAGGATAATTAAGAAAGCCCGTTAGATGATATAGAATTGAAAACATTCTCCCCCTCAATCAATGACTTATTTTTCTAAAAAGTTTAAAAGCGCTGAAGTCATTGATTGAGTTTTCAATTTTTTCGAATACTCTGAATCTGATTGATTTGTAAGCAACTCATTTTCCACCATTTAGTTAAAACAAATATTTTTCTGAAGAATTTTAGACGAAAAAATATTTGAGTAGGAACAGCAGTCCTTCGACATACTTTCCTCATTAAGTTTTTAGGATAAGTGCACGAATTTTGTGAAAATCGTTTAAGCGAAGCACTTTCCTTTCTTGAAAAACGGGTTGCTATCAGAAATAATAGCAAGCCATTGTTTAAGCATGGGTCACAGTCTGAGGTAACTGCAAGCCATCATTTGAAGCCCGGGTTACAGTTTGAAGTAACTGTAAGCCATTTTAAGAGACATGTTTTGGAAAAAGAATATTTACACCTCCTGCTCGAACTTCATCTAAAGTCCCGTGCCATTATTGAATGACATTTCTAAGACCGTAGATGTTATCGATACCAGAAGACATGTCATGAGAAAACATATTTTTGGTATTTTTCAATTTTATGATTTTTATGGATTTTTTGATGATTTTATAATTTTCTATTTTCTTTTTCTTGGTTTTATATTTTTCTATTTTGTTTTGCTGGTTTTATATTTTTGTATTTTGTTTTTCTGATAAATATTTACAAAGATAGAGAAGATGATATAGTTAAAGAAGATGATGATACGAGTACCGAGATAAGGATATCGAGCAGCACGTCGTAGAAGATAGAAGTCATCAACTCTTAAACATTCACCACCAAAGCTTCCAGGGCTCTTGAATCGAAGAAAGAAATTGAACCATCTGAAAGTGAGACTTTGGCAGCTTCCCCCCAAACCGCAAATCCTTTAGCTGAGCAGATTCGAAGCTCTATTTCAAGCTTGCCTTAGCCAGGTGCCCAGAGAAGCACACCATTATCATAAATCCCGCTGCTCCTTTCAAGAATAATCACCGTGATTCTTCGTTCGAGGTTATATCATCAACAAGAACAGCAACGTATCATCCCACGTATAAATAATCTTCTCAAATTTCTTTTTCACTGAAGTCTGAAGCGATCCATTCCAAAAGGTGTCAAGAGAACAATTCCCCCAAGTAGTTGAATTGATGCAGTCAGCCTCTTTGTATAATGCTCAAGAACTCTCCCAAATACACATCATGAGGGGAATGAAAACACCTCCCCATGTTCACATTTTTCTTCCCTGATGATCGTGTATGAAGCTCAAGAACCCGAAGTACACCAATATCCAAGAGCTCTCCCGAATACACATTATGAGGGGAATGAAAACACCTTCCCATGTTCATATTTTTCTTCCCTGATGATCGTGTATGAAGCTCAAGTATCCGAAGTATACCAATACACAAGGAAAGAATAACTGAAAACATTGAAGAAGCTGGCCAAGTCACTGATTATCTCTGCGGATGACAATCTCTGCGGATGTCAACTCCGGAATAAGTGATTATATCTCTGAATCACTGATTAAGCACTCAAGTGAAAACAGCTGAGCATCCCCAATGTACACAATCTCTCTCCCCAATGAATCACACACTTGTGTACCTCTTTTTATCTTCAGAAACTTTCTTTTACATCACTTCCCCCACGTCGTTGGAACACTAAAAGCCTTGATGAGTAAAACCTTGAGTTTCTCTGCGGTCATGACATTTGTTTTCCCGGGATATCTTCAATCACTTAGAAGTATTAGGTTCATCAAGTTTACTCGCCATGAGTCAAACCTTGAGTTTCTCTGCGGTAATAACATTTGTCTTCCCGGGATATCTTCAATCACTTAGAAGAATTAAGTTCATCAAGTTTACTCGCTTTTAGATGCTTGTCTCCTTCCCCCTTGCTGGTTTTGACACTTCAGAGTCATCAAATCATTATAAGCCCGTATACTAGAAATTTGTTGCGAAGAACACTTGAACTCTTTTGAGAATCAACTTGTTGAAGACTCTCTCTGACTATTTTTATCAACCCTTATGTAGACAATTTGAAGTGACCACTGAAGAATAAAACCCGATATACCATACTTGAAACTAAAGTCAACTTCCCCACATTTGTATCTTAAGCTTGCACCTAATGATGGAAGAACGGTGTCGAGAATTTATGCTTCAAGCAAATCTCTAAGTACTCACTACCCAAACAAAGTATGAGACATTAACACCTCTTGCGATTATCCACACCGTCATATGCGTGTGACACTGAGTAAAACAAAGTAACTCCTAATAGTGATAGTTAACCAGGTCTTCAACCATCCACCTCGACTGCTGGTAACTAGATAAACCAAGTCTTCACCTCAAATTCTTAAGCCCGAGCAAGTTATCAAATAAGAACACGCCTCTGTGAAAATCAACTTCAATCTCAAATAAGTGATAAATGATTAACTCCGAAGTAATCAACTTGTGTCAAATGTCCAATACGTGAAATAGTCAATAACAACGTCTCGAGGAGTCACTGCTAAAGAATATGAGCAAGTCTAATTGGGGATTAAATCTGACTTATAACTCTCTCCCAATTAGTGCTCTCCCCTAAACCGACAATCTGTTTGATAAATGCCCAGATTAAGAAGAAGTCTTTAGATCGTTAAATGCAACTCGTCTTTAGTCTTCTAACATGTAGCAGAAAATGTAGAACAGACTATAGACTCGACCTTCTTCAAGATTGTGCAGTTGGGGAATAGATAGTTAACATCTTCAACTCACACCAAAAAGCATTCCAATTAACTTACATCTTGCAAATCCCCTTAACTGAAATCCCTCCCAATCAAACAAGAACAGAAAGATGTTCATCAAGGAAATCAGCAATCAGGCCGCAACAAACACACAAGATGGTAACACCAAACTACCAATCACATCAAACAAGAACAGAGAGATTGTTCGGAATCATCATGTTGATGTATACGTGAAGCATTAACCGGAAGCACTTTGTCGATAAACTCATCAATCCGAGTGAAGATGTCAACCAACGGCTCTTAGAGGAGAGAAAAACTCCATGTAAAGATGACCCGATACGATAAGAAGAGGCTCGGTTCTTACATGAGTTTAGAGCCGTATGACCATTAATTCTCATATATCAATCAACAATGCAAAAAAAATTCACACTTCTTCTCCCCCTCAAGAATTGCATACGGAGATGCCATTCTTTATTAAACAAGTGAACATCATCCAAATGTAGTCTATTCACACTTCTCCCCTGCAAAATTAGCACAGGATGTCGCCATCGTCATTATAGTTGAGAAAGTGGAATCAGAAAACAATCAACAGTAGCCCGGTTCACTTGATGACTGAAGCGCATGGAAAAAGTATGAAGCATGTTGATGAGAATGGTCATAATAAGAAGATTTCTCTTCTTCAGAAGATAAAGCGCACTGAAGCGTACACTTGTCTTTTCTTTAGAGAACGAGGCTTGAACTGAAGTATTCAAACGTCATAAATCTCTCTCTTTTCATCTACTCTTGGCAAACTTATAATCAACCCCATTATCATTCAGTAGGCTCTTTGTTGTGACAGCTGATGGAGAGAACCCAATATGATGAATTTGACCCTGAAGTAGACTATCCCGAACTCGTGACTTAAACTTGCACATATGTAATAAAGAGCGGCGCCGATTTCCATTAGCATCTCTAAGTACTTTCTATGTACTCTATACTCTTCAACCAACCAACCATCAAGTATAAGACGTACATTACCTCTTGAAAATCCACAATTGAATGTGACACTGAGCACTACAACGTAACTCCTTAAAGTGATAGTTATCTTGAGGTGATAAGAGCCCAATTCCCCCAAGTGGTAAAAGAAAAGGTAAAAGTCACCCAATAATAACTAGATTTCCAAGTCTTTGTGTTTGATAATAAGCTCGAACAAGGATCTCGAAGAATCTTCATCCAACCATCCCCGATACCTTCAGATACTAAGTACACTCGCCCATGATAATTCACTTCAACCTCAAATAAATAATACTGAATTAACGCCGTTGTCACATCTTCTGAACTGCTCAAATCTAGCCTTCTTTGACATTTAAGTGAACTTTGATAATGGTTTCATCCCGACCATGGTTAAAAGCACATAACCCCGTAAAACAATGAAATAACCAAACTGTCATGACGAATATCCAAACACACATCCAATTCATGAAGTACACCCTTTTATCCCTTCTTCGAAGCAGAAACCGTAGCACCAGCATCAGATAAGATCCATAAATACACTTTCCTCTCTCCAGGATGGTTCCATCATCACGGGATTTTACAATTCTATGGTCTAAACCGAGAAATAGTTTCTTTCGCGGGATTTTACAAGACTAAGAAGAAACCGTAAGATAGATCCGGAAATGCACTTTACTATCACCAGGATGTTTCCATTGTCACGGGATTTTACGAGTCTATGATTCAAACCGAGAAATAGGTTCTTTCGCGGGATTTTACAAAATCAAGACAAAACCGTAAACAATGTCAGCTTGAATGTGTAATGACAACTTTGGTTTCTGTGAATATCTGTTATATGGGAATATGCAGCGGTTCATCAACGGTTCATTAACCAACATCAACAATATCATCAACCATCCAATCAACACTTTGGTAAACACATCATTCACGCATTCTGTCGGCAATTGCAGTGACAACATGGAGAAATAAACCCGATATTCCAAACTTGATCACGAAGTGAAATTCCCCAGATTTGTTACTTAACCTTGTACTAATCCTTGTGAAGAAGAAACGGTGTACCCAATGTACAAAAACTCTTGACATTCTCAACTGAGTAAGACACCGAAGTGATAGTTACGTTGTGGGTTAAACGAGAAAGAATCACAACCGTAATTATATAGCCAAGTCTTTATCACTCTCAATAAACGCCCAAACACGTCATCTTCGCGGAATGGTAGAAAGAAAGAAGATGAAAATAAGAAAAACGTGCCAGGAAACCTCACTTCAAGTCCAACTAAGAGATACCGTCCAAACAACCCCGTAGTCAACTTTGATCACTCATCATCAATTTAAGCCATGACATAATATTTTTCGTGAAAATGTATAAACCAAAATATCAAACCCTATAGCAACAAGTCTCATCAATTTATCAATACAAAAAAAATCAACGTCAAATCTCATCGACAGATCTCATCGTAAAGTCTTATTTCATCATCAAATCTCAAAGTCAAAATATAACGCTCAGCCCATAAATTATCATGAATCACAAATTCAAGTTCACGGACATGAAACAATATCCAACGGGGGTCCGAACCCCAAGTGTATCAAATAACACATACCAAAGCTCAAAATGTAATATCTCAAAAACACATCACATTAAGTTATCCCAATCTATTCGTAAAATACCCACGAGACCAAATCCAATTAATTAATATTTCGGCCCATGTAGAATGAAACTATGCGACCCATCTCACAATCCGAACAACCAATCAAGCCCATGTTAAACACCCTAATGTTTCGGATATTATAAAAGACTCACATAATTCACACTAACCCTAATAGCACTTAACAGTCCGCCTCTCTCCATCTCAACCCCTAAAAACTCTCTCTATAATCCGCCTCCCTCCTCCAAATTTCTCTGCTTCTCTCCTAACATATCAAAAACAAATCCGCCCTTCATCACACCTCAGCTACAAAAAAAATCCTCATTTCCCTAATCAAAGAACCTTCGTTCTTATGAGCTAGCCACAGGGATGGCAAAGGCTCGATATCACAGCCACAGGGATGGTACGTTACGAGGTTTGAGTCCGACTTTGAGATCAAAACAACATCACGATAGGAATTAATTTATGCTTGTGTTTCCATTTTTGTTTACCACGAATCAAAGTAGAAGGGATAGCATATTTGTTATTATCTTTACTTTAAATTCGGATAGCATCAAAGAGTGATATGGGTCCATGAAGCAATTAGTCATTTGTGTATAGATCTATAAGTATCTATCAGTTTGAATAACCTAACACAAAAGACGAGGCTGAGATCAAATTTGCTTAACAAATGTTTTCGAATATAATAGTAGAACGAACCAAGAAACAGGAGTAACACATTTTGTTATCTTCTTTTTCAAGATTTTCGTATATGATTTGAAGTATGAATCTTCAAGTAGGGATCGATGATGAATTAATTTTGTGTGAATGATCTTTATTGATCGAATATTCCATGAGAACCGTACACAAGAAATCTGAGATCTGTTAATTTCTTGTAGTTTTACTTTTAGTTTAGATTCATGTGTTAGATGTAGATGAGTGTATGTCGATACATTGAATTGATAGAGATAGATGATTTATTTTGACACTGTTGATGATGACAGTTGATTGTGGTCTGATAAGAATGTGAAAGGCTTTTGTTGTTCTGGTTTTGGTGACAACTCGCATCTGATAATAGTTACCAACTTCCATATGCAAATTGTGGAAATGTAGAGGGGGGGTGAATACGTTACCGTTTAAAAACTTTAGATCTTTAGTATCAAATCGCTTATGAAGCTTGTTATAATATGAAAGTACCAATTATTGTTTGTGACTAATATAAAGCATGGTAAACAAAGTTGTCACACAATCATGAACATCAAACCACATCACAAACAATAGTATAGTGCAAGTATAAGAGTAAAGAGATAAAGAAAGGAAAGTGCAAACCGAACACGAGGATTTATAGTGGTTCGGTCACGGATCTCCTTTCCGCCCTACTCCACTCCCCGAGTACCCAACTCGAGAGTTACTTCACTAAATCAACAAGCTCCCTTCTCGGCGGAGAAAACCTTACAATCGTCGCTTACACTTTTTCCGGTACAAAGCTAAATACCGGGTTCTAGTTCGAGGTAGAACCAACCTAACGTCGCCTATACAATATTTCCGACACTAAGCTAGATGTCGAGTTCTTTTACAAGGGTACAACCACTCCCAATATGTTTTATGGCCCAACATAATAAACCTTGTGTTTTATGGCACAAACACATAAACCATCTAATCTAGTTTGGTGAAAGTGTTGTTATGATGCAATGATGTTTACACTAATGATCCATGACACAAATGTATAATGGATATGAATAACTACTTCTAAATGAACTTCCATTGATAGGAAGCCTTCATGATGAAGATCACAAGTTCCCTAAACTTCTTGTGATAGATCTTCAACTTGTGGTGAGTGGGGATGGCTAGATCTCCAAGATTTCCTTGGTTGATCAAAGAGTATGCTTACAACAAAGATGAATGTTAGAAGCATTATGATCATGATCATTAGGGTGTTTAATGTGTGTTACTACATTGTTAATGATTGATCTAAATGTATGCAAGAAGGTGGAGAAGATGTGCTTTGAAGTGGTGAAGAAATGGGAAAACAATGGGCTTCTATTTATAGCCAAAAGTGGACAGGAGCGTCCACGGACCACGGACCCCTTAAAAGGGTTCCGTCCTTTATACAATTTGGTACCGTGGGTACCTGACATAAAATCTAAAAAATCTTTCTTCAAATCTTTGCAAGATATTACCAAATCTTACTAAGATCACATTTGATTTATTGTGTGTCAATCTAACCAAAATATTCAAGTGATCTTCCAAGGATTTCAAAGATGATGCATGACATGATGTAACATGTATTTCCATTTTTAGATTAAAAAGTTTATCAAGGTAAACTTGTAAAATGTATTGTGTAACTAGTTAATAAAATGTCTAGTTACCTTTTGTAAAAGAGTGCTTGTCAAAATAAAATATATTTTGTCAAGTGTAAGTAAACTTTAGTTTTTGTATGAAATACTTGTGAATGCAAAATGTAAAATGAGGTTCGAAATAGAATGGTTAACCTATTAAAATACTTAGTGACTCTAAATGTATTTTAAACATTCTAAATGATTTGTTAATGGGTTTGATCATAATGCCACATAACAAACATGTACGAACCTGTGTTGTAACATACGAGGACTTGAGACATCGAGAGGTGTTGAATGTATGTTGAGACAAAGTGTGATTACAAGTAACTTGTACATTTTACGTTATGTATTACAAGTTACATGTTTGTCATCAATCAAAACAAACGAGACTGTATAGATTAAATATCGTAATATTTGCACTAACAGTTTAGGTTAGTCTAATTTAAGTAAATGTCATGTTTAACATATATGCATAAAATGCTTGTACCACAAGCATTGGAGAGTTGTACCTTAGACTTGTAAATTATAAGAATATTAAATTTAAAGGCTTGTGCATTATAGGGTTGTACCTTGTGCTTAAAAATAGGTACATTGAGGTTATAATCTAATTTATATAAGTATAAAATTTTTATTCATTAAAGACTTGTACATAAGCTTGAAAGACTTGTACTCTAGGTATAAAATGTTGTACTTTAGTATTTATGATTTAGTTTCGTAAAATCGTAGTTATAATAAATTACGTTTTCACGAAAACTCCAATAAATGGCTAACGTTTAGTTTAAACGTTTATAAAACATTTGTTAAGGAAATAACGTAAAGTGGATAATAAAAAATGAAAACTTTTATACTTGATATATAAGAATGTTTATGTAAAATGAACTTAAGACATTCTGGTGAGCACGTTTATTAGGAATATAAGTCACATTAGTTGGTTGATGTGATTAGTTATACTGATAATGTTTTTTTAAAAAAATTGACGTGAAAAATGGATAAGTATTCTTTAGTTAGAATATCATATTAGTTTAATACGAGGTGAAATTTACCGGTGGTTACACAGACGGCGAGCCATCCCACGGCGAGGCATGGCGAAGGGTGTCGGTGTGGCGGCGGCCCACGGCGAACCTCCACATTGGACCACGGCGATGCATAACGAGTCCATACCTTCCACTCTTATAAGGTAGTTTAATAGATTTTTATTTTATTATTTTTTTTTCAAACGGTTCAAAACTAACATTCAAATTTTTTATTTTTGGTTCTAACCGTTACATAACAGTTTACATATTAGTTCCTTTTTTTCAATCAATCGTTTGAACAATCAAGTGTTGTAAAAAATAAAAGTCGATCGAATCTTCACAGTAAGGCGATCGAGTCCTTACTGGAGGCAGCCTAAAGATTCACGGGATCAAAAATTTCACGTAACTAAGTTAAAGGTACAAAACTACATTTTGACCGGTGTTTTTAATTTTCGTGCCACGATCATGTACTCGCAGTCCAAACATTGTTAATGATAATGATTAGTTCTTTTTTTTTTTTTTTTTTTTATGTAAGCCCATATATACATGAACAATACCGATCCAAGATCCGAACCACCATTTGAACCAACGACAACAAAAACAGGCCACCACAATTTAAAAACCATTGAACCACAACCAACTTGACCTGAACCACTTGCCGGAAAACAAACCACTGTTGCCTGCAACGTCCCAGAGCATCAAATAACGCCGTGCGTTTTCCTTAATTTTGAACAATATTTGACTTTGAAGCTTTTTATTGGAGTCAAGGGGGGCTGAGAACCGAGAAGGGGAGGAGGAAAGGGTCGAAAGGGAGGTTCAAAAGGGTTGAAATGGGTTCAAGTTAAGGTTCAGTTCTTCAAAAGAGGTTATATTAGTTTTCAAAGGGCCAAAAGTGTTATCCATATATAAAACACACAAACAATGAAAAAAAATAGCGCGACATTGGTTTTAAACAGGTAACAACATCTTAATCTCCTTTTGTTTCTGGTAACTATTTCTTGTAGCGAAATATAAGCACTTATAGTGTTGCCCACACCCTGTTCGTTAAAATGCCAACCTGAATATTTGTTGCATTATACTAGTAATATATTGCAGCATAGTGTTTAGTTCTTCACTATGTTCAAATTTAAAAAGGTTATCTATCATTATCTATGGGGGTGTTTGGGATTGCTTGCTTATTTGCTTATATACAAGCAGAAACAAGTGCTTGACAAGAAAAATGAAATGGCTTATTTGCTTAGTTAACACTTGTTGGGTTCAGTAAATATCCAAACCCCTTGATCTATGATTTGAATAGAAAATAACCTAAGTGTTTAGATCGCTAAACATTAACAGGTCACTGAGTGCATAGTCTCTCAGTGAGCCATCTTCAGGAGACTCAGTATGAGGCGAAGAAGAAGTCTCTCCACTCAGTAAGCCGGAACTTAAAGGGTGAAGACTGAGTCAAGAAGAAGATGGTGGATTCAGTGAGTGATGACAATAACTTACAGAATCCCTAAGACTCTTCTCCAACTACTTACACTGAAGACAAACTGAAGTAAAAGACTGAAGGATATGAAGACTGAAGAATGAGTGGGATAAGGCGGGATAAGTTTGAATCAGATAAGACGAAGTCCTTATCAACCAAAGTCAACTTTCCCTTAATGGAAAACGATCAGGCTCAGTGTCATCACTGACCCTTAGAAAGCAGTCTTGTCTCTTACCTAAAATAGTCTTTGTAAACAGAGACAAAATACATCAGTATTTTGTCTTCTGTAAGTTGTCAGTTTGTCACTTAGGAAAGAGTTAAAACTCATACTTGTATAAATAACATAAGAGATGGAGTGAAAAGATTAAGCTTGTGAATTGTAAAAACACAGATACACACAAGCCATCTTTTCACTCCTCCAAATACAACTTAATCCCTGAGATAGTTCATTGGGTTCTTGTAGTTGTGCTCAGACTTAGCCTGAGCTTATAGAGGAGTCACCAACCTTTGTCATTTCAATCCCAAGTACTATTCCGCAAGTACTTGGGTAATGTATTCTTGTTTGATTCATTTCTAATAAAGAATATTATGTTGAAAATTAATCTGTGTGTTTTACTTACATCTTATCAGTCATAGATTCACTATTAACTTGTTTTTAATACTTAAACTATTTTTACGATAGTGAATAGGGAACAACAAGTGATTACAGAGCAAGGCTGATTATAAAACCTTTTTTTAAGCCGCTCTAAAACATTTTTAAATCAGGATCCCTATGGCTGAAATTGATGTACCCCAACTAGTCGATAAAAAGGGTGGAGCTTATTCAGCTGTTGCCCCTAGACTTGAAGTTGGTAAATTCAACAAATGGAAAAAGTGTATGCTTTGTTATTTGATTGGGATGGAACCTTATTATATCAAGTGTATAAATGAAGGTCCATTTATCCCAAAGACTGCTGAAGGTTTGCCTAAACCTGAAGCTCAGTGGACTCAGGATGAGAGGAGAGTGGTCAACCAGGACTAAAGACTCAAAAGTATCATCATATCATGTCTTCCTGATGATATTATGGAGTCAGTTATAAGCTGTAGTACAGCTAAACAAACCTGGGATGACCTAGTTCATAGCCATGAAGGTCCATCAGATACCAAGGAAAACAGGATAATGGACCTGAAACTTGAGTATAACACCTTCAGGGCTAAGGACTCAGAAACTCTGTCTTAAACTTACACCCGGTACAAAACTCTTTTAAATGAACTATCAAATGATGGTGTTAAGTTGTCCAAACATGAAATCAATGTTGGTTTTGTCAATAGTCTCCCTGAGAAGTGGTTGAATTTCTCTTAGGGACTTAGGAATGCTAATCATATCCAGAATCTTGAACTTCCTGAAATTTATGGGAAATTTGTTTATGAGGAAAACCTCATTAACAGACGATACCCTGACTTAAAGAAGTCTCGGGAAGTCAAGAAGTCCCTGACCACCACTTCAACACCTATATCAACTGCTTTCTTTTCTAATAATGTTGTTGAAGATTTCCAAGAAAATTCAGATGATGAGCCTGATGAGAGATCAAGTGAGGAGTACCTAAATGACCTGAACGTTGAATTTCAGGAAAGGGCACTCCTTGTTAACTCTCGAAGGTTTATAAAAGGAAACAAAGGTTTTTCAAATGCTAAAGCAAATGAGGACACTGAATGCTTTAAGTGCCACAAAAGAGGTCATTTTGCAAAAGACTGTTTTTCAAAAACAATTTCTGAACCCTCTTATAAACCATCAGGGTCAAATCAGTCCTCAGGCTTTAGCAAATTTCAACCAAAAATCTATCTGTCTCATCAAAACTTTCAAAACAAATCTGACCAAAACAAAACCGTTGATTTTGAAGCTAAGTATAGGAAATTCAAAGCTAAGCTTGCATTGCTTGAGGCCAGTCCCTCAGAAACAACAAAAAATGTTCAATCTGTGCAGGGTAAAAACAAAGGCCTTGTTGCTGAAACCTTCGACTGGGATGAAGAGTCAGTATCATCTGATGATGAAATGGTGCATGTCAGTGCACTGATGGCCCTCTCAGTGGAAGACAAGCTAGCTGTTGGGAAAAATCATGCCAGGAATGGAGAATGGGTCAACATCATAATGAAGAAGGTAAATATTCTACTTTCTATGGATGATGACTCTGATTGGTAGTCTTATATGAACTATATCAATGTTGACCTTAAGTTTGTAGAGGATCAATGATTAAATCTTTTTTCTAAGTACAACAAGTTAAGTTTTGAATTGAACAAGTGTAGGGATGAATTACTTTTGTTAAAACAAGCTAAGCTTGAGGCTGTCACTTTACAAATTCAAAACACTGAACTAGTCAAAAGAAATCAGGCTCTTCAAGATGAACTAAAAAGGGAAAAAGAAATCATTGAGGGTTGGACTGCTAAGAATCCAAGGGCCTTTGATGCTGTGGGAGCCCCCAGCAGCAAAAAGAGAGTCATAGGTGAAAATCATCTCCCTGAATCTCACAACAAAGACTAGAGTCACAAACCATTTGTGTCTGGTGGCGTGATTACCAGTATGTTGACTACTCCCAAGCCCAGTGATTGGATTGAACGGGTTAATCCTGAGAGTAAGCTTCCAAAATTTGATTCTGGAAGAATTCTAGAGCATGAGAGTCAAGCTCTAAAGAGCATGCTTGGACTCCCTGATGTGACCAGTAGTACTGAACACATCTCTGAGTCTGAAGCTGAATCTCAAGCACCACTTCCACCCCTGGAACCTCTTCAGGGTACTGCTCCTAGCTTTGAGCTTACTCCATTGCAATACAATCCACACTCACCTAAAGAAAGGTCTGGACTTGGTAGAACCATCCTGAAAAGACCATCAAAACCAATTCAACAAGAATCTACCCCCACTGAGACTTCCACATCCTCTGTCCCTACTGAAGCTGACCAAATTCAGCAACTAACTGAACTTGTGAGGAAGCTAACTGACAAGATGGAATCCATCGAAAAAGTCCCTGAATCAATCAAGGAAACAAAGTCAGCTTCCTCTAGTTCCTCAAAGTCAAAAGCCACCACCAAACCCAAGAAGAAGTGTGATCTGTGCCACTATACCAGTCATACCACTAACAACTGTTATAGAATCCTTTTTTGTATGATTTGCAAAAAGGATGATCACATAACTTCTGATCACTTACAATATGTAAGTTCTCTCAGTAAAGCAAACTATACCAAAGTTGGTCATCAGTATGCTTCAACATCCAAGTCTGCTCAAAAGTTTAGAGCAAAACCCTTTCCTCCTTGCCCACACTGTGGCTTTAGTGATCATCATCCTGATGATTGTCTCATGAACACATGCTGTGATATTTGCGGAAATCCAGCTCATGAGACATCCCAGCATGACAGTGTCATCCAAGCAAGGAGAAGTTCCAAGCAACCCAAAATCACTGAGTCATCCTCAGTCTCCAAATGCAAAACATGTGGTAGCACAATGCACTCAACCACTAACCATGAGTCAATTGCCAAATTCAAACAGACCTTTAAGCCCAAGCCCACTAGTATGTGGGTCAGCAAGAGAAACTAATCCAGTTTACTATTTGTGCAGAGACACGCCAGGGAGCCTATTTGGCATCTAGATAGTGGATGCTCAAGAAGCATGACTGGTGTTAAGGAGTATCTGCACAAATATGTAAAGGAACCAGGACCCAAGGTAGTATTTGGTGATAACTCATCATGTCCCACTGAAGGTTATGGTTCAGTATACTGCAATGGAATAGTTTTCTCTAGAATAGCTTATAATGGTCTCAAATACAATCTCATCAGTGTCAGTCAACTCTGTGATGCAAAGTACATTGTGCAATTCAATGATAAACAAGGTACCATTTTCAATGCCAAAAACAAAGTTGTGTTGATAGCTCCTAGAAGAGATGATGTTTATGTCTTAGACATGTCAACACTCTCTCAAAATGGAACTTTTCTCTTTGCCAAAGCCACTGAAACTATCAACTGGCTGTGGCACAAGAGACTCTCACACTTAAATTTCAAAAACATCAACAACTTGGCAAAACAAAACAAGGTCCTTGGCTTACCATCACTGGTTTTTGTAAAAGATAAACCATGCTCAGCCTGTGAAAAAGGCAAACACCAAAGAGCATCTTTCAAAACTAAATAAAATTTCTCAATCAAAAGCTGCCTTCACCTCCTGCATATGGATCTCTTTGGACCAGTCAATCCTAGATCAATCCAGCATGAGAAGTATACACTTTTCATTGTTGATGAGTTTTCAAGATACACTTGGGTATACTTTCTTTCCAAAAAGAGTCAGGCAGATGACACTATAATGTCATTCATCAGGAACATTGAAAACCAGAATGACATTACTGTTAAACAAATCAGAACTGACAATGGCACTGAGTTCGGAAATGATGAGCTTGAAAATTTCTGTGATGAAAAGGGAATCTCCCAAAAAATTTCATCTCCTTACACCCCTGAACAAAATGGGGTTGCTGAAAGGAAAAACAGAACTCTCATTGAGGCTACTAGAACCATGTTAAATGGCTCAGCTCTATCAAAACATTTCTGGACTGAAGTAGTCAAAACAGCCTGTTACACTCAAAACAGGTCAATCATTGTCAAAAGACATAACAAAACCCCATATGAGATATTCAAAGGTAGACTTCCTGATATCAGCTACTTTCATGTATTTGGATGTCATGAGTTTATCCATAACCACAAGGATCATCTAGGCAAGTTTGATACTAAAGCTGATGATGGATACTTTCTAGGTTACTCACTGGTCTCCAAAGCCTTCAGTGTATTTATCACAAGGAGACAACAAGTTGAGGAAACCTTTCATGTCACCTTTGACGAGAGTTCATAAAGCATCAGGTTCACCAACTCCTCAGTGGAGGAAATAGGAATTGATAACTCATCAAGATATCCTTCTGATGAGTATAACACTGAAATCAATTCCTCATACCAAGCTGATGCTGACATCTCATATTATGTCTTGCCTCACAACCTGTCACAACCAACTATCAGTGAATTCATTGATAATCAATCAGTCCTTACTGGGATAGGTAACACTGAACCAAATGTTCAGGAACCTGTGATTCATGAACCCCAACCTGAACAAGACATCTCAACAGATGTTCTTAATGATTATGTGGCTCATACACCTGAACTTACTCCTGAATCTCCAGTGACCTCTTCAAGCTCAGACCCTAGACCACAAAGTAAGTGGACAAAATCTCAGGACATTGAGCTTGTAAATATCATTGGTGAACCCACTGAGGGCATGTTCACTAGAAGCATGGCTGCTAAGTTAACTACAGCTTCAGCCAATGAATGTCTATATGCTTATTACCTATCAGATATAGAACCCAAAAGTGTCACTGAGGCTCTAAAACACCCAAGCTGGGTTCAGGCCATGCAAGAAGAACTTCAACAGTTTGACAAAAACAAGGTCATGACCTTGATCAAATGTCCTCAGGATGTCATTGTCATAGGAATGAAGTGGGTTTTTAGAAACAAAACTGATGAAAATGGCACTGTCATTAAAAACAAAGCCAGACTTGTAGCCAAAGGTTACAGTCAACAAGAAGGCATTGACTATGATGAGACATTTGCTCCTATTGCTAGAATGGAAGCCATCAGGATCTTCCTTGCATATGCCACCTACATGAACTTCAAAGTTTACCAAATGGATGTAAAAAGTGCATTCCTAAATGGTGAACTCAAGGAAGATGTGTATGTTCAGCAACCTCCTGGCTTTGAGAGTAGTGAATTCCCTGACTATGTCTGTAAGCTTGATAAAGCCTTTTATGGACTAAAGCAAGCTCCTAGGGCATGGTATGAAACTCTCTCAGCCTTTCTAATTCAAAACAAGTTTGTCAGAGGAAAGATAGACAACACATTTTTTTATCTATAGGACAAAACAAGATGTGATACTGGTCCAAGTATATGTTGATGACATCATCTTTGGCTCAACAAACTGCACTCTTTGCAAACAGTTTGAAAAACTGATGACAAAGAAGTTTGAAATGAGCATGATGGGTGAACTCACATACTTCCTTGGACTACAAATCTGGAAAACTGATAAAGGAATCTCCATCGGTCAAGAGAAATACACCAGAAATCTCTTGAAGAAATATGAGATATCTGACTGTGCCTCAGTGAAGACACCAATGGTCCCTCCTAACAACCTTGGACCTGATCTCACTGGTAAGTCAGTCAATCAAACCCATTTCAGAGGGATTATTGGCTCACTGATGTATCTTACTGCTTCCAGACCAGACATACAATTCTCAGTCTGTCTAATAGCAAGATATCAGTCCAATCCCAAAGAATCCCACCTCACTGCAGCCAAAAGAATACTCAGGTACCTGAAGGGAACCCAAGCCTTGGACTCTATTATCCAAAGTGCTCAGGGTTTGATCTCAAAGGTTACTCTGATTCTGATTATGCTGGCTGCAACATGGACAAAAAAAGTACCTCAGGGTCCTGTCAATTTCTTGGAGGAAAACTGGTTTGTTGGAGTGCTAAAAAGCAACAATCAGTGGTATGTCTTCAGCTGAAGCTGAGTGTGGCTGCTGCAGGATGCTGTGCCAATGTTTTATGGATGAAAAGTCAACTCAGTGACTATGACATCCATTACAAAATGGTACCCATCTTCTGTGACAACACCAATGCCATTGCAATCTCCAACAACCTTGTCCTTCATCAAAGAACCAAATACATTGATATCATATATCACTTCATCAGGGATCACATAATGAAAGGAGACATAGAACTTCACTTCATCCTTACTGAATATGAACTTGCTGATATCTTCACCAAAACCTTGGATGAACCTACCTTCAGGAGACTGAAAGCTGAATTGGGAATGCTTGACATTGAAAGTCAGCTATCTAAAAACCAATCTCACTAAGTCTTCTCTGAAATGGTTCCTCCTCCCTGAGCGAAACCCATAAACAATCCTCTCACTGAATGAATAAGACTCATTCAGGGACCCTGACTCTAGATACTGAGCATTGAATGAGTAACTAAATGCATCAAGTATTAGTTACTTAAATGTCCTAGGTTGGAAATCACACCAATTAGATATAGGAATATATGTCTTTGTATCTTACTGTCAGGGGTCCCTCATACTCACCTCATCCCACTTGGCATTAAATGCCTCCTCTCATATAAAATATCATGTGGATATTTTATTACTTCAAAAGTGCACTTTTATTGTACACTGCAACTGTTTCCTTGAAAAACGGGATTTTACTGCGGGTAGTGGAGTGATGGCATTAAATGTGGAAATTCAAAACGTTTTAAAAAAACCGAATTTACAAATCCACATTTGTGCACAAACTACCCCTCTTATCACTCTATAAATACCCCTCACAAAATCCTTAAAACATACACAAAGAATTTCTGCTAACAAAGCTCTGTCAAAATCTCTTTCAAACCCAGAAATATTTGTGTTCTTCAAATCTTTTTCTGAAAAATCTTCTCTGTAATCCTTTACAAAAGTTTTTCATCACAACTTGAGAGATTCAAAACCCTTTGATTGTTCTTGTCAAAATATTTTTCTCAAGACCCTAAAACTTTTTAATGGAAATGGCAAGAACACAATCTCTCCAATTTGCATCACAGTGGGTAGGTGATCTTAGTAACGTTGAATTTAAAACCAATAATGTCATAGGAAATTTTGAATACCCACAAAATGTCCCAGCCTATAAGGACATAATGAAATTTTTGTTCAATTGCCCACTGAAAATTGCCTTTGTTCAGTGTCCCTCTATACTGTACCAAAACCTCCTCAGGGAGTTTTGGGCTACAGCCACGGCCTATGACCAGTCACCCTCAACTAATGAGACAGACCTAAGACCACTCAGGGAGTATCTCATTAAGTTCAGTCTGTTTAATGGGGAAAGATCAGTCACCCTGGATTACAAAACTTTTTGCACCTCAACAGGGTTAGACTACAATAAGGGAGTTTATGTCGCCCATCCTAAACCCTCCACAGTGAAGGATATGTTAAAACAAATAGTTTTGGATCCAAAATTTTTGGACAAGACCCCAGTCACCAAGAATTCATTTCCCACGGCTTGGAAGATCCTGTTCACATTTGTGATTCAGGTTCTCGGTGGGAACCACTCATCAACTGAACAAGTTAACTCTATTCAGTTGATGATGGCATACTGTTTGATGAATGGGTCAATGTCGACATTGGGGAGATCATTTACAGTGATCTCGTAACTAAGCTACTGAGCAAAACTAGGACGAAATACATTTCGTATCCTAGGTTTATCTCATGTGCTTTGCAAGTGTTACTGGGTTGCAATTACCCTCAGGAAGAAAATTTTGGTGCTACACCTGGTATCCTGAGTCAATCTAATTTTCAAAAAGACCCATCCCAATTCACTGATATTGTATTGACGGCCCATATGATTGCTGTAAACAATCAGAGGGATTCAGTGTCTCCAGACCCTGATCCTAAAAAGAGAAAGGGGAAGTCTCAGACTGGGACTAAGACCAAACCCAAGTCTCAGGGCCCTGAGGCTTCAGGAACACTGGCCAAAAGGCAAAGAAGACCCAAGACTGATCTGACACCCACTGGAACCCAATCATCATCCACCCCGGTGACAACGAAGGACATTGATACATCACAATCAGTTCCCTTGGTCCCAACTACTACTCCCCAAGATCCAGAGGGAAACATACAACCCGCTGGTAGGGGAACGCCTTCCACTTCGCCCAATGATGACATTAGCAAATCACAGCCTTTGTCTGAGGGCACACTGAATGATCCCAAAGACTCAGAGGGAACTAAACAACCTGCTGATAGGGATATCACTATCACTAACTCCGCTAAAGGCACTGGGAAAAACCCATCAGTATCTCAGGGGACAAAGACTCGGAGGGAAAGAAACAACCCGCCGATACGGAACCCATCACCAATCCTGACACCAGAGAAGACACTGGGAAACACCCATCAGTGTCTGAGGGGTCAAAGGGGGACAAAGACTCAGAGGGATTAATACCACCCGCTGATACGAAACCCATCACCCCCACCTTGTTAACTATGGCGGATGTTGCTGAGATACTATTTTCTGATGAAGAGGATGCTGAAAGTGAAGATGATATTCTATCAGCAGGGGAAGAAGTGGACGCTGATGTTCAACCTGAACAAGAGCATCAGCCCGATCCACAAATGCCTAAAGAGTCACCTTTCCAGCCTGAAGCCAATGACTCTGACTCCTCTTCATCCAGTTCTGATGAATTCAGCCAGTTTGATAATATTCTTCCAATCACTGAAAGGCAGCTAGTTATGTGGATCACCAAAGCTTCAAGAAAGATATATTCTGGGGTCACTGACACACTGTGGGATCAAAATACTGAAGCTGCTGCAAGTTATGCTGATCTAAAATCCGATGTGCTCACTTTGAATGCTAACACTGATGAGCACAGAGATATTATGTATGAGCAGCTTCATAGATTGGATGATAACCTGGCTAAGTTTCTCAAACATCTTCAGGGTTGTGGAACAAAAATTGATGAAATCAGGGACTCGGTCAAAGAAGACCCAGCACTCAACTCAAAAGTGCTAGAGGCTACTAAGGCTTACTTGAAGAATTCCTCAGACCTCACTGAACTGATCACTATACTAAAGTCTGCCAATGTTCAGGGTCTTCAATCTTTGGTTTAGTCTCTTCAGGCAACACTGGGCTCTTTGGTTGCTCAAGTGACCAATTTAGCTAAGGCTTCCTCATCAATGGCTTGGAATCTTGGGCCACGCATGACTGCCTTGGAACTTTCTCAAGCTAATCTGGAAACAAAGGTCACTGGTCTTCAAAAGGATACATCTGATATCAAGGCTATGGTCACTGAATTCTACCAAGCCTTCAAAGGTCAAGCCACCCAAACTCCCCTAGTGTCAGAGCCAACTCTTGCTCTCACTGACGTTGCCGCAACAGTTGAGGGGGAGAAGACCACGGAAGAGACTTCCTCTCACACTGAGGGGGAGCCAACACCACCAGTCCCAACTATACCAATTTCATCAATCCCACCCTTATCATCAACAACAACAACAATGGCTATGACAGTTACACCCATCACAACAACAACACCACCACTGGTAGCATCATCATCTTCCTCAGGCCAGGACAAAGGAAAAGGCATAATGCAAACTCCTGAGCCTGAGAAGATTCCCTACAAGATCGGCGACACTGAATACCTGCTCTCACCACAACAGCTAAGTGCCTATCTTGCAAAAGAAGAAAGGAAACAGAAACTAGCTGAGGAGGAAAAGAAGAGCAAAGAAGCACTGATAAAAGTTGTCACTGAAGAAGCTGAGAACTTGGGAATTGATCCAAAGAAGCTTCAGAAGGGTCAGACAGGACAAAAGTTTAAGGATGCTCAGGCTGCTAAGATGGCTGAAATGGGAAAACAGTTGGAAGAAAAGAACAAGAAATCTGAAGCCATCAGGAAAGCAAGAATTGACCACTACAACTGGTCAATGACAAGCAGAAGGCTGCCTGAGAAGATCACTGATGTCAGAATCATCCCCAAGTCTAAACCACTGGCAATGAACGTCTACAGGGGGGATGATAAAAGACACTTCGAAGTTCATGATCCCCTAAAATTCACTGACTTTGGGATCACTGAACTCGATGAGCTTGGTCCTATAATTGAAAAGAAGCAAAATACGGTGATTAAGGAGCTGATGAAAATGCTCAGCAAGAGATATGAAAGACTGAGGGATGCACCAGCCCAACTGGGAATTCAACCAGCCTTAACTGCACCACAAGGATCTCAACCTCAGTCATCCAAAGGCAAAAGAAAGAGGGTTGAGTTCCAGCCTGAGATCAAAGTGCTTGGACTCGAATGCAACAGGGAGCTGCCTTAAGGTGTAAAGTTCGTGAACTGTCTGGTGATTGAAAAGCCTGAAAGAGGGATATTTTTCATTGATGTCTATGGAAACCCAGCATTCCAAAGATGGAGTGACATTGATCTTGTAGGAGTGCCTACAATGGCAAGTTATCTTCCAGTGGCCTCTCAAATCCAAACTCCAACAAATGTCAGGTTCTGCAAAGACCTGAATGCCAAGATAAGAGAGCATCCTGACAAAGAAGCACTCCTCAAGAAGAAGCCTAAACTTGAAGCACTGGGAATCCATCTTGATTGACATCATTATCATTTATCTTTTGTACTAGTGATAGGAACCATGTAATTGATTAATAAACGATGTATGCTTTGTTAAAATATTCAGTGTTCCTTATTATGTTCATTAGTACATTCAGTGTAAGAAGAAGCCATTTGCTCACTTACAATGATCAAACACTTAGGCTATTTGTATATCCAAATAAGGGGAGACTGTTGGGTTCAGTAAATATCCAAAACCCCTTAATCTAGGATTTGAATAGAAAATAACCTAAGTGTTTAGACCGCTAAACATTAACAGGTCACTGAGTGCATAGTCTCTCAGTGAGCCATCTTCAGGATACTCAGTATGAGGCGAAGAAGAAGTCTCTCCACTCAGTAAGGCAGAACTTAAAGGGTGAAGACTGAGTCAAGAAGAAGATGGTGGATTCAGTGAGTGATGACAATAACTCACTGAATCCCTAAGACTCCTCTCCAACTACTTACACTGAAGACAAACTGAAGTAAAAGACTGAAGGATATGAAGACTGAAGAATGAGCGGGATAAGGCGGGATAAGTTTGAATCAAATAAGACGAAGTCCTTATCAACCAAAGTCAACTTTCCATGAATGGCAAACGATCAAGCTCAGTATCATCACTGACCCTTGGAAAGCAGTCTTGTCTCTTACCTAAAATAGTCTTTGTAAACAGAGACAAAATACATCAGTATTTTGTCTTCTGTAAGTTGTCAGTTTGTCACTTAGGAAAGAGTTAAAACTCATACTTGTATAAATAGCATAAGAGATGAAGTGAAAAGATTAAGCTTGTGAATTGTAAAAACACACATACACGCAAGCCATCTTTTCACTCCTCCAAATACAACTTAATCCCTGAGGTAGCTCAGTGGGTTCTTGTATTTGTGCTCAGACTTAGCCTGAGCTTAGAGAGGAGTCACCAACCTTTGTCATTTCAAGCCCAAGTACTATTCCGCAAGTACTTGGGTAATGTATTCTTGTTTGATTCATTTCTAATAAAGAATATTATGTTGAAAATTAATCTGTGTGTTTTACTTACATCTTATCAGTCATAAATTCACTATTAACTTGTTTTTAATACTTAAACTGTTTTTACGATAGTGACTAGGGAACAACAACACTGAAATAAAAACCTCAAAATAAGCTAGTTGATACCTGATCGATTTTAAGAAGTTTTAATAAAATAAGCAATACCAAACACCCCAATATATCACTTTAACACTTACTCACTCTGCTAAGTTCAAAGTTTACTTTTATTCCAAACGCTGGCTACATCTCTCAGATTACTCATTAATGTCATTTTATCACACACGTTCTTATTTGCAGTTAAGCTTCTTATGATTAAGCTGTAAACTTATATGTTCATTAATTGTTATCATTATGTATCTACTATAGTTTATGAAATGAGAAGCTTGTATATTGTTTTTACTGTTTTATCTGTTGTCTTAGACAGGGTTAGTTATTGGTAACATAATGAAGATACAAAATATGGGAAAATGGTGATAAGTATTTATATGCAGACTCGGAAATTCTCTCTTTGGTCAATGAAAAATGACCCTGATCTTGAAGCAGCCTTAACTAGAAACCGCCGATGGGTTGTAAATAATCAGATAAAAAAACATAATCTTGCGGTGTCCTGATCAAGTGGTGTATGTTAATTTCCTCCAGAAAAAAAATCATAAGTCTTGATCTTCAAGGGAAAGCTTTAAATTGGCTTAAGAAATACCCGTGTTGCTTTGAAACATATCTTGAAAAGGATTAATACTATTTTTCCGGTTAACTAAAAAGATGACGTTTTTGGTACAAGAAGAAGAAAATGTGAAAGACGTGCAAGAACCAGTAGTTGTTGAGAGATTAGCAAAGTTGTTAGTGATGGTTGCGAATCATAGACTAAATGTGTCCTAACTTAATGAAGTCGGTAGAATTTTAGGATTGCCGGATGATTATTTGATAAGAATCATACCTATTTATCTTGATATGTTCCGAGCGATAAATTATTGTGGAAGAAAAAGTTCGATGGAAATAGAGCTCATTAAGTGGGACCAAGACTTGGCAGTTTCCGCCATTGAGAAACTAACTCAAAAGAAGAGTTCCAATCCATCATTCCCGTGTTCCATACCCTCAACTTGGTTAAAATCATGGGAGAAGTTTCGTGAATTTGATTCATTTCCTTACATTTCACCTTATACAGATCCTGGCCGTTTAGTAGACGGGTCACGGGAATTGGAGAAGAGAATCATCGGTTTATTACATGAGTTTCTTTCGCTTACCTTATGGAAGAAAGCGTCAATCATGAAACTTGGTCATTTCAGGAGGGAGTTTGTTTTACCCGATAAGTTAAATGTTTTGCTTTTAAAGCATATGGGAATATTCTATGTTACAAATAAGTATCAAATTTATACAGTTCTATTAGAGAAGGATATGAAAGGTGAGAACTGGTTGATAAAGATCCACTTGTTGTTGTGAAAGATAAATTTGGGGAATTAATGCAAGAGGGGCTTCACGAGTATAATAGGAGGCATCATATGTTAAATTTAGAGAAGATGAGAAAGAAGGGTATGATTGCAATGAAAGAAGCAAAAAAAGACCTGATACATGAATTGTCTGATGATGAAGATAGTCAAGGAGATGATCTTGGTGGTATATTTGATCCTGAGGAAAGAAAACGATTTTATAAAATTTATTTGAAGATAAGGGACCATAATTTTTGTAACCGATGTGTATATCTGATCCAACTGTTTTTTCTTTGGAAGGACCATGATTCTTGGTGGTATATTCTGATCTAACTATTGTAATGCCTATATTTGGCTATTCATTATATTTATAGTCGAATAGTTTTGATTTATTGTTTGTAAGTGTAACAATGCGTTCCAGAAATCGTAATGAAATGAAGAACACTTGTACAATTGATCAAACGGTTAGGAATCTATAGCTTTAGAAACAAGATTAAAAACTAAATGTTATTGATAGAATTGAGTGTTTATGGAATGATTACAAGCGGTACTGGATTACAGAGAGAAAGAAAAGATAATTATTGGCTAACTAACTAATGAAGTGAAATGGTGTATTTATAGCCAAATGGTGGAGGGAATGCCAGCCACGTGCCTTTACTTATTGTTTGTTACAGTAAGTACGGTACTTCTTAGTGATGCTTGTTCTCACAGAATATAAATTACATATTTTTTTATATGTTGATCCATTTTCCTGTGCATCTGTTTTGGGGTAAACCTTCTGAATTTGAATTTCAGTTATCATGGAAATTTAGCTTGAATATCAATCGCCAAGTCATATGCATCAATGAATGAAATGTGGATATGATATTGGGAAGTCGATCATGGCTGCATTTCTAGTGTCATGTTTTACTTATGAAAATCTTTTGTAATTTCTCAGTCTATCACTAGCCTTATAATGTTTGTTATATAATGTATCTACTATCTGGTTACACAGTAAGAAAATGTTTTGTTGACTTCTTGCATAGATTCAGTTATATATGATCTACTATCTTGCAGAATGCTATTGGTCGAAAACTTGAATGTTCAATAATATCATGTATTAAACTTGTATACTTTGATTCTGCAAAAGTCTATAAGAATGAAACTTTGGTTAATGAATAGCACAATCTTTGGCCTGTTGATGTGGAGCCTATTAATGAACTAGGTGGCTCATCATGGAAGTGCACAACAAACAAGTTCAACTTAGACTATAAGTTCCCACCTGTGACTCTGTGAGGAGCTGCATGATCCACGAACATCCAAAAGAGATATCTTTACACTATGGCGGTTTGCTGCAACCAACAGGCTTAACGTTCTTCATTTAGGGATCTGAATTCAGCATTTCTTGGTTTTTATTGTTGATATGATGATTAAGTGAAATGTGTCGGTCACGTATATGTTTAGGCAATATTTTCCATTATTTAGAATTAGTTTCAAGTTTTGCGTTAGTTTGGTGAACCTGATAAAAGTAGACTCGCCCCTGAAAAGGTCCTGCGTTTAACTCTGCTAATTATTTCAGTGACATAATTTACGGAGTAGTTTTTCTCAAAGCACATATTATACACTATGTATGTTCGTTCCATTCTACCCCACTTGTGGTCTCATTTCCTATGAGAAGGGGCAGGTTGTGATGTTCTTGTTCAATCCCACTTGCCGAAAGCTTGAAGTTTGCTTGAGTGATGTGCAGGGGACACTTTAGATTAAACCAATAAACAAATTGGACCAAATGACTTCGATACAACTGTCCCCACTTATCGACATCAAGTTCCCTTCCTTGCTGCGGGCTTTATCAACATTTCCTAGTGTCTTCTCATGTTAACGAGTCTTAAAGAGAACTTGCTTAGCTGTTAAAGATGAACGCATACTTTTTCAGCAGCTCAGCAGCGCCTGCTTGTTATTCTTAATTCCATCATTACCCTCTCAAGTTTCATACTTAACTCGTTCTCTCGGTCACACCCATTATCCAAACACCACCTTAGTCCCACTTATCGGTAGTTTGAAATTTAGACAAGCAATTGGCAAGTGGCTTATATTGATTCTACTTATAAGGTTTTACCCTAGTTTAGAAACAAGTCAACAACCAATAACTTGATTGTAATGTTACATAAGCTCAGTTAAAACAATACCACATATTATCACATATTCATAAGCATAGCTGAAGTGTTCTGGGCAATAAGCAGGAACAGTTTTACATTTTAGATTTGTTTTTACCATCTATGTCCAAAAACATTTGCAAAAATTAACAAAGCCAAACACAATCAAAAAATAATTGAATAGATAATTTCATATCATTAAAAGCCCTAATAACCACTTCTAAAAAAACATAACATAAGCACCAATTACAAATTCCCTAAGCTCTCTCGCCCTAATCCTTCTAGCCAACTGCATATCCTTGGGCATAATGGTGACCCTCTTGGCATGAATGGCGCACAAGTTAGTATCCTCAAAGAGCCCCACCAAATATGCCTCACTCGCCTCCTAGAGCGCAGCAACCGCACTACTCTGAAACCTCAAATCCGTCTTAAAATCCTGAGCAATCTCTCTGACCAGCCTCTGAAAAGGCAACTTCCTGATCAAAAGCTTGGTGCTCTTCTGGTACTTGCGAATCTCTCGTAACGCAACGGTGCCAGGCCTGAATCTGTAAGGCTTCTTAACTCCTCCAGTTGTTGGTGCTGATTTACGAGCTGCTTTTGTTGCGAGCTGTTTCCTTGGTGCCTTTCCTCCTGTCGATTTACGCGCTTTTCGCTTTTTTCGAGCCATGCTTTCAAAATATTATCTATACTAATATATAAAGCATTTAGGCCATTCCCTAAATAGAAAGGCTTAAAAATTCAGCCAACACACTTGCCAATTGCGAAAATTTCAATAGCTTGTTTCATACTCACAAATAAATGTTACATCTAGAAAATTAAGTGTATTAAATTCGTAAACTTATAACAGCCCTTTAAATTAATACATCCCATAAACTTGTACAACCCATTTGAAGAGTCATCTATACACCAGACATCTAGCCACCATCCGATTGCCACCGTGAGCAGACCACCATGCACACCATACGACCACCACCACCAGTCCACCACGAGGCGACCGCCACGGTTTTTGAGGTTTTGTGTAAAGTTATTGATAAAAAAAACTTATAAATGAGAAACATATGCTCGCCACAAAATTTAGTCACAGGGTACCCACCGCCGCATTGCGCTGGTACCCTGCTAGTACTTCTTATATGTTTGAAATTGTTTTGATTGCTGATTGTGTGTGAATATTTGGTGTGAAATGAATGAGTGTATTTAAAGGGGTTTGAAATTTGAGGGGGGGGGGAGAAATGAGGGAGTGAATATGGGGCTTTGGATTGATGAAGGATTAATGGACGGTGCAGATTGTTAAAAGTTGGAAGGTGCGGATCGTGATCCGTGCGTGCTTTCCCATTGTATTTTTATTGGATCCACGGTTTGAGACGTGTTACAAAGAAAAAATTAGTACGCTAATTAATTTTTCACTTACATCAAAATTTGGTTAACCTTAAAAGTTAAAACTACTATGAATATGGTGCGTTTGGTATACGTTATTGGGAATCAAGCAATGATTTTAGGGTGCGTTTGGTATGCAGCTATGGGAATCAAACAATGACTTTCATAGTTATTGCAATTGTTTGGTTAGTGAGCCTCAGTATTAAATATAGATATGAAATCTCAATATTGGTCATACTTCATACCCTAGCAACTTGCCTCCTATGAAATTTGATTCCCGGGCCCACCATATCCTCTCACATAATTTATACTACACTTCGGGGGCGTTTCTTTTTTTTTTGTTTAGCTAAGAGAAGTGTGGGCCTATGTGGGACCCACCTCTATTTAAGACACTTAATGGGGATAGCATTATAAATTTTGCCTTGTGAATAAAGACCAACTAAGAGAAACTGTGGGTCTCACTTAAAAAATTAATACTATTAAATTGATAGGTCCCACTATCCCTTCTCATACAGAAAAAAAGAAACACAACCTTCGTCTAATTATCCAACCAAACAACATTTATGAGATTGATAACTCAACTTATAGTCATTCCTATTCCACCCCTATATCAAATCTATACCGATTATCATTCCGGACAACAAACCAAACGGCACCTTAGTGATTTCAATTGTTTGGTTGAATATCTAGCAATCAAACAATAATAGCACACCCGTAGAACCATATTAGTGAGGTGAGGTAACTTTTGATGCTCATTCTAGTGGGCCTCACGTTTTTGTATCTCCATCACATTTTTTTTTCTTCTTACATGAACATTTAAATGGACCCAATGTGATACCGATACTTTTTATACCAAACAACAATAATGAAATTAATATCTCTAATCCCATACACCCCTCTAATCAAAATCATACCTTTAATGATTTCATATAGCGTACCAAACGCACCCTTAATCTTTCATCTCCCAATAACTGACATTAGCTCACCTTTCAACACATTTAAAAAAACTAAATCTTACAACTATTTTATTTCTGTTTCACTTTTTAAACAAACTAAATTTCATTCATTCAAATAAAATACAAATTACAATTAAAAAAAAATAAAAAAATTAAAAAACATTACACGAAAAGAAAAACATAATTGTTCTATTTGTTCTTTATGCATCTAAATAAGTTTAGCTGATTTGATCTTGTATTGTTCCCGCCAACTTACACAAAGCATCTTTTATCTTTCAATCTTTCCAAGATTCGTCTTTTTAAAAAGTGTCAATCAAAGCTAGTTTTTCTTGCGGAATGTCTTTGCATTCCGCGTATACTTTCCTCGTATCATATTTAGTTGTGTGTGCATTGTTAAACTGCACAACTAATTCGATAATCGCTTGTTGACGAATGGTATCCTCATCAATTAGTTTTTGAACATTAGTTTTGATTTCATCGACGACATGTGAAAGTGAACAATCCATATAAGATTTTTGGTATAGATTAAAATTGAACTTGTGTAAAGAATAACAGTAGAGAGTATATAATGTGAAGTTGTGTTTAAAATTTTGAAGTTTATGGGGTATTTAACTATTTATGATATCAAAATGAGGTAGTGAATTTTTTATTTTATTTTTTATTTATTTTTTATTTTTTTTACAATGTAACGAATAGTAAAAATAAGGGGCCCACATTGCACAACTTCTTATGAGGTGAGAACCTCGCCTTTGGGTCTCTTGGTTTTCGTCCCTCACGCATGAGTCACAAGCCACCCTGTAAGGGTGGAGAGTGGAGCGTGACTTTGCCTTGCTCACTCCCACTCACGCACACCGCTGGGAGCAGCCTAACCGGTTAGCAATAAAAACTAGTTATAAGTCACATGCATTTCACTACAACAATCGATGCTTTCGCAGGCGAAATTTAAGGTCTTTCGCCGGGGACATCTCCCCGGTAAATGGTTTTCCCGGGGACATGTCCCCGGCAAAAAGGCCCCGGTAATACCTGCTCGGTAATACTTTTCCCGGGGACTGTTTACCACTTTTACCGGGGCCACGTGGGTCCCGCAGCCGATTGTCTTCAGTCAAACATATCCGACATGGCACGTGTTTTTTTCGGGAACTCGTCCACGGAGAAACTATTTTGGAACTTCACGTGAAACTTGTTTTGCCGGGGACGTGTCCCCGGTTAAGATTGTAACCACTGTTGAGGCTAACTCTTTCTCCGGGGACATGTCACCGGGTAAATTCGTAAATTAAAATATGCTTGTGAACCTACCCCGGAGACATGTCCCCGGCAAAACAAGCTGACCCACTCTGCAGAATATTGCTGCAAAATGGGCAATTTCCAGATTTTTTCCGGAAATTTTTCGGAAAAAATCTACAACTTGTTATCATAATATGCCAATCCACAACCTGTTTTACCAATGTCACAACCTATTTTAATATGCCAATCATAAAATTCGCTAAACATAATATCATATATACAACATAGTTATCCTTGACCAAAATTGCCAAAACGGTTCCTAAACCGTTAACGCATGATCATCTACAAAACTACCTATCCGCAAATGGTCCAAAAGTATAACAGTATATATCAACAAGATAATTATAATAAATAAATAAATAAATCAATAAATAAATAAACAAACAAATAAACACATTTAACCACTCGATAACAATTTCATTCAAATAATTAAGTGTTGTTCTACAAATTACAATTCGAGATTAATCTTCTACATCATCAACATAAAATTCAACATTATTAGTACTGTCATCTTCATCATCTTCATTCTCGTGGCCATCATCATCATCAGATGCTAAATTATGAGGAACGTGATCATCAAAATCAATATCATCTTCGTCTTCCACAATAGTGATAATTGGTGGTGGTGCCTCAACTTCCGCTGGTTGAACATCTATATTTATAATGTTATAATCCAACTGATCCAACTCAGCAGAGAGTGTGATATGTGATGAGTTGTTGTCATGTATAACATCTTGCTTGTCTTCTACCACAATGATATCCGGGTTCCAAATCTTTCGATGATAAGAATCTTGGATGGCCTTCCAATTACCACGTTTACCCGGGAAATCAAGGTAAAAGACTTGTGTTGCTTGCGTTGCAAGAATGAATGGTTCATTTTGAAACGATACACGATCGGTCATAATTTGCGTAATGTTGTTTCTATAGGTACAGCGTTTTAGGCGATTAGTGTCATTAGTGTCGAACCATTTGACTTTGAACAACACAACATTGAATGAAATATATGAAAACTCGAGAATCTCTTCAAGCTGGCCATAATGCATTCCTCCATCAGGGTTAGGAGTTGAAATTCCGCTGTTTTGAGTTGAACGACGTAAATCACGGTCGTGTACAGTAAACTTCACACCGTTGACTACGCAAGAGTTGACTGAGACTGCAGTATATGATGGTCTACAAGCCAAAGCAAATAACTCGTCGGTACAAATTAGGTCCTTCTGTACTTTTAATTCATGAATCTATGAAAAAGGTAAGAATAGATAGATATGAGTAATAGTCGTTATTTATACAGGGTAATACATACAATAAGTCTACCTTCATCTCAAACCAGCGAGGAAACCCTTCTTCCAAGTCTCTGCCAGGAAATGCCCTGTAAATGTTCATGATATTAGAATAAGTCGTCGAATAACAAATTACGTGAAACAAATTTTGAAATAAAACGCGTACCTCTTGTACGCTTTCATGTACGGGTCGATTTCATGACTGTTGTGTAGTACGTACCATACTACTTGCTTCATTGTGTCTGCTTTAAACCAAACTAATGATTGTTTACCATTCTTTTTGCAGACTGATCGAAACACCTCAAATCGACTAGTTGGCCTTGGACCTTCCTCATTCCGGCCAGGACAATTAAATCTCGTCTCAACACCCCGAAAATAATGCGAACAGAAAGTTAATGCTTCATCAGCAATATAACCCTCCGCTATTGAACCTTCAGGCTTGGCTTTATTTCTGACATAATTTCTGAGCTTTTTCATGTATCTTTCAAATGGATACATCCACCTCATGTAAACAGGACCGCCTTCAATAGCCTCTTCTGGTAGATGAATAACCAAGTGAATCATAATGTCAAAAAAAGCTGGAGGATATATTTGCTCGAAACTGCACAAAATATTGATCAGTTAATCTCTAGCTTTCAACATGTCATTCACCATCAAAGTTCGAGCGCATATTTGTTTGAAGAATGAACAAAGCTCGATTATTGGTGTTGCGGTGGTTTGGTCCTTCAAGTAATTTTGAAGTCCAGCAGGAAGCAACCGTTGCATCATTATGTGACAGTCATGAGCCTTCAAACCTGTTATGTTGCTATTGTTGTCGGTCACTTTATGCTTGAAGTTAGATCCAAACCCATCAGGTAGTTTAACACCTTTGATGAATTAAGAAAAAAAATCAGGATATTAGAATAAGTTGTCGAAATGAATACGCGAATTAATTCGAACAAAGAAATTTTCAAATAAAACGCGTACCTTTAATGAATTGACAAAAAAGTTTTCTTTCTTTGGTTGTGAAAGAGTACGTAGGATGAGGCTTAGAGCACTTCCCGTTTCCTTTGTTGACGAGCCACAAGTCAGTACGAATATTCAAATTTTGTAAGTCTTGTCTTGCCTTGTTGGTGTCTTTTGATTTGTCATTCATTAACAAAGTACCCAACACACTCTCACACACATTTTTTTCGATATGCATGACATCTAAATTGTGTTTTAGTGTAAGAAAAGACCAATACTCTAGCTCGTAGAAAACATATTTTTTTGTCCAATTCAATTTGCGATCTTGATCACGTTTTTTTTTCGCACCCCCATATATTGGATGTTTCCCCGGGACACGTTTAGGCAATCTTCTTAGTTGATCCAAGATGTCATCACTGTTAAATTTTCTAGGAGGGTCTGTATTATCTACCTCTGTATAGAATGCCCTTCTGTTCTTCCGCCATTTAGTTGTTTTGCTTAAGAATCTTCTGTGACCAACATAAGCAGTTTTGTTTAACACGCGCATAGCTAGAGTGTCTTCATTACATGTCAGACATGCCATGTAACCTTGCCCACTCCACCCAGACAAACTACTTCAAGCGGGAAAGTCATTGATAGTCCATAAAAGCGCTGCTTTCATACAGAATTCGGTGCCTGTAACAGCATCCTTAGTCCTGACTCCATCTTTCCATAAAGTCTTTAGGTGATTAATCAAAGGCCTCAGGTAAATATCAATATCCTTCCCTGGTGATTTGGGGCCCGGAATTAACAATGTCAACATAAGAGAAGTCTCTCTCATACATATCCAGGGAGGCGTATTGTATGTGGTTAATATGACCGGCCACATGCTGAATGACTGACTAAGGTTGCCGTATGGATTGAAACCATCAGCAGCCAACCCTAACCGGACGTTTCTTTTTTCTTTAGCAAATTCCTTCGAATACTTGATGTCAAATTTCTTCCATGCTTGACCATCAACCGGGTGTTGCATCTTACCGTTCTCCATAGACTGCCCAGACGCATGCCAAGTCATATGTTTTGCAGTGTGTTTAGACTTGTACAAACGTTGTAGTCTAGGAATGATAGGAAAGTAACGCAACACCTTGTTAGGAACTTTCTTCCCCAGTGTGTTCTTTTCTTTCCATCTACTAGCGCCGCAGATCGGACAAGTCTGCAAATCTTCGTTACCCGCCCCTCGATATAAAAAGCAATCATTTACACAAGCATGTATCGATTCATATCCTAACCCGATAGTTTTAAATGTCTTCTTTATTTCATAGTATGACGATGGCATCTTGTATCCTAGAACGGGCGGGAAAACTTCCTTGAATAAAGTTAGGAACTCACTAAATGTGGTGTCACTCACTTTACCTTTGACCTTGATGTGCGTAATCTTTGCCATAAAGTCTAATGAAGACATCCACTCACAGGTTGGGTATAGTTTTTCGTTGGCAGTGGCAAGTAACTCCTCATACTCATTACGTTAAGGAATTGCGTCGTTACTTGTCTCGCCAATATTTCCTTGAGTTGGATCATCTGGTTCGTTATTCGGACCAATATCATGAAGGAACTCAGCCATGTCACTCATCCCAGGGTGTCTTGTGTTGTGTACGGTTGTTCGGCCATCCGGCTCACCATGATTATACCATTTCGTATAACTATGGTCCCAGCCATTTGTGTGTTTGTGGTCAAACAAAAATTCGTGCTTTATCCAGTTTACGTTTAAACAAAGAGCACAGGGACATTTTATATTCCCATCAATATTCACCAAGGACTTGCACTGCTTGCAGAAATATCTAAGACCAACTAAGAATTCTCTACTGGTACATGCTAGTGAGACCCAACTTTTATCAATTGGCATAACTGCGTTTTAATGAAGCAACAAATAATTATATAGACTTAAAATGTTCACCTAATCCAACTATGGAAGGCAATCCTAACCCACTCTTTGAATGTTTCGTCTCATATATGAATGCGTATAATTGAATTTACTATTTGAGAAAATTTCGACAGCATTTCCCCTTAACTCCCCAAATATGTGCATTAAAGACATATTCGTAGGAGTAAAGGGGAAACAATGTCGAAATTTTCACAAATAGTAAATCAATTATACGCATTCATATCCTAAATGAGACAAAACATTCAAAAAGCAGCCCCAAACAGGGGACTTTCCGAAATTAATTTCTAATAAATTAATTTCGGACGGGTTTTCTATAGGATGATTAACTTCGGACGGGGACTTTCCGAAATTAATCACTAAAGTCCTAAAATCATTTACAACAGTTCACGAGTATTAACAACAAAAATTAACAAAGTTAGACAAAAAACATACCGATTGTGGTCTTGGCTCTCGGCTAGCTGGTCTCGGCTGTGGTCGCGGTTTGCACTCCAGACTGACAGTAGACACTATATTCCTACAAGTAAAAAAGCAACATGTTTATTTACTTAACCTTAACTACTTAACTACTTTACTGGCAACTAAAAACTGACTTAATAACAAACCAACAAATAACTAACCAAATAACAAACCAACTTTACTGGAAACTTTACTTAACCTTAACTACTTAACTACTTTACTGGTACAATACCACCGGAAAAAAAAAAGTCACGACCAAGTACAGGTATATCAATGTGCAACAATAAAACCTAAACAAATTTCTCAAAAATGGTCCAAAGAAAGAAAACATTATGTCTAACCTTAGTCTTATGAATCAAGAAGATAACCAAAAACTATGAATACAAGATAGAAATCAAGAAGATCAAGAAGATAAAGAACTTAACTTGAATGTGCAAGATAGAAATCAAGTGGAGCAGCTATGGTACGTGTTTGGTGATGAAGATGAACTGGAGCAGAGCAGCTGCGTTTTTTGGTGGGTTTATTTTTATCCCACTTGTGAAAAGAAGACCAGGTTAATAATTGAGGTGATTTTCCCAATTAGTTTTCTCCGGGGACATGTCCCCGGAGTAGATAGTTGTTTGTCTTCTCGCAATACTTTTTACGGGAACACGTCCCCGGGGAAGGTTATGGCGGGATAAAGTAAAAAGGTGGGAGGGAAAATAAAAAATTTGTGAATCGTTTTTCCGGGGACATGTCCCCGGCAAAAAGAGTTTTAACCAATATATTTATTAAAAAAATCTTTATTATCATTGTCAATAACTAAAAATAATAACACATCAATTGTGAACTACCATTGTTCATTCTTTTTAGCTTCTTGGTGAACTACCATTGTTGTTACCTTGGACGCCTTAAATACGTATCATGTTTAACGACCGACTATAGGTGCTATGGTATATGTATCATGTTTAACGACCGACTATAGGTGCTATGGTATACGTATCATGTTTAACGACTGACTATAGGTGCTATGGTATACGTATCATGTTTAACGACCAAGTATAGGTGCATTGGTATACGTATGATCATGTGTAACGACTGACTATAGGTGCTATGGTATACGTATCATGTTTAACGACCAATTATAGGTGCATTGGTATACGTATCATGTTAAACGACCGTGTATAGGTGCTATGGTATACGTATCATGTTTAACGACCGACTATAGGTGCTATGGTATACGTATCATGTTTAACGACCGACTATAGGTGCTATGGTATACGTATCATGTTTAACGACCAAGTATAGGTGCATTGGTATACGTATCATGTTTAACGACCGACTATAGGTGCATTGGTATACGTATCATGTTTAACGACCGAGTATAGGTGCTATGGTATACGTATCATGTTTAACGACCAAGTATAGGTGCATTGGTATACGTATCATGTTTAACGACCGACTATAGGTGCATTGGTATACGTATCATGTTTAACGACCGACTATAGGTTCTATGGTATACGTATCATGTTTAACGACCGACTATAGGTGCATTGGTATACGTATCATGTTTAACGACCAAGTATAGGTGCATTGGTATACGTATCATGTTAAACAATCGAGTATAGGTGCTATGGTATACGTATCATGTTTAACGACCGACTATAGGTGCTATGGTATACGTATCATGTTTAATGACCGACTATAGGTGCTGTGGTATACGTATCATGTTTAACGACCGACTATAGGTGCTATGGTATACGTATCATGTTTAACGACCGACTATATGTGCTATGGTATACATATCATGTTTAACGACCGACTATAGGTGCTATGGTATACGTATCATGTTTAACGACCAAGTATAGGTGCATTGGTATACGTATGATCATGTGTAACGACCGAGTATAGGTGCTATGGTATACGTATCATGTTTAACGACCAATTATAGGTGCATTGGTACACGTATCATGTTAAACGGCCGAGTATAGGTGCTATGGTATGCGTATCATGTTTAACGACCTACTATAGGTGCTATGGTATACGTATCATGTTTAACGACCGACTATAGGTGCTATGGTATACATATCATGTTTAACGACCGACTATATGTGCTATGGTATACGTATCATGTTTAGCGACCAAGTATAGGTGCATTGGTATACGTATCATGTTAAACGACCGAGTATAGGTGCTATGGTATACGTATCATGTTTAACGACCGACTATAGGTGCTATGGTATACGTATCATGTTTAACGACCGACTATAGGTGCTATGGTATACGTATCATGTTTAACGACAGACTATATGTGCTATCGTATACGTATCATGTTTAGCGACCAAGTATAGGTGCTATGGTATACGTATCATGTTAAACGACCAAGTATAGGTGCTATTGGTATACGTATCATGTTAAACGACCAAGTATAGGTCCCAATGCAATGCTGGAAGTATTCCTAACATTGTTTGCTGCAAAAACTCATTCCTTTTGTATAAGTTTGAAGAAACCTTGCTTTGTTCCCTTTTACCAGTATTATTGTGTAACGACAGACGATGGAACTAAACATATGCCGTTTTAAATAGTTGCAATAAAGTGTAAGTGTATTTTTTTAAATATTACTTTTGCCGGGGACAAGTCCCCGGGGAAAAGTTTGGCGGGAATTTTCGCGCTCATAATTAGCATGCTTTGGACTTTGGTCAAAGTTGTTGAACGTAAAATACACTTTCTGCGGGGACTAGTCCCCGGAGAAAGATTACGCTGAATTTTGACTATCTGGTCAAAGTTTGATAAAAACCTAACTAGTCCGTTCAATTTTCCATCACAAGTCAGCGTATTTATGTGCCACGTCATATTTTATTTTGTCGTTTAGCGACTTTCGCCGGGGACTTAGTGTCCCCGGTGAAAGGTTCCTCGCCCGTCCATCCGATTGTTGTAGTGTTGTTAGGAATGTTTTCGAAAATTCCTTTGCGACCCTAAAATATACACACACTTTACGAAGCTTGAACATTTTTGATACAACATTTAGGGCTCGTTTGGGTCGCAGAATGTTTTTGACGAAATTGGAATCTGTTTAAGGAATTGGAATGTGAAGGAATGGAATGTTGGAAATTGAAATCCTTATGATTTAAAATCTGACGGAATTGAAATTTGCAAATACTAGCGCATGTTTGGTTGGAAGAATGAAATGAGAAAAAACAATTATAGTAAAATATTTAAAATTTAATTTTAGTTTAAGATTAATAAACTAAATATTATTTAATAAATAAATTACTTATCAAATTATAATAATAATTTTTTAAATAATATAATATAAACTAATATATTAAATAAATATCTTTTTATATAAAATACAATTGTATTTTTTAAAGTATAAATTAAAAAAGTAAGCTATAAATAAATTATATTTAATTATAAATAAAAAATAATTTTAAAATATAATAATAATAAATTTTTTTTAAATAAATAATAATTTATATTCAATTTTAAATAAATAATAATTTTAAATCTTAATAACGTGGTTGTTTATAAAAAATAATAATAATAACAATAATAATTAATGATCGTTTATAATAAAAATAATAATCATAAAAACAAAATAATAATTAATTAATTAATTAATAATAATAATAATAATAATAATAATAATAATAATAATAATAATAATAATAATAATAATAATAATAATAATAATAATAATAATAATAATAATAATAATAATACTTATGGAAGCAGTTGCCAAACTCAATGATCCTCAATGCGAGTTGTTGCTTCTCCGTACATGTGCTGGTATTTCTAAGCTATATTTTTCTATGCGCACATGCTCTCCTCGGGTCTTTGAGTGTGCTCAGGTTTCTTTTGATGCTGCACTTCGTTCTTCTTTGGAGCTCATTGTCACTGCTTCTGGGCCTGGTTTTGGTGATTGGCAGTGGAGACTCGCCACCTTACCCTTTGCTTATGGGGGGCTTGGTTTATATGCTGCAGGTGATGTCTTGAACTATGCTTTCCTTGCTTCTAGACTTCAATCTGCTAGCTTGCAGTCTAAGCTTCTCCTTAGTTCTGGTATTGTAACTGATGGTCCCTCTTTTGATGATGCTCTAAGTACCTTTAATGTGCATATGGATATTGACCTTTTGAGTAACCCTAGCGAGGTCGCTGCCCCCAAACTTATGAAGAAATTGGCAGATATATATTTCGCTCGGGTTACCCAAACTGTTGAGTCTACATTTCATCTTTCTCCTCGACAGATGGCGCTATGGAGTTCTCTAAAGGAGGATCATACTTCAGATTGGCTTAGGGTGGCCCCAATATCTGGTCTGGGACAAACTATGAATGCCAGAGCTTATCGTTGTGTGCTATGTTATCGGTTGGGTGTTCCTCTCTTTACTGTTCAGGTGCCGTGTTCAGCTTGTTCCAAGGTATTTTCTGGGGATATTTATGGGGATCATGCTGTTTCATGTGCGGGTTTTATTGGCATTAAGCATCGGCATAACCTTGTGCGTGATGTTCTTGTTGATATATGCTCCCGGACCGGTATTTCTGCACGTAAGGAGGTGGATATTGGGCTTCCTGGAGATGGGGACAGATCCTTACGACCGGCTGATATATTACTTTACTCGTGGGATAGTGGGCGTGATGTGTGTGTCGATCTTACGGGATCGTCGCCCTTGACGCAATCTGGAATGACTGATTTTATACTAGGGCGGGCGATCACTGATGCTGCATACCGTAAACGTGTCAAGTATGAGGCGAAATGTGTGGATATTGGATATGGGTTTCTCCCATTTTCTTTTTCTTCTTTTGGAGAACTTGAAAAGGATGCAGTTACCTTACTTAAGCGCATTCGACGATTCTCTATGACTCAAGACATTGGAGCGCGTGCATCAGTTCATATTTTTAACAGGATTGGTTTTACTATTGCTAGAGGTGTTGGGGCCCAGTTGGTTTCTCGGCTTCCCACTAATTTATTGTAATCCTTTGAGTTTTTAATAAAAGTGTTGTTTTAAAATTAAAAATAATAATAATAATAATAATAATAATAGCAATGACAATGATAAAGATAATATGAATTCATTGGAATTATAAACAATCCTTTTCATATTGCCATGAAATGTTGAATTTCATATATATGGGATTTTGAAGGAATTTCATTCCATTCGGTTTGCCAACCAAACACAGTAAGGAATGAAATTCAGATTCCAAATTCTTTAAAATTTTCAACCAAACACGTTATGAAATGGAATTGGATTCCAATTCCACCAGAATCCTTAGGATTCCGCCGAACCAAACGGGCCCTTACAGATGAGGATTCATGTTATTTAAAGAGTGCATGTAAGGTGTTCGACGATATGTCTACAGAACTTTTAAATAATTTTCAAATCCTATTTTAGAGTCATGAAAAGGTTTGGTTTCTTAAACTAAATGATTTCACTTACGCTGTGTTCTCAAGATCTGAAAAGGAAAGAAAGGAAAAGATTTGGAAAGAAACTGAAAAAATTTCGTGTTCTCAAGATCTGTAAAGGGAAGAAAAGAAAAGATCCGGAAAGAAGATGAAGGAAGTTGAAGTGTTATTTTGGTTATAATTGTTTCCGCCCAGTTTTGGGAAGAAGAGAGAGGAAGAGAAGTGATCCTCTTTCTCTTCACTTCTCTTCTTATATGAAGGTGACTTAAGGCTATTTACTTTAAACATGTGAAGGAGTTTATCCTATAATATGTTTCCTCACTTAGTCGTTGTCTGTTCAATGTGACAAATTATAAACAAAGAGAATCATGATGTTCCTTTCATGAAATTTTGATTTTTGACTTCAATCAAGTATGTGAGTTTAGAAGCCTGTTAATCCTTAATGGACACTTGAGGTATTGTTCGTACCCTTTACTTTCATTTTTATGAGTACAATCATGTTGTCTCTTTTTGAGATTATCTTGTTCAAATATCTTATTATGGGCATCTCTATTTTTCAGATAAAAAATAGCATTTTAAAAGTCAATCTGAAGGATATCACTGCATCTTTCACTCATCCATCAGTCCATCACTCTACAAGTAAGACAAGGTTCACTTCATATCATCTTGATTGCGGTTACTAATTTTAATATAGAGATGTTATGTGTATATGAATGGAAAGAAGTACACATATCCTTTTGATTCCCGCACATACAATTTTGATATATTGACTAGCATGCCCTTACAAACTTTTGCCCATTTAGTTTTTTATTGTCACCCCAATGACTTACGCAACACCATCCTCAATCTTGCCTTATGCCTTCTTCGCTTCGGTCCTCCTAAATTCCACGGGTCCAATTATAGCGTGGTGAATTTTTTCATCGGTTTGATTTGATTTCCACTGCGGTGATTCAGTGTCATGTGCGCGACCTCAGTTCTACCGTCACATGTAGGCTTCTGGTTATTGACGATATCGACTTTTTACAACAGTCATGTTAGCCCCTTAAATCGGTGTAGAAATTTTGTGATTTAGATTTTTTGTTTCAATAATTAATACTACAACTACCTTTTCTGTCCTTCTGGTACAATAAGTTTCGTTACATGGATTTTTTTGTTTTACTAATCAAAGTTTTGTTTTTATGGAGGCCCGTAACTTTGTTATAGATGAAAGATTCCGTCTTTGTTTCCCACTTCCCAGGTTTTCCACCAATTATAAGTAGCAATAAGAATGTACTAATAAACTTGAAAAATAAAAGATTTAGTTTTAACAACCAAAATCATATAAGTGTACGAATTTAGCTGGAGAATCTGCAACTCAACGAACTGAACATGCGATGGATTGAGGCAACAACGGTGGAAGTGGGTATCAGATTGACGGAAAGAAAACTGTAAAAGAAAGAGGGTCAATGAAAAGGGTTAAAGGGTTGAAGATGATACAAGGGTATTATAGTCAAGACACAATATTTTTATGTGTGTGAAGTAAATTTATATGCATGTGTACTACATATCAATTACCATATAGATACACACACATGCCGGGTGTTAGTC
Organism: Chrysanthemum seticuspe; assembly: GCA_019973895.1. Classification (NCBI taxonomy): domain Eukaryota; kingdom Viridiplantae; phylum Streptophyta; class Magnoliopsida; order Asterales; family Asteraceae; genus Chrysanthemum; species Chrysanthemum seticuspe. The sequence continues at coordinate 302,936,384 of BPTQ01000008.1, forward strand.
GGATACTTAGAAGCATGTCTACTTTGGTTATACTTTAATTTTTGAGAGTAGGATTGCTGAAAGTTGTTTGGGATTGGTTATTAAAGTGGTTGTTTTAATATATCTGATTTAATGAAGTGTTTATGTGATTATATGTAAATTAAATGGTATGTGGGAATTCCAGAGTACTTACTTGTTAACAAAGTCCATAAGACTGTTAAGAAGGAACGGGAGTCTACTGAGTCGGATTTTTGTGTACCTGAGTTTTGTTCCCCTCAGAACGTAATTCCTAGGACACCATTTCAACATTTGGGGTAAGTTCTAATAAATCGTGATAATTTAATTCGTTAAGCTGTTGATTGTGAATTGTTGACATGTATACGGTTTATTTCTCGTGTCTAGAGATGTAAACTATGTTATGTCAACTGGAAGATACATTCCTGCACAAGGTTCTGCTAATCGTGAAATGATGTTTAAAGCATAAAGGCCTTGGATATATTTTAGTACTCCGTAATTAGCTACGTCAAATAACATAAAGGCCTTGGATATATTTTAGTACTCCGTAATTAGCTACGTCAAATAACAGTTTGAGCATTGTTTATCATGAAGTTCTAGCTGATTTTTTATCTTGCCATCTGATTGTAAAAAACCATATTTATTTCGACCTGCCAACGCAAACTTTTTGTTTCATGTTATTAGATACTTATTTTTCAAATATTCTACATGTCCTTCAAATTGGTATGCAAATGTCGTTACTGTTAACTTTTTTTTTACTCGTTTATAAGCTACCCGTGATTTATCACGGGTCTATAAGCTAGTTAACTTCTAAAACAGACTAATTAGAATTTAACAAAGATAACATATATAAACGACATCATATAATAAACAAGTAGCCAATTATTTGAAAATACAAACTATATTTACAGAAAAAGACAGCTCGCTAAAAGATTAGGGAGATCAGCATATTTATATCCAGCAAAAGACTCTTGAAAAGCAGAAGGAAAAGATTTAGGAGCAGTGACAGTGTGTGTGTGTGTGTGTGTGTGTGTGTGTTGTCGGAGAAGAAGAAGGAGCAGTGGTAGCTTATATTATACTAGTCATACCTTGTTCATTTCAAAACTTAAGTAATATCAAAACCTTTCCGATAGATATTAATGTTGAAGTAAAAAATTAGATTATGTTGCCATGATCTTGATGAGTTGATGATTGAGTACGAAGTATACATATAATCTAGTCTTCAATGAAGATGATTGGAGCCATAATTGTGGTGAAAGGTTGTATTAGTTAAGAAATGCTTTGTGAATTCAAATACTCATATTTCAAATTGGTCGATTGTAACACGTAATTAAAAGATATAGTATTTGAGTATGACCCCTACATATGTATAAGTTATTAGCTAAGTTTTTTAACACATAAGACGAGAAAATACGGGTAGTAAAGTGGTGTGGGATCATTCATAAATTTTAATAGACTGAGACACACCAATTATGCAATTCCTAAACCCTGCATGGCCTTGTTTTGTGGATTAGTTTGAGGTATTGAACCACCAAAACGTTCCATGTCATTCACTTTGTTTTTGTCTATTAATTACAGTATCAGTCAATTTTATAATAAGGTGTGACCAATGTTCTAAAAGGCTCGCAAAGGCCCCGCAAAAGCCTCGCAAAGGCGTGAGGCTTGACTATGGCGCCACGTCATGCCGCTATGCCGCCTTATGCCACATGTTGCTATAAACTCGATATATATGAATTATGATATGAATATATATATATTTTCATACTTTGTGCCGCCTTATATCACGCCTTATAAACGCAAAAGTTTCGCCTTGGCCGCAAAGGCGTAAGGCTTGATCATGCCGCCACGTCACGCCTCTCGCTATTTATAACCTTGGGTGTGACCCATACGATTACAATTATCAGGAAGCAAGGACACCTGTTTAGATTAAACGAGCGGGTGATCCCGCGCGTTGCGGCGGAAGTGTTGTGAAACTTACAAATGACTTAGCTTGCGACGACACTTAAACCTCAGGGACTATTTTTGCCATTTTGCCAAACTTACAAAGGACTTAGCTTGCAACGACACGTAAATCTCAGGGACTATTTTTGCCATACTTAAACCGCAAGGACTATTTTTGCCATTTTGCCAAACTTACAAAGGACTTAGCTTGCAACGACACTTAAACTTCAAGGGCTATTTTCGCCATTTTGCTAAACATTGCAATTAATGCACCTACTTTGGGGGAATTGATGTAAGCTTTTTAGTATATTATACAAATGAAGACTAAAAATGCTCTCGTCATGGTTCACTCTTATTTTATACAGTACTAGTAATTTCCAATGTGAACAAAATCTGCAGCCGTCCTATAAAGATCTAAAATATTACGTGGACAAATTAAATATTACTTGAGGATATAATAGTTTAATCTTATTTTTATTAACTTAATACTACTTGTCTACTTGCCTTTGAATATAGATCCCATCTTATCCCTTTTAAATTGCTCTCAAATGAGACATTAGCTTGCACAGATGGCTTCCCTTGATCCGATCCCCATCTTGACTGTTCTTAACAAGCCCATGTATCACCACCTTCGGCCACCGTGGTCGACACTACATTGCCACTCACTTTCTTCGACATAATCTACCTTGTTCGACCTCCACTTCACTATCTTTTTTTCTATGAGTTACCACTTACTAAATCTCAGTTCTTCAAAACTATTGTTCCAAATCTTAAACACTCGTTATCAATCACTCTTCAACACTTTTTCCCTTTCGCGGGTAACTTAATCGTGTTTCCTACTTCTGACAGATTACCCGAAATTCGTTATGTAGAAAATGATTTTGTCAGTTTTACATCTGCAGAATGTAATCTTGATTTTAACGATCTTACAGGATACCATCCTAGAAACTGTGATAAGTTTCACCATCTTGTGCCGCTACTGGGAGACTATGGTAGATCATCTAGTCATATAAAGATCCCATTGTTTTCTGTTCAAGTTACACTTTTTGCACATTGTGGTTTTTCTGTTGGAATGTGCTCACCATACTCTAGGTGATGCGGGTACACTTTTTTCTTTCTTGAAGGCTTGGACATCGATTACTCGATTTGGTAATGATGAGGCCTTTTTAGCTAATAAAACTTTACCTATCTACGAAAGAACCTTCAAATACCCGAATTTAGAAGAATCATTTTTGAAAATGGCAAAAGTGAAACTCTATATGCTAAAGAGTATCAACCTCCAAAGTTTCGAGATTCAACAAAGAAAGTTCGTGCCACTTTTGTGCTGACACGAATTTTACTTGATAGTCTGAAAAAACTGGTTATGACCCAATTGCCAACGGTCCCATATCTATCTTCTTTTACGGTTGCTTGTGCTTATATATGGTGTTGCCTTGCAAAAACACGTGACGAAGAGCTACAAGTATTTCTTAAACCCATGGATTGCAGTACACGTATAAATCCACCATTACCCTCGGCCTATTTTGGCAATTGTATATGGGGGTCGGTATCGGTTGCAAAAACATCTCTTTTAACAGGAAAAGACGGACTCACAAATGCTGCAAAATTAATGGGAGAGAATTTACACAAGACGTTAAGCAATGAGGATGGTATTGTGTATGATGGAGTCTTGAAAGCAGGTGATATGTTGATTTCAGGAACACCAAAGCTCAAGCTTTATGATGTAGATTTTGGATGGGGGAAACCGAAAAAGTTTGAAAAAGTATCACTTGATTATAGTGCATCCATATCTATAGATGCTGGTAAAGAATGTGATCAAGATATGGAGATTGGTATCTGCCTTACAAATGAACAGATGGAAGTCTTTGTCCGTAACTTTAATCTGGGACTAGAACCATACATCTAAGTTAAGATTCATCAATTTATTTCTGTTGAATTGCTTTATGTTTTTTTGTTGTATTATTTTAGTGGGTAAAAGAAATATATTCTTGTGGTTCAAAGAAACCAATGAAAACAGATGCACATTTAAAAATTGCCTGTTTGATTCGTTACCCAACCTGTCCCATTAGCTAGCGAGCAGCAATTCAGCATAGCAAAATCAACATTTCATCGTCTTCAAAATACAGTTAGTTGATAGAAAAAGTGATAAGTTGGCACGTACATTCTTTCAGGATCAGAATAGCTATCTTTGTCCAGTATCTTCACTGAAACATTTGTGCCATTCCATTTAGCAACTTGAGAGTTTCCCTGTCAAATTACCCAAAAGTTAATCACTCGAGTACAAATTGTGGTACTGATTTGAGACAGCATATATAAGAGAATAGTGTGAAGCAAAAGAGTCTTAGGGGTTCTTGTAGTTTAACTCATTAAAACAATGCTCACAACACGTGCAGAACCCTTCACTGGGTCTGACTTTAAATTGCTGGTTTGATGGAAGACTGCAAGTTTGGTTCATGACTGCTATTTAAAATGTTTTTTACATGTTTATTCAGGGGTATATAATCAGCTTCATAGGGTATGAAAGGAACCCGTATGACTGTTATTACTTCAGGGTTTGTACTTACTTAGTATTAAGGGTTCTCCTCAATCTGTGATATGTTTTACGGTTCAAATAGCATGGCAACTATTGCTGCCGGGCTTCTGGTTTTGTGTGGTTAGGTCAGTTAGGTTTGGCTATATATATGGAGTAAGGATTTTAAACCGTACGTCCAAAGGTTACTTGATAATTAGTGCTCAAAGTCTACGATTAGATCGTAATTAGTTTGCTCAAAGTCTACAATTAGGTCGTAATTAGTTTGTTCAAAGTCTACAATTAGGTATGTGACCAGGATTATGTTATCAGTAGATGGATGTATGTTTTGAATGTAGGTCTGCTAAATTGTATTTGCTCCTAAAAGGTTCTTTAAAATTGCACTACACAGACGTTGGATATATGCCCGTATGATAAGTTTCAACTGTAGTCCTGGGAAAAGACCATAGTTCATATAGCATGTTTTCTTTACAGTTTGAGATATATGACTACTACTGTAAAAAAAACATGAAGTTAAATAGTTACTAATATATTCCAATGGTGTTTTGTAGTAACTAGCAAAATGTATTGTGTTACGTATTGTTGAATTCAAATATTCTAGTATGTAAACTATCTATACTACATACAGTATAAAATAAAAATAGTCAAATGTTGAAAATTGAAAGTTAGAAATTAAAAATAGTCAAAGGTAAAAGAAATGTATAGTGTAATTAATAATTTTATTAAAATACTCATTACTTAAAAGTACAATGATATATTCACATTGTATAACCAATTAAAACATATCTACCAAATTAAATGCAATCAATTAAAATACTTCTTACTAAAAAGTACAATAAAATTTTCACAATGTACAATTTAAACAAGTTATAACATAATTCAAAATATTAAATAATTAAACACACTAAATAATGTTATTTTTAAAACACCCTAAAATGAAAAATACATGTTATTATACATATTAATAAAATACACAAAAGTTCATACAAGCTAACAAGTTGATGGTACATATAGTTTTAAAAACCGGACCGGACCAACTGGTTCAACCTGGAACCGGTGTCGCCACCAATTCGACTGACCAATAAAAGTCATCTGAAAACGAATCAGAGATGCCCCGTTGAAACCGATACAAACTGTTAAATCAGGCCTCATCGAGATCTATTTATCCGGTTAATCATTACAGGGTAGCTGCCGCCGCAACCCGCGGGTACCCTGCTATACTATATATAGAAGAAAAACTAAAAAGTGAAAAGTTGAAACTAAAAAAGAAAATGTTGAAAAAATATATTTCAAAATGAAACTATTAATACACATCGAAAACCGGGTTGACCCGGGACGCTTCAAGCCCGGCGGGTTGAACCGGTTTAATTTGACCTGTTTTCGACCCAACCCGTCGGGTTGACCAGGTTTAAAGCGACCTGTTTTTTTTACAGGAACCGGGTTTCAAAAAATTATGTTTAATCCCAAAATCTTCAAACTTTTATTATTTTTCGTTTATGACCCATAAATATATTACTAAACGATTTGTCGATAAAAAATCTCGTTGTTATGCACAGATACTCGTCTATTTCATAAAATGTGGATGAAAAAAAGTCTGCTTGCTAAACCAGCCCATTAAGTACAATAATGAGAACCAAAACCAAGTTCATTTTAATAAATGACCCATTTGATCCAAGCTGATGTAAAAATGTAACCCAGCTGACCAGCTCTAATCATTTATTGGTAGGGTCATATCATAGGGGTGTTGATCGGTTCGGTTATCGGTTTGTTCGATTCGATTAATTCGGTTAAAATTTTTTTTAGGTCAACCCGAAAACCGAACCGAACCAAATTCAAATTCGGTTTTCGGTTCAGTTCGGTTGAATTCTAATTCGGTTCGGTTCTTGGGTTGACCTGAATAACCCGAATTCCATTATTTTTTAAGAAAAAATTAATAATTACATAAATATTTAGAAAAAAATATATTCCAATTATAAAAGTGTTTTATTATATTATGATAATCTTTTAGAGTTGAGATCCATATAGAACTCATATTTGTCATATAACCAATGAACTAATCATAGACATCCATTTTTTTATCTAAATTAATAAAAAAAACATTTTCACCTTTTTTTAAAAAACAACATATCTTGCAAACGGTAAATCTTCAAGCTACAAAAAATACCCCATCGTGACAAGAATTAAATTATCTTTCTATATATATGCATTGTTATATACTTTCGACTAAGTTTTTTTTTTAAATTTCGCCCAGAAAAATCACATGTGATTCGTAAAAATCAAATCACATATGATTTTAACAAATCACATGTGATTTTTCTGGACGAAATTTTTTAAAAAAAAATCCCTCGAAAGTATATAACAATGCATATCTATAGAAAGATAATTTAATTCTCGTCGAGATGGTATGATTTTTTTGACGTAACGATTAACGGTTTGTGAGATATTTAATTTTAAAAAAAAGGGTGAATATATTTAAATAAAAAAAATGAGTAGCTATGATTGGTTCATTGGTTTTATGACAAATATGAGTTCTATAATGAACTTTTCTCTAATCTTTTAATAGTATTTATTTATATATAAATATGCATAAAAATATATAAATATATAAAAAAATATATATTTATATGAATTCGGTTTTCGGTTCAAACTGCCAAACCCATAACCAACCCGACAACCGAATTAGTAGTTCGGTTCGGTTCGGTTTTAGCAAATTCGGTTCGGTTATTAGTTCAGTTCGGTTATTTTCGGTTCGGTTCTGTTTCGGTTTTCGGTTTATTCGGTCTTTTCGGTTTTTTCGCTCACCCCTAATATCATGTAGTTGGAACTTACGTTGTTTTAAGGGTGAAACCTAAAGATACGCAACATATTTTTTTTCAAATAAACAGGTCTACGCAATGTACTTTGTTAATTGTCAAAGATACGCAAAATATTTTCAAATAATATTCAATCTAGCTAATATGACCGGTTAGCAGCAGGTTAACATGTCACATTTGATTAAAAATTACACCTTTGGTCCCTCAAACTGGACCAAATTCGCGTAGTTAGTCCAATTTTGATAACGCTCGTTAAAATTAAAAATAAAATAAAATAAAACAATAAATAAAAATTAAACTTAATTTTTTTTTCTTAAAATCTACTTAAACTATATATTTTTTTAATTTATAATTTAAAAAAATGAATGAATTTTTTTACAAATTGTTTTACGTTTTGTTGGAACGATGTACTCTAACCAAACTAACTTAAATAGCTTGTTAAGGTTTAATAACCTCGGATAAATCCTAAGTTACTAACAATGAAAACACTGAGCAAACTCTATTAAGTATGCGGAATTTACTTAACAAAGCTAAGAAGAATAACTTTAACTTTGAACAATTTTATTAATAACTCTAACTCTCCTTATTATGCAGACTCTTTAACAACTCTAATAATATCGAACTTCTCTAAAACTCTAATAATATCACGTACATCTAATGCCAATCTACGGATCCTTTTATAGGCTCAAGGATAACCCTAAACGATTTATAATTCTTATCCTTGTACGTCAAGTAAACAATACTTAGAAAGTTCTATATAAACATTACTTTCTATCTTTAATCTAATACAACCGACTTTAAACTTTACAGTACTTTAATGAATAAGCAGTACTTTGACTTTTACTTAGTAGTACTTTGACTTCTTGCAGTACTTAAATATTCTGTATCCCAACAATCCTCCCCTAACTTGAATTCTACTTGTTTGATTTCAAGTTCTTTTGTAGATTTAGCTTTAACATCTTTGTCTTCAAAGAGGAATTGTGACTTTATCTTCAGATTTTATCTTTGTAGATTCTCTGCTTATATCATCATCAAAGTAGTCTTTATCTGTATAATTCTTTTCAGCATCAAACAACAATCTTATTTCTTTTCTGCAACATTCAGCAAGCTCCATCTTTTCAGCAACATAAGACAATTTGTACATTTAATTCAGTTAAGTTTCAGTCTATTCTCATCACTTCCAGGTGTGTAAACTCCTGTGAGAGGTGAATCATTAAAAATTTAATGGATTTGAGTTCTCTTTACCAAAGCCATTAACTCTGGAGTAGCCAAATGTTTTGATGTGTAAGATCATGGTACACTGATAACCATATGATTTTTAGCAAATCATCAGCTATCAACAGATTTGATTTGTCTTTACCAAAAGTTGTACCCTTTTGGACTAGTTAGTTCTTTCATCTATGGTGAACTAATTACCATATAATGGTTTTTCCACAGCCTTTACCACAAGCCATTTTCTTGTGGGCTAGCCAACTCTTCACATTTACTGATATGGTGAGTTGATTACCATCCAACTTATTAGCAAGTTGTCAACTAAAAACGGATTTGAAATATCTTTACCATAGCCGTTTGCTCATGGATTAGCCAATCCTTTTGTAACCATGGTGGATTGATAACTTATTGGTATTACCATCTCAAAAACCATTTATTTCTTTTAACCTTTGTTTCAAAATATTTATTACTTAACAAAAGTTTTTCAAAAATCGGTAACTGGTTTAAAAACTGCAAGCAGTACTTTGATGAAAGTACTGTTTGATCAGCAGTACTTTGAATAAAGTACTGATATATCAAAAATTTAATCAATTAAGATTCATACCAGTTATTTATCATCATCAGCAATTGTAGTCCATCTGATAAACAGCTTGATGACCAGACGTGCTATTTCATTATCTTCTTCTACTTCCATTCCATGCTCCAGCATCCTCCTCATAAGTTCTGGTGTAAGAGGATATCTTCTATCATCTAACATGTGAATCATCGTCCCATCTTCTAGCTCTAGAACATGTACTCCAGATTCTTCAAAGAATCTACAGCAAGTAATCTCCCAATCTTCTTGGTTTTTCCAGATCTCAGCAGTACTTATTTCTTCAGTTTCCCAAACAGTTATGAGATCTCCAAGCAAGACTAAACCATATCCTTCTGATGGATTATGTTCATAATATTCTTTTACCACATGATATAAATGGAGTAAATCCACTCTATCAATTATATGCAATAAATCCCATAGCATATTGAACACTTTGAAACTTTCATCTTCTTTATGAAACATCAGATAGTTTCCATCTTTTGACTCAACAACTTCAAAAGTAGTTATTGGAGATTTGTTCATCTTGAATTCAGCATCATCTTTAGAATACTCAAAATCTATTACTCTTAAGTAATTCCTTAGCTCATCATCAGTATTAGACCTTAACTCAACTTTCTTTGATGACTTCAGATCTTTAACTTCAGTTTTTCTTTTTCTTTTGCTTTTTAAGCTTTCTTTTATTTCTTCTTCTTTGTAAGCATCATCATCTTTATAATCTTTGATACTATCAACTTGTCTTTTATATTCTTCTCTGACAGCATCATATAACTCTTTCATATTAACATAATTCAGCTTGTTCAAACCAACATATCCCATTTTCTTTAGATAAGCCATCATAGCATTCCTTTCCTTTGCAAGATTTGGTCTTCTTGGTAGAGAAGAAATAGGAAGTGGCGATGGTATAACAACTTCAGCATTCAATTCTTCTTGTAATTTCCTAGCTGCTTCTTCATTCATAGCTTCTTCTTTATCAACTTCAGCATTCAACTCAGCTTGTATCTTTCTAGCTGCTTCCTCATTCATAGCAACTTGAGCAGCTCTTATCTGTGCTAAAGTAGGTTTCTTTTTCTTCTTAGTCTCTACCAACTTGCCCTTACCTTTATCTTTTGGATCAATAATAGCTTGAGAAACTCTTGGTTGTTCCTCTTCTTGCACTCCTGGAATACTATCACCCCTTGGTCTTGATAAATCATGCAAAATCTCAGCAATGGTTTCATCATCACTTGCTGTATGTATAGGTTTGGGTGTATCAGCTTCCTTTTCTGGTATGACAGTTGAAGGACCAGCTTCTTCTTCAAAATCTAACAACCTTGGGGTAATCAATTCTTGTCTGTAAGTTCCAGGAAAAGCAGTACTTTGATCAGCAGTACCTTGATCATCAATACTTTGAACTTGAACATCAATAACTTGCTCCTCAGTACTTTGAATAACCTGTTCTTCAGTTTCTTGTGGCTGAATATTTGTAGTTTGAACTTCAGTCCTTTCATGTTCTTCAGTACCTTCAGGTTCATTCTCCTTAACAACATCTTCTTTCAAATTCTTTTCTTCTAAATTCCTCCCCAATTGGAATGAAGATTGTTGTTGAACCTTTTGGCGTTTAGTCTTCTTAAACTGCCTTTGCTCCTTCTTTTTAGATTTGACCCATAGACGATGATGTTGAACCAATGGCCAGACAAAATTCTTAGAGTCTTCTAAACTTGAGCTTCAACTTATCAATAGACAGTACTTTCCCATTCTCCTCTTTTCAATAGCAAAACGTGAATATCCTCCCCTCAAACAATGCATAGGACTATACTAACACTAAATAGTCCTCCCCTTAAATATAGGTCAGTAGTTAATCATGCCAATGCTTACCACCAAGTGATTGAATCTTGAAACATCAAATCCTTTGGTGAGTAAGTCAGCTACATTATCATCCGTGTGAACCTTGACCACATTAATAAGCCTGTGCTCATAAAAATCTCGGATGAAGTGATGCCTAATCTGAATATGCTTGGTCTTGGAATGATAAACTGGATTCTTGACAATGCAAATGGTACTCTCATTATCAATATTGATAGGAGTATTCTTGAAATTGAACCCATAGTCCAAGAGTTGATTCTGCATCCACAACACTTGGCCACAACAGCTTGCAGCAGCCACATATTCTGCTTCAGTTGATGATGTTGCTGCGATTGTTTGCTTTTTACACTGCCATGAAACTAATCTTCTTCCAAGATATTGGCATCCACCTGTGGTTGATCTTCTAAGGACTACCAAGTTATCATCAACATGCTTGAATTCAGGAGAAAGGATGAGACATTCTGTGTTAGTGAATAACACAGGATGCTTTTTATCACAGATTTGAGAGACTGACAATAAGTTGAACTTGAGCTCCTTCACATATCTAACATTCTCAAAATCTATACGCCCTGCTTTGATGATTCCTTTTCCAATAATTCTTCCTCTATTGGGATCATTCCCAAATGCAACTCGTCCTCCACTAATAGATCTAAAATCAGACATAATCTCCTTGTCTCCTGTCATACTTCCAGAGCAACCACTATCTACAATCAAATGATCTTTAAGCTCCTCTTCTGGGTTGCCCTGCACAAAGATTTAGAGAGTTAGTTTCTTTTAGGAACCCAAGCCATTACTGACTTGTGTTCCCCTTGTGGAGTTACAAACTCAAATTCTTTGAGTATGTAATTCCCACTATTTTTTAAAACATGATCCAGAATTATCTTTTGATTTTTAGCATGTGGATTCTCAAAACTCTCTTTTACAAGTTCATTCTCTTTTTCTTGTATCACAAAAACATCTGATTCACTTTTTGTTAAAAGTACTGTTTGTCCCTCAGCAGTACTTTCTCTCTTAACCCATTCGGTTTTAACACTTGGTTCCTGTGATCTAGATCCCCTATGTGAATTGTAATACCTTCTAGGTTGATAGTAATGAGATATCCTAGGATACCTGTTCCAAGAAGTGTTAGAAGTACCTTGTTTTGATGAAGCAGTACTTTGGGAAAGTACTGCTTGTGAAGGTACTGGTGGTTTAGAAAATGGTCTTCTCTGGTGAGGGTACCTATGGTCTGGTGAGAAATTGCTGTGATTGACCCTATTTGAATTATTCCAGACTGGTTTGTGCTCTCTAGGTTTCTGATTGGCAGACCTATGCTTTGGAAATTTTCTAAGGTATTCTGAATGAAATTCACAATCCTTGATTAAATGAGTAGGACTAAAGCACACAAAACACAGTTTTTGACCCATACTCCCAAAGTGACTTCTTCTATGTCTATGACCAAAACTATTTTGCCTTCTAGGTGAATGATTGAACCTGTTTTGACCAAAGTTATCCCAAAAAGGTTTAGCAGTACACGTTTTGAAAAGGTTTTCTTGAAAGTACTGCTTGTGGAGTAGTACTTTGAGTTGAAGGTACTGCTTGACTTTGAACGTTGTTTTCAACAGTTTCTTTTGGGGTTTCAGACTTACATTGACCAACTAGCTTTTTCCTAAACTCTAGGCTGTCTACTCCAAAACGAGAAACATCAGGCCTAGGGGGTTGATGAATTCCAGTGGGATGGGGAAGTGCATGATAACCATTGTCTTTCTTAAACTCAGGAGGTGTTTCACTAATTGAATCCTCATTACTAGATGTATCTACATAATTAATGAGTTCATCATCACTAGTGGTAATATCCTCTAGGTCAACACCAGATTGATTCTCTTCTATGTTATCAAAATCCATACCAAAACCTAAGCCAGTTCTAATGTAAGCTCTTCTCTATTTTTGAACATAAGTAACATGTGACAGACCAGATTCTTTCCAGGCATCAAACTTTGCTAACAGTTCATCTCTCTCCTTAGTTAGTTTATCAATTTCAGAAATCTTACAATTTAACTTCCATTCACTTAATTTTAACTGATAATCCTGTTGTTCATACTTTTCTGCTCAAGCCATTTCATTATTTTCATGTGTTATAATTTTGGCTTCCATAGACTCTAAAGTTATTTGATAACCAGCTACCTCAGACCTAGCCCTAACACAGTTATCTCTTTCAATAACATAAGCATTAAGTACTTTTTGATAAAAATCATGACACTTAGAACATACCTCAGAGATAGTGGTTGATGCAGCTTCAGTTGACATCTTTAGTGTTTGCTGTGAAATCGGTTTTCTTCTTAGTCAGAGTTTCCACACAAGCTCTGATACCACTTGTTGGAACGATGTACTCTAACCAAACTAACTTAAATAGCTTGTTAAGGTTTAATAACCTCGGATAAATCCTAAGTTACTAACAATGAAAACACTGAGCAAACTCTATTAAGTATGCAGAATTTACTTAACAAAGCTAAGAAGAATAACTTTAACTTTGAACAATTTTATTAATAACTCTAACTCTGCTTATTATGCAGACTCTTTAACAACTCTAATAATATCGAACTTCTCTAAAACTCTAATAATGTCACGTACATCTAATGCCAATCTAGGGATCCTTTTATAGGCTCAAGGATAACCCTAAACGATTTATAATTCTTATCCTTGTACGTCAAGTAAACAATACTTAGAAAGTTCTATATAAACATTACTTTCTATCTTTAATCTAATACAACCGACTTTAAACTTTACAGTACTTTAATGAATAAGCAGTACTTTGACTTTTACTTAGCAGTACTTTGACTTCTTGCAGTACTTTAAATCTTCTGTATCCCAACACGTTTTTTTTAAACGTATTTTTTTTTTAAATCAGAAAAAACTTTTTTAATATCAGATTCAAAAAAAAAAAAAAAAAAAAAAAAAAAACGTAAATTTTTTTAAAAATTAGAAAAAACTTTTTTTAAATTCAGATTAAAAAAAAGTATTCTTTTTAAACGTTTTTTTTAAATCTGATTTTTAAAAAGTTTTTTCCGATTAAAAAAAATAACTTTTTTTTTAATCTGATTTTTAAAAAAGTTTTTTCTGAAAAAAAAAATTTACGTTTTTTTTTTAATTTGAATTTAAAAAAAGTTTTTCCAATTTTTAAAAAACTTACGTTTTGATTAATCTGATTTCAAAAAAGTTTTTTTCGATTTAAAAAAAATTATACGTTTAAAAAAAACGTAAAAAAGTTTGTAAAAATATTCATCCATTTTTTTTAAATTATAAATTAAAAAAAATATATATTTTAAGTAGATTTTAAGAAAAAAAAATTTAAAAGTGTTATTATTATTTTTTTTTATTATTTTTTTTTAAATTTAACGAGCGTTATTAAAGTTGGACTAACTGCGCGAATTTGGTCTAGTTTGGGGGACCAAATGTGTAAATTTTAATCAAATGTGACCTGGTAACCTGCTGTCAACCGGTCATATTAGCTAGATCGAAGATTATTTGAAAATATATTGCGTATCTTTGACGATTTACAAAGTAGATTGCGTAAACCTGTTTATTTGAAAAAATATGTTGCGTATCTTTAGCTTTCACCCTTGTTTTAATTGCTTTACTTAATTGTTATATGCTTAGATAGTTATGTTATATGCTTAACTTAATTGTTATATTTTCTTTTTCTCAGAGAGGAATATGAAGGAGATAACTGCTTCATCAACGACGTTGTGTCAATTTTATAATTTATAATATGTGACCATGCAACCACCATTTATTAGGAAGCAAGGACATTTCTAAATGCTGTTTTTTTTCTTCTTTTCTTGTCACATTGGTTCCCTCTTTATAAAATCCAATGCGAATAACTCTACAGGCGGCCATTAAAGAACTGAAACAATACGTAGAAATTAAATATTACTTGAGGATATTCTCTTTATATATAATGGAGCGATGAAATGGGAGTCCGAGCCTTCCGTAATATTAGTTTTTAATTAGTTTTATCTTATGGCGTGTTGACATCTGTTGAGCCGTGGGTAATATTACTTTTTAATGAGTTTAGTCGTATGGCGTTTGGACATGTGTTTACCTACGTTTAACAATGCACCGTGGTTCTAAACACATGTATGCATACGTGTTGCCTCATGGTACATAGCGGATTTTTCCATGCCCAACCCCTACGTGTCTTCAAGATACATTTACGCATCACCAACCGCCTTTCTTACTCATCAAGGTCTGTAATCCTTATCCCATCCATTACCAATGATCTCGAAATCGTTTGTTCTGTCCTAGCTGATGACGGAATCTCAGAATAGGTATTGATATTATTTCTTCTTTTTAATCTTGCTAATTATCATGTTTGTGATTGATTTATGTAGATGTAATGAACTATACGATATAACATCAAGGTAATATGCTAATAAGCATTAAAAACAAGCGCTTCCAAAGACCCCTGTGTTTGTGTTAATTTATAAATGTGTGTTTTTTTGTGTTAGCATCTCATGAACCGTTCGTCGCTGCTGTTTGCCGTCACGCCTCCGCTGCTGCCATCTGCCACCAATCGGCCAACACCCACCAAACAGGTAAATGTGTTTTGTTGATGTGAAATTAGTGTATTTTTTTATTTATTTGTATATTTGATAGAAGTTGAAGATGAGAGCTGAAACTATGGCTTATTATTATTCTTATTGTTGTTATAGTTTATAAAAAGAAACGTCTTAGGATTTTTTATAAGTTCATTTACCTATTTGTGCTTACTCATTTGAAACTGCTACGATTTATAAGTTCATTTACCTATTTGTGCTTACTTATTTGTAAGTTGTTATAGCTTTTCCACACGTAATCCGGTGGTGCATTGAGCTATCATATCCAGTGATACAATAATACATTCTGAATTCAGTCATCTACATATGAGAATGGGTTGAAACTAATATTAATTGTTCTTATTCTTATTGTAGTCAGTGGGCTGTTGAACCCATCATGTGGAAATGTAAGTGAGTTCAATGTACCAATATTTGCACCAACGGAAAATGAAGTGGATGTTGTCAAGTATTCTTTTTTGGTCTCCATTCTCTCCAACCTTCTTTCGGTTCTTGGCACTTCTCTTTGTGGTGGCGTTGCCAACGTTTCATTCGAACAAAATGAATAAGGCGATTGCGTAGGTAAAACTTATTTCAATCATATAATATCACTGAACAATATACAATTTGCAAAAAGTACGAGGGTTTTTTTTTTTTTTTTTTTTTTTTTTTTTTTTTTTTTTTTTGTATCATTAGAATTTGAGATGCATTTACATTTGTTGAAACAGAAATTAAAAGATGTCGGCATGGTATTATTGACGTCGGGGCTGCTATGCCATCTGTTGCGACTCAAGTGCAGATATGCAGCTGCAACTAATGTGAGTACAACTGATGACACACTAAGCAGTATTACCGCGACACCGATTATTCAGGTGAGTTTTTTTTGTATGAAGTATATGCAACTAAAATAGGCCAAATGTGAAATTGAAAATAGGGTTGAAAAGACAATGTGTGCTTACAATTTTTCTCCTTCATATGCTTTTTTTACTTGCTATACTAAAAATTGATCAACTCCCAAGTTTTTAATCAACATGGTTGCATTATTCCTTAATAAGAAAAATTTTTTTCATCGATTTCTGCAGGAAAAAGTGAAATACGTAGAAGATAATTTATATATACCAGCTAATTGCATAAATGAGGAGACACGGAGGATAATCATATGGTGATTTACAACCAAAGGTGGTCATATAGAGACACGTTAGGATCATGCTATTGTCAGCCCAGGTGAAGAATAATAAGGTGTATTTAGCCTTTGGATTAGCTCGCTACTGAAATGAGCAGTATTATTATCGGGTAATTGCATAAAAGAGGAGAACACGCATGTAGCGATACGTCAGAAGTTCGAAACTACCCCGACAATGTGTCTGATGGATTTGAAAACTAGAATAAATTAGGAACAGATTTAGTTGAGGTAACTTTGTATTGATATTTGTATATATGAATTACAATGTCAACGAATTACAGTGTCAACATAAGTGTTATCTACTGCATACATGAAAAATTAGGAGTTCCTGGGTTACTCAACTATGGGTAACCCAGGTATCAAGTTAAATTTATATAAGAAAATTTAGGAGTTCTTAACTTTTATGTTTTGGTTGTTCGTCTTTCTGTATGTTGACGACCAAAATAATAGGGATTTTCGTTCTACACGAACTTTTCCTAACCCATGTAAAAATATTATTACTTACCTCAGTAGCAACTGTCATTATCTTTTTTCTCTCAAATCAAGAATAGTCTTCCAAATCCAACTGTCATTATACCTCTTTTGCACCCCCCAAATACTTTTCCCTTTTAGCTTCACTATATTGACCCATTTTACCCAAAGAGATTCTTTCCCAATAGATATGCTCCATAAATTTTAAATCAAAAGAGCTTCATTCCAAGTTCCTAGCAATCTCAGGCCTAAACCACCTTCACTCTTAGGACTGCAAACAGAAGTCCAAGCTATTTTTGCCTTCTCTTTTCTCAATTCCCCTTTACACCATAAAAAACCTTTTAAAACTCTATCAATATCATTAACAACTGTTTTAGGAATTAAGAACACAGCAGCCCAGTAGGTGTTCAAAGAGGAAAACACAGAAGCTATTAGTTGTAATCTTCCAGCATAAGATAAGTACTTATTCTTCCAATCATTCACTTTGTTCCTGACTTTATCAACTAACTTCTTACATTCTTTAGCCCCAAGTTTCTTGGAAATTAATGGAACTCCCAAATACTTGACTGGTAGCTTACCAACAGTGAATGGAAGAATCTGAAGGATTTCATTAGCCACATCAGCTTTGACATTGCCAAAAAAATGGTGCTTTTGCTCATGTTAGGAAGAAGACCAGATATGTTGCTAAACTCAAATAAGGCCTTTTTCACAGTTTTAATTGATTCCACATTACCTTTGCAAACCACCAAGAGGTCAAAGATCATATTTGCAATGTTAATGGGCAAATAGTATGGAAGACTACTAATGGGAAGATAATGGAGTATTCCACTAAAGCTGTGTTTGAGGATCTAAGTCACCCAAGGAACATAGTTAATTGGCATAAAGTGGTTTGGTTCTCTCAGGGAAATCCTAGAATGGCATTCATTTTGTGGATGGCTATGAGGGGAAGATTGCAGACTCAAGATAAGATAAGTGTGTGGAAAAATGACACTGATATGAAATGTTCATTATGTAAGAAGGTCCCTGATTCACATAATCATCTTTTCTTTGAATGTGATTATTCAAAGAGTATTTGGAGTAGCCTCAAAATGAAAATGAATCAAGACGGGATGACTGATACATGGGATAATATTGTGGTTCAGTATGCTAATAGTCCTTGTGATAACACAATTAAAAGTGTCCTTTCAAGGATTGTGCTAGCTACAGTTGTGTATTACATCTGGAAGGAAAGGAATACTAGAATGTTTACTGATGAGAAAATGGAGGTGGATGTATTGAGGAAGCTGATAATTGAGAAAGTTAAACTGCAACTAATTACTTTGAAAATGAAAAAGTCAGCACAAGTTTTGAAGATTGCTAAAGATTGGGAAGTGGATTTGAGTATGGCTATGCAGAAAGCATAATATTGAATAATGATGCCTGCTCAATTGTTTATCCAACTTATAACTTGTATGGTGTTGGGTTGATTCTGAATGACAGGGGTGTTTGTTTGGTGGTCATTTAGGATTGCAGAGGGCCTTGTATCTTGGCTTTGAGAACCTTTCTATGTACACCATTATGTATTGAAGTGGATGGGTAGTATCACTGCTTTACTTAATTGGTTGTACATAGTCAAAGGCCCACTTAAGGTCATAAAGTAGGTTGCCTGCTTCTTGGTGGAGTGCCAACCAGATGATGCCTGTTCTGTAGCTTCTTAAGTCCACTTTGAGGATGTAGCTGCAATGGTTCTTAAGGCAGTTATGGAATGGGAAATGTAGTCTAGGTGGGATGTATCCTTGGGTAAGTCCAGTCATATGAGTGATGCCAGTTTTGGAAATGTAGCTCTTTGGTTGTGGATCCCCAATGGAACAGGAGTTTTACACATTCTCTTGATGAAGCCTTCTACAAGAGCCTCTAACTGTGCTAGTATGGGCTACTGGTGCAGCTAGGTAGGGTGTTTGTAAGTAGGAAATGTAGTCAAGGTGTGTGGTTTCTCCATGGTTGCCTAGTGCTAGTATATTGGTTCATTGCTTATATGCTAGACTAGATGAATGGTGAATGTATGTAGCTTGGATTATGTTTTAGCTTTAGTATTGGTTCTCTGATTTCAGTCTCAATGGGATATGTCCATTTGATGACTTTTGTATTGGTTGTAAGTTTTATAAGCTTGCTTATGTTATAATAAAATCATTCACCTTTTCAGAGAAAAAAAAAAAAAAACTGTCATTATCTTTTTTCCTGATTACAAACGTGGGTCACTTCAGGTTCTACAGGTGGGCCGAAGGTGTTGGAGTCTATTGCAGGCGTGATTCATAATGCGTTAGCTGCTTATTCACTTGGTAGTACAACCATCATTATTGCAACTGTCATTTTGTGTTATATTTCTAGACTTTCGTTTAACTATAAACTTTTTATCGTACTTATAAATTTTTGTGAATCTGAACTGTGGTAGGCAGAAGTTGCACGAAAGAAGCCATTAGGAGACCTTGACGAGGGCGATCTAGACTCAGCTTACGAGAAGAAGGTAGAGGACAAGGTCAACCTAGAAGTCAACCAACTTGAAGAAATGACACACAAGCCCGGAGAATATTGGGAGCCTGATCTCGATACTGGAGTGTCCACACGAGCAGGCTAACGTATTATGAAGCAAGCCTGCAACAATGACGGTTGTTACTGAGGTAATATCGTGTCTGTGACCAACTGCGATGTCATTGGCACACCCTTTTTTCGTTTCAACATGTCTTATTCTTCCAGTAGTGATGCTTATGATGGAACAACCCTATTTATTTAATATAAACAGAATGTGTATGTGTTCATAAATTTATTTGGTCTAGGGTTTATAGGGTGTCTTATTCATGGTATTCAAACCGATAGCAGGGATAGCAAATACAGCGCTGAGGTGAAGGTTTGGAAATACAGATTACCTGCACCGACGGCATTTAACATTGAGCCTAAGCCATTCATCGATGCATCCCACATGAAAGTTATTAGCACACGGAAGCCCGCGAACCTGATACCAAATCAGTAAGCTTAAATAAGTAACGTGTTTCGCATGTTTATACTTTATAAGTTTAGATCATGCTATTTAATATGTTTTTACAAATAACAAAAGATGGTCGTGTACAAATACATTTCTATACGCTTTTATTCTATTATTTTTTTTGGGAAAGGGGATGAAACCCCGGCAAATACCGCTCATAAATTTATTCTATACGCTTTGTATGTGTTCATAAATTTATTTGGTCTAGAGTTTATAGGGTGTCTTATTCATGGTATTCAAACCGATCAGTAGGGATAGCAAATACCGAGCTGAGGTGAAGGTTTGGAAATACAGATTACTTGCACCAACGGCATTTAACATTGAGCCTAAGCCATTCATCGATGCATCCCACATGAAAGTTATTAGCACACGGAAGCCCGCGAACCTGATACCAAAACAGTAAGCTTTTATTCTATTATTGTTATAGGCTCACATGGTTCACAAGGATGTAGTTCACGACCAGATGAAGGACCATCAGATGTGCCACCAACTGCAATACAGCGTTAGTGACCCCCTTCCTATTTTTATGAACTCAACATATGTACTTAAAATTGTTTTTATTTATCAACATTGTTTGTCAAAGAAGTAACGACAGGCCCTGTAGGACTTGATTGTTACCATAGTGTACATCTGAACTTCTTATCCACACATTTACAAATTGATTTTCCATTGCTCTCAATGTAACTTGCATTGTAAAATGTTTGTCTGATGTCAAATGAATGTTTATAATGTCTGTTATCTTACTGTTGGCATAGGCATATCGGACTCGCAAACGGACATTCCAACAACCACCGATGTGCAACCCACAGAGGCTAGCCAGTCACCGGCTATCCTGCAACCCAATTCCCCAACCAGATCACGATAGCTGATCGTGCAGGCTGTTGCAACGGTGGTTGATTATTTATCTTACCATTTCGTGGTCTCCTGTTTCTTACTCATTGTAAAATATGTTGTTGTAAGCCATTTATAAAATTTTGAATGTAGGTATGTCGGGAACGCATCATGCGCCTCCAGCAACAACAGCTAGAGGCAAACAAGAGGGCCACAATTACCACCACGTTGAGGAAGTACTGCACGAACACCAAGGGCAGGGACTGCACGTGCAGGTTGGTGATACGTGACAAACCCCTTTTGATGCCGCTGTTGATATTACTGGTATAATGAAGTGCCAAAAAGTGCTCGAGATCTTTCCCCAGTTTGATTACCCAACTGTTGTTGGTTTATAGAATTACGTCACGAAATTTGATAGAATACAGGTTTTTTTGGGTAAGAAACAATTTAAATTGCAGGTCTTATAACTAAATATTTGTTCTTATACCTTCTAATCTTTTATACAAGCTATGTTCTAGATTCTTTGGATACATTCGACTAGGAGACCTGTAGAATAACCATGTGGAAGAATTTATTTTTGCTACATTGAAGCATTTATTTTTTAATTTTTAGTAACATTCGATATTTCACTCGGGTAGCAAGTTAGCGTCGTTCAAAATTGTAAGGTAGTTTATTATTATATTTTCTTATTTTTGTTTTGAAAGGTGATTTTGAGTTATGGAGGTCAATTTTGTATATGCGCTACATTTTCGTTTCTTCACAGATCAATGTCAGGATGATCGGGCTACAAACGTGGATCATATCTATGTGTGGGTTATGTTAGGTTCCACTGAATGGTTGAGCGTAATCTTATAAATATGGAGTCGAAGGCGGTGGCATACGTCGGTGTGGAATGTCTGATTTATAGGCCTTTTTACGCAGCCACAAGGCTTCAGCTTGATGAAATTTCAATCGAGGTTACTAAGAAGGTGTAGAAAAATTTACAAGTGTATTTATGATATCTAGACGCTCTATTTGGTTATGTGTTAACTCAAGCCACTGAGCTAATTTCGGACAAAGGAAGTCACTGACAATTGATATAAAACTTCAGGTTTGAAGTACCAGGTTCGACACCCGCACACCATTGAAATGTTTTGTATCTGTCATTTGTAGCTTATTTCCAACATTTGAAATGGTATGATATTTTGCGAGTTTTTGACCCTTTTGTTTATGCTAAAGGTACGCTGCACACCGTGCCCAACTAAAACGCCGAGTTGCACAAGTGATGAGAGGTACAATTCCAGGTGCAGGAGGAAGTGATGAGTGTCTAAATACTCATCATTTTTGTACTATCTAGACTGCAAAAACATCTGAAAACACTCAGAAATGCATCAAAATGATGAAAATATCACAAACAAGTGTTTTATGTGTTTTAAATGCAAAAATACCAAAATCAGATGAAAAACGTATTAAGTTTGCATAATTGGCAGTTTTAGTCCCCCAAGTTTCAAAAGTTGTCAAATCTAGTCCCTGGTAATTCAAAAACTTGTAAAAATGTCATTTAAGGTCCATGAGATTCAAAAGTTGTCAAAACAAACCCTTTAAAGTTCAAAAATCACAATTTACAACTTTAGTCCCTCAACTTTAAAAAAATGTCAAAAATAGTCCCTAGGTGTTCAAAAATAGAAATTATTCAAACAACACCCTTGTATTATTAATAAATGACATAATTGGTCCTTTATGATAAGTTTAGAGAAAAATTACAAGTTTGGTCTCTGGAGTTTGAAAATTGTCAAAAATGGTCCTTGGACATTTTAAAAATGGAAAATAATCATTATTGGTCCTTGAACTATTCATTTATGGCAGGTTTGGTCCTTGTAAGAACTTTGGAAGATTGGCAGGTTCAACCTTTAGCTTTGGCAGATTTACATTTTTGGTCCTTGGGTTATTAAGCTACTTAAACCAAACCGGCCCTTTGTTATTTATCCAACCCAGGCCCAAATTCAATTTATAACCCGGCCCAATATTTTAAAAGAGAAAAAACCGCGCCACTGTTCCTTCTCCTCCTCTCCCACTGTTAATCCAATACCAGTGGTTTTTCCACCTCTCCCCACCTTTCCACCTCACCTACCTTATCCCCCCAGCTGGTTAACAACCCCCCTCCACCTCTACATACTCCCAAGAAGCATTTAATGCAGTTAACCCACTCTATGACTTTTGGCGCCAAAAAGTAAAAATCAAAGGTTGTGATTACTTTGACCTATCCAATGGTGGGAAATGATCAGAGGAGAGAAAAGAAGCTTTTGGATGTCTATAAAGAAGAAAAGAAGGCAGTGATAAGAGGGGTCGCATGTTTTTTAGACCATTAGTAGTGTAAAAGTTCTTTAAATATCTGTTTTAGCTTAAATTTCAAGTCTTAGTGCAAAATCAAGTTTGTTTCAAGTTATAAGTCACTTTTGTATTGTAATTATTCAAGTTAAATAAGATTTCAAGTTTTCATGTTTCTTGATAATTCGTATTAAGTCAATTATACTTATTATAAGTTTCATAAGCTCTTTTATCCTTCCAACAAGCTCAGATAAGCTTGCTATAGCTTTTCATGAGCTTGTTTCAGATTCTACTAGTTTAAATTTCAAAAACAAAGAAAAGTCAACAAAAGTCAACTAAAGAGCTCAAAATGGAAATGATCAAGAGGTTGATGCAGAGCTGTTTTATGGGTGGATATGGGTTTAGAATAGGTTGGTTTGGTTCAGTTGCAAGAACTGTGTTTAAGGTAGTTCTTGCCATTGTTTTTGTTTGATACATATTCTATTAGGTTCCACTAACTCTGTGAGACCATAGAAACTAGTACTTTCTTAATTAAAAGTCAATATCATCTTTAAAAATCTCTTAAGTGTTAACTGTTAGGAGTTTTAGATATAAATTTCATCAAAATAGCTTGTAACTTAGTACTCTAGCTTAATCTCATCTCATTTCAACTTATTATAACATATTCAGTCTATTAAATCAATCTAAAGTTCATAAAAGTCAAATATATAGTGTAAATTAAAAAGTCAAAAAATGTTCTGTGCACACAGTTAGCTATACAGTTTCATAAGCTCATTAAGAGCTTATCAGTTAGCCAAAATTTGTGTAAATTAGCTTTTTGGATAGCCCACCTAGCTGTCTCTCTAGTTCAGTTCTTATTTTTACCTTAATAGCTTATTTAATAAGCCTGCCAATAGCTTCTAATATTGTCCAATTTGCTTAAGTATGCAAATCAATCAGTGTTTATAAGATTTTCAAAAGCTCTTCATAATCTCCACAGTGAACAAAACAGTAAGAGATATAGCTTTTTGGATAGCTTATTTGGTCAATTTATTAGTTTCAGTGTCCTTTTTTCATTTCCTAGATTATATTAGTGCTTAAAATTAAGCTAAAAGATGCCTAGTAAACTACCAAGTTCACTGTGTAAACAGTGGAGACTAGTGCTTATTTTGATTGTTTAAGTGCTTATTTCTCTGTAATTATACTTTCTCAGTTGTAAACTTAGCTTATTTTAGTTCCTTAGCTTATTTCCAGCTTGCATTTGCTTATTTAGTAACCTATTAGCCATTTTTGGCTTAAGCTTGTGCTTTTTCATTTATTTAGTTAACTGTGAAAAAATCACAGCTTATTCTCAGCTTATTAGTAGTTTTTATAAAAAGTTCTAGTTATAAATTATGCTTATTTTATTGTGCTAATTTAGTTTGTAAAACCAAAAATTGAAAAAAAAAATATTTTGCAAAAAAGGGAGAGGCAGGGGTCGAACCTGAGACCTCTCCCTCAAGAGGATGATAGTGGTGTACCTGTATGCCATTCCGCCCTTGGGTCTTTCTCGTTTTTTATTTGCAATGTTTAATATATAAGGTAGTTTGTCAAGATATAGCTTATTAGCTTATTCGAATTTTTAGTAGCTTATTTGTAGAAGCTGTTACATCATTTTTACTTTTATTAGCTTGGTAATAGTATAAAGTAATTTATAAAAAAAATTCAGATTTTTCTAAATAGTTTTACTATTTTTAATCATTTAATTAGTCTAAACCCGTATTTAATTCATAATAAATAAAATAATAATCAGAAAAATATAAATCTTTTTTCTAAAATTTTCTTTTGTTATATAGTACATAATAAAATTGTTTTTACATTCGTAGGACTTTTATTTCATAAATTTTACGTTTTTGCTTGCGCACCAGCGTAATTTTTATAAATAACGTACGTTTTCATTTTAGGCCACGTTTTTAGATAATTTGAGTTTACGTTTTAGTTAAAATAGTTTATTTAAGATATTTTGTTTTATAAAATCAACAAAAACATCATTGTAAAAATAGTGATAGCATTTATTTAATATATTTTAACTTTTTAATTTCTTTTAATTTGCATTTAAGTCGCTATAATTTACAAATCTTTTCTTTAGGTAATTATCCATCAAAATCCTTATTAATCACTATCCTTAGTGATTATTCGACATCTGAAGTTGTTTAACACCAATTCATCCTCCGTGGGACTTAACGACCCAGGAATCCACTATATTCCTCTGATCTAAATTGCATTTGGTGTGTGAGATGTTTTGAGTTTCTTACGGTTGGTCATTCACAAGTGGCTAGCTTGCGTGAGATAACTTGACGGTTTTGCACCAATCAAATTTTGGCGCCGCTGCCGGGGAGGCTGTAAGCGTGTTTTAAGCATTTCCAGATCCATTCTTGCACATATACCACCTTTTGTAAGCAGTTTTTTTGTAAAGTTAATCAAAATCAAAAAGTTCATTAACACTTTTCCTAAAGTGTTAATAACACCAAAAATATTTTCATTCTTTGTTTTTACAAAATATTTATCCAAAAATCCAAAAATATTCATCTTTACCCTCTTACCCTTTTTGATTCTTTATCCCTTTACCCTCTATCCATTTGATTCTAACTTCTTCTATTCTCATGAAATCTCTCGACTACGACGAATTCTAGAACGAAGTTGAAAAACTTCCTACTTTATCACAAATGTCAAGAATTCATGTTGTTCGTAATGATCCATTAATTCTGCGTAAGGAAATGGAACGAGAAACCGGGCTGACAAAGGACCAGGTACTTCCCTCTGATAATGGAGGTGCTAAATACGTCCAACCTACGGTTATCCAAAGCTCTAAACCCTCAATTGCTCCTAAGCCGTCTAGAATTGATCCTAAACTTTCACGATTTACGGTTAAAAGCAAACATGCAGAATTCAGACCGGTGACTAGCAAGAATGACTTGCCTAATCTTCACATTTCTCAAGAACCAGAACCGGAGACCATAACGGAAGTGGTGGAAATTGCTAGCTCTCAGAGCACACCACTTGTCCCACCTCCGGATTTTTCAAAATGTTCTTCGAGTCTTAATAGTCATTCAGATCACCATGTTGGTTTTGTTGATTCTTTGAATGAACTGATTCCTTCTCATAACTCTCAAATAGAATCGTTTATTCCTTGTGTCGGTTGTGGTGAGCCTCTTTTTGGTTCACCCTGTCGCTGGTGTACGTGTGTACAGTGTGGTAATGATATTCGTAACGGGAGTTGTTTGTTTTGTAGTTCGAGGAATTCATTTGATTATGATCCTAATCCGAACTCATTTAACGACCCCTCAAATTTTTCCAATTACCCACCACAGCCCGACTTATCTTCATATAATCAACATAACTGCTGTGAATTTTGTGGAGGTCCTCACCAAGGATTTGAGTGTCAACCCGGAAACACGTTTGTCTATGAACAGTTTTCCAGTGATGCTCAGAACTTTGGTTATGACCAATATCCATATGATTCACCAATCCAGGCTCAACAGTTTTACTGTTGTGAGAACTGTGGAGGTCCCCATTTCAGCTCTGATTGTCAAACAGGGAATCCATTTCCTTGTAACAATTACGACTATCCATATCACGACCAATCTCCACAGTGCCAAATGACTCAAAATCCTCAGCAAACCCAACAAGACACTTATCTAGAGCTTCTGGAGTCAGTGAAAAGAACTGAGGAGTTGAGTAAGACAGCATTTCATAATGTTCCCAGTTTTTCTTGTGTATATTGTGGGGGTCCTCATGATGATTATCAATGTCAACCTTCCGGTTTTGACAAATCTCCTCTCCCACAATGTCCCGTCATTAAAAATTCACATGAGAAATCCATGGAAGAATTGCTAGCTGTAGAGCAGGCTGCTAAAATAAATTCCCAAATTGCTTTTGAAAAGTCTATTAGGGAATTAATTGCAAAAGAAAAAGCAGCCAGATCTAGCTCTCAATTTCGTTTTATTCCTGATGACAGTGATGATGAGGATGCACTTGGTATCCTACAATTTTATAAAGATTCATCAAGTTCATCAGTGGATATCCCTGCAGTTGAGATTCATTCTCATGCAACTGCTATCACACCTGAGGTTCACACTCACTCTCTGAACATGGGGGATGAGCTTCTTGACACTGTTCCTGAAAAGGAATCGGACGAATTCATAAAGTCTAGTGTCGAGAACCTTGTCCCAATCCCAAGAGAGTCACAGGGAATTCTCGATCATGTGTGTGATATCCCTCCTCCTCTTGTCTTCCAAAATGATCATATTGAGATGTTCTCTGATTCTGATGAGGACTATTCTTTATCTTGTGGAGACATAAGTTATGTGGGGGAATTACCTTCTGAGCTTGTCAGCTTAGGAGAAGAGAATGATGAAGAAATAATCCAAGACGAAGCTCTTCGTCTTACATTATTGAATGTTAATCTTCTCATTTCTAGAATCGAGGCTTTTGATGAAAAGCCTACTTCATATCCTATCCCCTTTGAGGATAGTGAACTTTTGTTCAATGATTCTATTCCCGAATTGCAAACGTTCCATTTTGATCATATGGGAGAAAATATTAGTGGTATTACCACTTCTCATTCTCATAATTCTCTCCCCGATTATGAATCATTCACTTTTGAGGAGTTCCCCAGTGAACTCAGTCAAATCAATCCCGAATATGAATCATTTTCCTTTGAGGAGTTCTCCTGTGAACTCACTCATATCATATCTCCACCGGAGTATGATAACTTCTATTTTGATCTAGACACACCCGGGATATGTCTAGACCAATTGAGCTTAAAAGATGAAATTCATGCTATCATGAATTCCCCTTCTGATGATGACGAGTTAGTCAAGATTATTATCATGACTTTCTTTCTCTTCTTCACCTATCCCGTGGCTTCTCCTGTTCTTCACTCCTTCGGGAATGAAGACATTATCTTTGCGGCATTTTCATTTATCATTTGTAAGCCGGTTCAATGTATATCTCATCGGTGTGGAACTTTCACGTACTTCAATGTTTATACAAACATCTTGAATGAAAGTCCGATGGAGATTATCTCTTCCACTTACTTCCCCATGAACAAATTAATTCGGGGTCGAGTCAAGCTAGCGACTCGGTAATCAAAAACAGTAGTTAAACATGGGGTTTTCACCCGTGTGTACCACCTTAGTGTGGGGGAGATGCCCCACATGTTGTATATAGATCTTAAAAATAATGAAAATTGTAAATATAAAAAAAAAGAATAATTGTTGTGTTTCTACACTTAGCTAGTAATGTTATCTTTTTACGTTCTAAGTTTCGGCATAACAGCCGGTACTTTGAATATTGAGGACAATATTCATTTCTAAGTGTGGGGGGGGGGGGGGGGGGAAATTCTGGCGAATTTGATAATAAATGTACCCTTTTAGTCCCTTTTTCCCCCAAAATGGCCAAATTTTAAAATTTTTTATTTAGTGGAAGTACTATGTACTAAACACAACAAATGGTAATCAGTCCACCATGTCTAACCCACATAAGGATTGGCTAATCCAGGAGCAAACGGCTCTTGGTAAAGATATCTCAAATCCGTTTATGGCTTGCAATTTGCCCAAAATTGTACGGTGTTCAACTCACCATATCTTTAAACTAGTGAAAAGTTGGCTAGCCCGCAAGTTTATGGCTTGTGGTAAAGGCAGTTGGAAATCCATAATTGGTAATCGACTCACCAAAGATAATTTATCTAAGAGTTGGCTAGTCCAGAAGCAAACGGCTTCTGGTAAAGAAAAATCAAATCCGTTTACAGCTTATGATTTGCTCAAAATCATTTGGTTATCATTGTACCAAGGTTCTTACTTGAACTGAAACAATTGGCTACTCCAGAAGTAATGGCTTTTGGTAAAGAGTTTTTAAAATCCATTAAAGCTTCAAATCATTGCTAGGGACTAGCAATATCTTAGTGTGGGGGATTGATGAGTGTCTAAATACTCATCATTTTTGTACTATCTAGACTGCAAAAACATCTGAAAACACTCAGAAATGCATCAAAATGATGAAAATATCACAAACAAGTGTTTTATGTGTTTTAAATGCAAAAATACCAAAATCAGATGAAAAACGTATTAAGTTTGCATAATTGGCAGTTTTAGTCCCCCAAGTTTCAAAAGTTGTCAAATCTAGTCCCTGGTAATTCAAAAACTTGTAAAAATGTCATTTAAGGTCCATGAGATTCAAAAGTTGTCAAAACAAACCCTTTAAAGTTCAAAAATCACAATTTACAACTTTAGTCCCTCAACTTTAAAAAAATGTCAAAAATAGTCCCTGGGTGTTCAAAAATAGAAATTATTCAAACAACACCCTTGTGTTATTAATAAATGACATAATTGGTCCTTTATGATAAGTTTAGAGAAAAATTACAAGTTTGGTCTCTGGAGTTTGAAAATTGTCAAAAATGGTCCTTGGACATTTTAAAAATGGAAAA
The DNA here is from genome assembly GCA_019973895.1 of Chrysanthemum seticuspe. Lineage (NCBI taxonomy): Eukaryota > Viridiplantae > Streptophyta > Magnoliopsida > Asterales > Asteraceae > Chrysanthemum > Chrysanthemum seticuspe. The sequence goes on from BPTQ01000008.1 coordinate 302,966,138, forward strand.
TAATCATTATTGGTCCTTGAACTATTCATTTATGGCAGGTTTGGTCCTTGTAAGAACTTTGGAAGATTGGCAGGTTCAACCTTTAGCTTTGGCAGATTTACATTTTTGGTCCTTGGGTTATTAAGCTACTTAAACCAAACCGGCCCTTTGTTATTTATCCAACCCAGGCCCAAATTCAATTTATAACCCGACCCAATATTTTAAAAGAGAAAAAACCGCCCCACTGTTCCTTCTCCTCCTCTCCCACTGTTAATCCAATACCAGTGGTTTTTCCACCTCTCCCCACCTTTCCACCTCACCTACCTTATCCCCCTAGCTGGTTAACAACCCCCCTCCACCTCTACATACTCCCAAGAAGCATTTAATGCAGTTAACCCACTCTATGACTTTTGGCGCCAAAAAGTAAAAATCAAAGGTTGTGATTACTTTGACCTATCCAATGGTGGGAAATGATCAGAGGAGAGAAAAGAAGCTTTTGGATGTCTATAAAGAAGAAAAGAAGGCAGTGATAAGAGGGGTCGCATGTTTTTTAGACCATTAGTAGTGTAAAAGTTCTTTAAATATCTGTTTTAGCTTAAATTTCAAGTCTTAGTGCAAAATCAAGTTTGTTTCAAGTTATAAGTCACTTTTGTATTGTAATTATTCAAGTTAAATAAGATTTCAAGTTTTCATGTTTCTTGATAATTCGTATTAAGTCAATTATACTTATTATAAGTTTCATAAGCTCTTTTATCCTTCCAACAAGCTCAGATAAGCTTGCTATAGCTTTTCATGAGCTTGTTTCAGATTCTACTAGTTTAAATTTCAAAAACAAAGAAAAGTCAACAAAAGTCAACTGAAGAGCTCAAAATGGAAATGATCAAGAGGTTGATGCAGAGCTGTTTTATGGGTGGATATGGGTTTAGAATAGGTTGGTTTGGTTCTGTGATAAGCTGCACATGAGCTTGATCATTTGTAAGTTCTAATTTTCTTTTTAAAGTACTGTTTGGATCAGTTGCAAGAACTGTGTTTAAGGTAGTTCTTGCCATTGTTTTTGTTTGATACATATTCTATTAGGTTCCACTAACTCTGTGAGACCATAGAAACTAGTACTTTCTTAATTAAAAGTCAATATCATCTTTAAAAATCTCTTAAGTGTTAACTGTTAGGAGTTTTAGATATAAATTTCATCAAAATAGCTTGTAACTTAGTACTCTAGCTTAATCTCATCTCATTTCAACTTATTATAACATATTCAGTCTATTAAATCAATCTAAAGTTCATAAAAGTCAAATATATAGTGTAAATTAAAAAGTCAAAAAATGTTCTGTGCACACAGTTAGCTATACAGTTTCATAAGCTCATTAAGAGCTTATCAGTTAGCCAAAATTTGTGTAAATTAGTTTTTTGGATAACCCACCTAGCTGTCTCTCTAGTTCAGTTCTTATTTTTACCTTAATAGCTTATTTAATAAGCCTGCCAATAGCTTCTAATATTGTCCAATTTGCTTAAGTATGCAAATCAATCAGTGTTTATAAGATTTTCAAAAGCTCTTCATAATCTCCACAGTGAACAAAACAGTAAGAGATATAGCTTTTTGGATAGCTTATTTGGTCAATTTATTAGTTTCAGTGTCCTTTTTTCATTTCCTAGATTATATTAGTGCTTAAAATTAAGCTAAAAGATGCCTAGTAAACTACCAAGTTCACTGTGTAAACAGTGGAGACTAGTGCTTATTTTGATTGTTTAAGTGCTTATTTCTCTGTAATTATACTTTCTCAGTTGTAAACTTAGCTTATTTTAGTTCCTTAGCTTATTTCCAGCTTGCATTTGCTTATTTAGTAACCTATTAGCCATTTTTGACTTAAGCTTGTGCTTTTTCATTTATTTAGTTAACTGTGAAAAAATCACAGCTTATTCTCAGCTTATTAGTAGTTTTTATAAAAAGTTCTAGTTATAAATTATGCTTATTTTATTGTGCTAATTTAGTTTGTAAAACCAAAAATTGAAAAAAAAAATATTTTGCAAAAAAGGGAGAGGCAGGGGTCGAACCTGAGACCTCTCCCTCAAGAGGATGATAGTGGTGTACCTGTATGCCATTGCGCCCTTGGGTCTTTCTCGTTTTTTATTTGCAATGTTTAATATATAAGGTAGTTTGTCAAGATATAGCTTATTAGCTTATTCGAATTTTTAGTAGCTTATTTGTAGAAGCTGTTACATCATTTTTACTTTTCTTAGCTTGGTAATAGTATAATGTAATTTATAAAAAAATTTCAGATTTTTCTAAATAGTTTTACTATTTTTAATCATTTAATTAGTCTAAACCCGTATTTAATTCATAATAAATAAAATAATAATCAGAAAAATATAAATCTTTTTTCTAAAATTTTCTTTTGTTATATAGTACATAATAAAATTGTTTTTACATTCGTAGGACTTTTATTTCATAAATTTTACGTTTTTGCTTGCGCACCAGCGTAATTTTTATAAATAACGTACGTTTTCATTTTAGGCCACGTTTTTAGATAATTTGAGTTTACGTTTTAGTTAAAATAGTTTATTTAAGATATTTTGTTTTATAAAATCAACAAAAACATCATTGTAAAAATAGTGATAGCATTTATTTAATATATTTTAACTTTTTAATTTCTTTTAATTTGCATTTAAGTCGCTGTAATTTACAAATCTTTTCTTTAGGTAATTATCCATCAAAATCCTTATTAATCACTATCCTTAGTGATTATTCGACATCTGAAGTTGTTTAACACCAATTCATCCTCCGTGGGACTTAACGACCCAGGAATCCACTATATTCCTCTGATCTAAATTGCATTTGGTGTGTGAGCTGTTTTGAGTTTCTTACGGTTGGTCATTCACAAGTGGCTAGCTTGCGTGAGATAACTTGACGGTTTTGCACCAATCAGGAAGTCGAGGAGAGGCTGCAGGTTGAAGTTAAAAAATCTCATAACCAATGACAAGTTTGATATGTTCTTTATGTCAACAAGATGGTTTCCATTGTTCAATAAACATTTTTAAATAATAGTTGTTAGCTGCGTATATCTTAACTTACTGTGACATTGTAAAGGAAAGCTGCTGCAATGTAATTATCTACTTTCGTGACATAGTCTAATTGTCCATTATCGAACGACGATTAAAAAAAAACTGCAAACACCCCCGCCGCAACGCGGCGGGTTCCTCTCACTCGTTATAGTTTACTCTTAATTTAAGTTTTTTTATGAATACTACTTGTCTAATTGCCCTTTAATATAAGGTTTAATAGCATGTAATAGGAACGTATTTTTTTATTTGTTCAAATATCAAATACGAACTCAAAAAAAATACCACAATACCCATCCAGCTTTCAAATTTTGTTTCATTATCATACGTTTTTGCATCATCTTTTTGCATCGTTAGTCTTTTTGACTAACGACCGTTAGTCATCTCTTTGCACCGTTAGTCCTTTTTATACGTTTTTATCCATTTTATGCGTTTTCGCCCTTTTTTTTAAATTTATCTTCGTTTTTAAGCGTCTTCGTCTATTTTTATACGTTTTCAAGTGTTTTATACGTTTTTCTTATGTTTTTATACGTTTATGTATGTTTTTATATGTATTCTTACGTTTTTATCCATTTTTATACATTTGCGTCCATTTTAATACGTTTTCATCCGTTTTTATAAATTTTTACGCTTTTATCCATTTTTATACGTTTCCATATGTTTTTGTTTCTATACGTTTTTGTTCGTTTTTATACATTTTGTTAGGAATATTTGTAATACTTAGTTGAAATTGTAATATCAGTAGGTATGTAGTTCCTACTGGTAGAGTAGTAGTTCCTACTGGCAGGTATATAGTTACTACTGGTAAGATTATTCTTATAGTTACTACTGGTTGTTCTTATTGGTAGCATAGTTAGTCCAGGTTTAGTTAAATAGTTATTCTAGGATAATATTTAGTTTGTTAGAGTTGAGGATATGCATGAGCTAAATTAGGAAGATATATGCATATCAATCTCACACGTTTTAGTTAATGCCGATTAGGGTTTTATTATTATAAATATAACCCACGACATAGGGAATTGTAACTCAACAAAACACAAAACACAATTCTCATTGTACTTTAATAGAAATTCATAGAAGGATCTTTTAGTTTTATTGGTCCTGTTCTTTTTATTAGTTGTGTTTATATTCCCCGTAGACATTAGCTTTCCAAAGCAAGAGTCTCTCGTGTGTTTAGCTTGTGATTACATAAGCTATTCACCACCCTTAACATGCAGTAAAGATCTATCTAGAGTGGGATCCAACAAGTGGTATCAGAGCTTGTTGAAAGTCTCTCATAAGAAGAATAACTTTAAGATCCTTATAAACCTCCAACCAAACCCCTCTCCACACCTTTAAAATGGCAGGATCTGATGCTGAAAGTGATGACACAGTTGTTCAACCACAACAAAATATTCAACCTCAGATCATTACCAATGTCTCAAACAATAATGCAAAATTTCCTTACTTGAAGAAGGATAAGTACGAGGTCTGGGCTATGAAGATGGAATACTGGATCACAAACAATGATATAAATATCTGGAAGGTGATTCAAAATGGCAACAGCTTGAAAAGAACTGGAAGAGATCGTGATGGCAATATCACTATTCTTCCCCCAACAACTAATGATGAACACATTGTTGCTTAGAGGGAATCAAAGGCAAGAACCACCTTGCTGCAATCTATTCCTGATGATCATGTAGCAGATTTCCATTATATGGATGATGCAAGGGATATATGGAATGCAGTCAAAGCAAGGTTTGGTGGTAATGCTGAGTCCAAGAAGATGAGAAAGTCTATGCTGAAGCAAGAATTTTCAAAGCTCAGAATTAGTGAAGCATGAGGATTGAACAAAGGGTATGACAGGATGCAGAAGATTCTGAGCCAACTCAATCAGCACAAAGCCAAACCAGATGATGAAGATATTAACCTCAAGTTTCTAAGAGCTTTGCCTGCATCATGGTCTCAAGTTGCTATAACCTTGAAAAACAAGGGTGGACTAGAAGCTCTTTCCTTTGATGATCTTTATTACAAGTTAAAGACTCTTGAGGTAGATATCAAAGGATACTCTACTTATTCCTCAAGCCAAGCTGCAAGTTAAATCAATTTTGCTTTTGTTAGTACCACCAGTACTAACAAAAGGATGTCACAAGCAGATAGTCCAAGCTATTCTTCATCTACTGCTTCTCTATCTAAGACTGGGTCTTACAGATCTGAGAATGTGATTGAATGTGTTCTTCAATCTTTTGTTGCTGATACTGAGCCAGAACAACAATTGGCTTATGAAGATCTTGAACAAATAGACAAATTGGATTTAGAGGAGCTGGATTTGAAATGGCAAATGGTTATGCTATCTGTTAGAGTACACAAGTTTGAGCAGAAAGCTGGAAGAAAAATTAATTTTGATAAAAAGTGTTGGGATATGAAAGTTAAAGTACTGAAGAAGTCAAAGTGCTGGAGATTCAAAGTACTGCTAAGTGAAAGTCAAAGTACTGCAAAGCTAAAGAACTGCTATATTCGTTTGTTATTCTAGAATATTCTTAATTTAGATTACTTGTCGTACAAGGTTAGAATTGTAAACCGACTAGGGTTATCCTTAAGCCTATAAAAGGACCCCTAGATTGGCATTAGAGAATACGTGTTTTTAGTTTTTTTTAGAGAAGTACAATATTAGAGTTTAGAGTTGTTGAAGAATCTGTATAACAAGTAGGTTCAGAGTTATTAATAAAATCGTTAAAGTTAAAGTGAATTATTCTTAGCTTTATTGAAGTAAATTCCGCGTACATAATAGAGTTTATTCAGTGTTTCATTGTTAGTGACTTAGGATTTATCCGAGGTCATTAAGCCGTTAACAAGCTATATAAGTTAGTTTGGTTAGAGTAAATCGATCCAACAAGTGGTATCAGAGCTTGTGTGGAAACTCTGATTAAGAAGAAACCCTAATAACTGATTTAACAAACACCAAAGATGTCGACTGAAGCTGCACCACCACCATCCATCACCTCACTCAGAATTCCAATCATCAAGAAGGGAGAATACGATCTATGGAGCATGAAGATGAGGCAGTATATTGCAATTACAGACCATGCACTATGGAATGTGATTGTCAATGGTAATGAAGTTGTGGAAGATCTTCCAGAAATTCCTGGACAACCTAAACCACCTAAGGCTGTCTTACCAGCAGCAACCATAAGAAATCAAGAGAAGGCTCTTAACATACTGCTGTCTGCTATTCCTGATGGTCACCTACTCAAGTTCCATGATGCTAAGGATGAAAAGCAACTATGGGCTGCTCTCAAGACTAGATTTGGAGGTAATGATGCTTCCAAGAAGATGCACAGAAATCTATTGAAGCAACAGTTTGAAACTTTCACTGTTGGTGAAAGAGAAGGTCTTGATGCTGCATATGATCGATTCCAAAATCTCCTCAGCATGCTAGAGTTATACAAGGCAGAGGTATCTGGTGAAGATGCCAATCTGAAGTTCTTAAGGAGTTTGGCATCTACATGGCATGTGATTGTTACAATGATCAGAGGAGAACCTGGTTTGGACACTATGGACTTTGATGATCTCTACAACCATCTCAAGGTGTATGAGCATGAGATGAATGGGCAAACTAGTTCTAAAACTCACAGTATTGCTTTTGTGTCTTCTGAAAAGAGAGGCAGTACTTCCACTAAAAGTACTTCTTATCCTACTCAAAGTACTGTTGCTCAAAGTACTGCATATCCTGCTCATTCGATCACAACCATGACCAATCCCACACCATCACCAACCAGCACCCTCCATTCTGATGAAGTTGTGTGCTCATTCTTTGCACAACAAGCTACCCTACCTGTTACTTATGAAGCAGATCTGTCACAGATTGAAGAGGATGCTCTTGAAGAAATTGATATCAGGTGGCAAGTTGCTATGATCACTGCAAGGATCAAGAAGTTCATGAAGAAAACAGGAAGAGGCATCGACTTCAAACCAAAACAGGGTATCACTTTTGACAAATCCAAGATTGAATGCTTTAACTGTCAAAGGACTGGCCACTTTGCAAGGGAATGCAAGTTTGCTAAATATCAGGCAAACAGGATGACCGAGAAACCTAAGCTTGAACTTAAGGAAATTCCTATTACTGAAACAAAAGCATTGGTTGCTCAAGAGAATCTATCAGAGGTTGACTGGAGTGCTGAGTTTGATGATGAACCATTAACCTACTGTATGGCAGCAATGGAAGAATTTGATTGGAGCACAACGTTTGATGAGGAACCTGGATTTGCTGCTATGGAATCTAGAGATAGTTATGGAAACTTTGACTGGAGCATGGAGAGTGAGGATGAACCTGTTCTGCTTGCTATGGTAGCTACTTCACCAAGTTCACCCCCTATTTCTGAGGTATGTTCTAAGTGTCATGACTTTTATCAAAAAGTTCTTAATGATTATGTGACTGAAAGAGATAACTATAGGAGGGCTAGGTCTGAGGTAGCTGGTTATCAAATAACCTTAGAGTCAATGGAAGCCAAAATAATAACACATGAAAATAATGAAATGGCTTGGGCTGAAAAGTATGAACAAAAGGATTATCAATTAAAACTAAGTGAATGGAAGTTAGGCTGCAAGGTCTCTGAACTAGAAAAGATGACTAAGGAAAGGGATGAATTACTAGAAAAGTTTGCTGCTTGGGGACAATCTCGTCTTTCTCATGTTAGTTATGTTGAAAAACAGAGAAGAGCTTACATTAGAGCTGGACTAGGTTTTGGTATGGATTTCAGTAGCATAGAAGAGAACCCACCCAGTAATCAGGATGACCTTGATTTTGAGGATATAACAACTAGTGATGATGAACTCATTAACTATGTAGACACATCTAGTAATGAGGAATCAATTAGTGAAACACCTCTTGAATATAAGAAAGACAAAGGTTATCATGTTGTCCCTCATCCCACTGGTAGTTTTCAACCTCTTAGACCAGATGTTTCTCATTTTGGAGTAGACAACCTAGAGTTTAGGAAAAAGCTTACTTGTCAACCTAGGTCCCCAAAAGAAACTGTTGAAAAACCTAAGGATAATGATGTTAACAGTCAAGCAGTACCTTCAACTCAAAGTACTGCTACATGTTCAGCAGTATCTTTAGGAAAACCTTTTCAAAATACTGCTAAACCTTTTTGGGATAATTTTGGTCAAAACAGTTTTCATCATTCACCTAGAAGACATAATAGTTTTGGTCATAGACATAAAGGAAGCAATTTTGGGAGTTTGGGTCAAAAATTGTGTTTTGTTTGTTACAGTCCTGATCATTTAATTAAGCACTGTGACTTTCACTCAGAATACCTAAGTAAATTCCCAAAGAACAAATCTATCAACCAAAAACCAAGGGAAAATAAACCAGTCTGAAATCACTCACATAGGGTCAACCATAGCAATTTCTCACAAAAACATAGGTACCCTCACCAGAGAAGACCTTTTTCAAAACCCCCAGTACCTTCAAATACTTTCCAAGGTACTGTTAAGCCAAAAACAATACTTTCTCAAAGTACTGCTCAGTTTTCACCAAACACCTTTTGGAATAGAAACCCTAGGAGATCTAATTACTATCAATCAAGAAGGCGTTTCAACTCAAAGAAAGTAGATAGATCAAGGGACTCTACACCAGAAGTTAAAACCAAATGGGTTAAGAAGGAAAGTACTGATGGGGAACAAATAGTACTTTCAACAAGTGAGAGTGAAACAGAGATTTTTGTTGATAATAATAAAGAAAACTTGAATGAAAAAGAGATTTTTATTGAAAAACAAACACAAGTTTTGGAACAACCAAAGATAATTGATCATGTGCTTAAAGACAGTGGCAATTACATACTTAAAGAATTTAAGTATGTAACTCCATAAGGGGAACACAAGTCAGTAATGGCTTGGGTTCCTAAAATTAACTAACTCTTTTATCTTTGTGCAGGGCAACCCAGAAGAGGAGCTTAAAGATCATTTAATTGTGGATAGTGGTTGCTCTGGAAGCATGACAGGAGACAAGGAGATTCTGTCAGATTTTAAGTCATATTGTGGAGGAAGAGTTGCATTTGGGAATGATGCTAGTGGAGGTAGAATTAGTAGGAAAGGAACCATCAAGGCAGGGAGCATAGATTTTGAGAATGTTAGATATGTGAAGGAGCTAAAGTTCAACTTGTTGTCAGTATCTTAGATCTGTGACAAGAAGTACCCTGTGCTATTCACTGACAAGGAATGTCTTATTCTTTCCCCTGAGTTCAAGCCTGTTGATGATAACTTGGTAATACTGAGAGTACCAAGAACCAATGATGTGTACAGTCTTGATATGAGGACTCTTAGCTCTTCTGAAAGAGCAACATGTTTAGTAGCAAAAGCAACACTCGAAGAAGCACATCAGTGGCATAGAAGATTGGGCCATGTAAATTTCAAGAATATCAACAAATTGGTCAAAGGAAATTTAGTTAGAGGTTTACCCACCAAAACCTACAAGAATGATCACTCCTGTTTGGCGTGCAAGAAGGGTAAACAACATAAAGCTTCATGCAAAAGCTTGAAGACAGAACCATTATAGAACCTTTGGAGTTGCTACACATGGATCTATTTGGTCCTGTTTCTGTTACAAGTCTAAACAAGAAAAAGTACTGCTTGGTAGTAACAGATGATTGCAGTAGATTTAGTTGGGTCTTTTTCTTAGGTTTTAAAGATGATACTTTTGATGCAATTCATGATCTAATCATAGCCCTTGAAAACCAGTTGAGACTCAAAGTAAGAGGAATTAGATGTGATAATGGGACTGAATTCAAGAACAAGCTTATAGATGAGTTTTGTGCAAAGAAAGGAATCAAGAGGGAGTTTAGTATTGCTAGAACTCCACAACAGAATGGTGTTGCAGAAAGAAAGAACAAAACTTTGATTGAAGCAGCCAGAACAATGCTTGCAAATTCACTATTACCTATTCAATTTTGGGCTGAAGCTGTAAGTACTGCTTGCTATGTGTTGAATAAAGTTTCAGTCACCAAACATCAGATGAAGACACCTTATGAGTTGCTGATGGGTAACAAACCCAATATTCAATTTATGAAGCCTTTTGGATGCCCTCTAACAATTCTCAATACAATTGACAATCTGGGAAAATTTGATGGCAAGTCAGAAGAAGGATACTTATTGGGGTACTGCACCAACAGCAAAGGATTTAGAGTGTACAATAGAGTCACCAAGAAGGTTCAAGATTGTCTTCATGTTGAATTTTTAGAAGATCAAGAAAATCAGAAGGGTAAAGGTCCTGATTGGATGTTTGATCTTGAGGTTTTGACTCCTTCTATGAACTATGTACCTATTAGAGAAGAAAATCAACCTGTACACAACGGAGAAGATTTACAGTATGTTGTTCATGGAGGCCATATTAGACCTAATGCTGTTCCAGATGAAGAACCTATAACTGTTGAGAAGGAGAAAAGTACTGATGAGCCAAACGCTACATTATCTGCTGAAGATCAAGCTATTCAAGATGAGCTTAATAGGATGCTTTTTCAAGATGTCATAGCACAATCTTATGATGATGATCAAAGAAGAGCTTATGAAGAAGCAAAGAAAAAGAACAAGACTGCAGAGTTCCCTCACAGTACTTTAGGTGACAGTACTTTCGATCAAAGTACTGCTGCACCTGTTGACAACACTTTGGATGATTTGGATGATCCTACCATGCCTGGCTTAGAAGATACTAATGATGAGTATGATGATGAAGGTATTTTCTCAAATTCCAATGAAGGTGCTGATTTCACAAATCTGGATGATAATGTTGAAGTTCCACAGACCCCAATCTTAAGAGTTCATAAGAATCATCCTACTGATCAAATCATTGGACCTTCTAACTCTGGAGTGCTTACAAGACACAAAGTTAATGGTTTTTCTACACCTCACAAGGCTTTACTTAGCTTTGTCTATAAACAGAACATGCTGAATCATAAGGATCATCAAACATGCCTGTTTACTTGTTTTATCTCTCAAGAAGAACCCAAGAATATTGCTCAAGCATTAACTAAAGAGAGTTAGGTTGAAGCTATGCAAGAAGAATTTCTTCAATTCAAACTTCAAGAAGTTTGGGTACTGTGTGATCTACCAGATGGAAAGAAAGTTATTGGTACAAGATGGGTTTTCAGAGTCAAGAGAGATGAAAGAGGGAATGTCATCAAGAACAAGGCAAGGTTAGTTGCACAAGGCTATAGACAAGAAGAAGGAGTAGATTATGATGAAGTATTTGCTCCTGTAGCAAGGATTGAAGCAATTCGAATCTTCCTTGCTTTTGCATCATTTATGGGATTTCAGGTTTATCAAATGGATGTCAAGAGTGCCTTTCTGTATGGCACTATTACAGAGGAGGTTTATGTCAAACAGCCTCCTCATTTTGAAGATCCTTCACATCCAAACAAAGTCTATAAAGTGGTTAAGGCTCTTTATGGCTTACATCAAGCTCCTAGAGCTTGGTATGAACGACTCTCTACTTTCTTATTGCAACATGGTTATAGGAGAGGAGCTATTGACAAGACTTTCTTCATCAAGAGAGATAAGAAGGATATCATGTTGGTACAAGTTTATGTAGATGATATCATCTTTGGAGCTACCAAACAGTCCATGGTGAAGGAATTTGAACAGCTGATGCAACATGAATTTCAAATGAGTTCAATGGGTGAGTTAACTTTCTTTTTGGGACTTCAAGTTAAACAGTCAAAGGAGGGAATTTTTATAAGTCAAGACAAGTATGTATCTGACATACTTAAGAAGTTCAACTTTGATGCTATGAAGCCAGTCACTACACCTATCAAGTCTATCAACTCATTGGGCAAGGATGAAGATGGTCAACCTGTACAGATCTATGATTGGCTGTCTTATGTACCTAACTGCATCTAGGCCTGATATCATGTTTGCTGTTTGTTTATGTCCAAGATATCAAGTCTCACCTAAGGTCTCCCATATGAATGCAGTGAAGAGAATTTTTAGTTATTTGAAACAACAACCTAAGTTGGGGTTGTGGTATCCAAAGGATTCACCTTTTCACTTGGAAGCCTTTTCAGATAGTGATTATGCAGGTGATAACTATGATAGAAGATCAACCACTGGAGGATGCCAATATCTTGGAACAAGATTAGTCTCATGGCAATGTAAGAAACAGACAATTGCAGCAACATCATCCACTGAATCAGAATATGTAGCTGCTGTAAGCTGTTGTGGAAAAGTTTTGTGGATGCATAATCAACTCTTGGATTATGGGTTCAACTTCAAGAATACTCCTATCAACATTGATAATGAGAGTACAATTTGCTTTGTGAAGAATCCAGTTTATCACTCCAAGACCAAGCACATTCAGATTAGGCAGCACTTCATCAGAGATTGTTATGAGCATAGGCTCATTAATATTGTCAAGGTACACACGGATGATAATGTCGCTGATTTACTCACCAAAGGATTTGATGTTTCAAGATTCAATCATTTGGTGGTGAGCATTGGAATGATTAATTACTAAGCTACATTTGAGGAGAGGACTGATTAATATGTTAGACAGTCCTGTGCATTGCTTGAGGGGAGGCATATTGATGAGTGTGTAAATACTCATCATTTTTGGTCAAATCTGAACTGCAAAACATTTAAAAACACTCAGAAATGCATCAAAATACTGAAAATATCCCAAAATTGTATTTTATATGTTTCAGATGCAAAATGTTTAAAATCAGATGAAAATCGAGCTAAGTTTGCATAATTGGCAGTTTCAGTCCCCCGACTTTCAAAAATTGGCAGAAATAGTCCTTGAGCACTTATTTTAAAAGAAAAGTCACCAAAGGTCCTTTTGAAATCATATGTTGTCATATTTAATCCTTTGGTGAAAAGTTTCAATAATTTACAAGTTTGGTCTCTACACTTTCAGAATTTGCAAAAATGGTCCCTGGGAAAAGGTTATTATTGGAAATCTCATGTATGGTCCCTGGATTATTGGGACATGGCAGGAATCACCCTTGGTTTAATTTGGAAGATGTACAACTTTGGTCCTCCAATTTTCAGAATTTGCAAGTTTGGTCCTTATGTTATTAATAAACAAAAAAACCCTTGGACCTTGACCCTCCCTTGAGCCTTGGCCCCTGCCAAAACACCTTTGACCCCCTGTCTATTATATACCCCGGTCAAATAAGTCAACTCCCGCCCAACACCTTTTCCCTCCAAACACTTCTTCTCCACCTGCTCTGCAACCATCTCCCATCACCCCTCACCTCCAGCTCACACTCCACCCCTTATCACTCCACCTCACCTAACAAAACAAGAAACAATTAATGTTTCTCCTTCCTTGCACTCAAACCCCCTCCCCTGTTGCTATATCAATTTGGCGCCAAAAAACTCATCAATGGCTAAAAATGATTCAAGTGATCCAATGGCTCAGATTAGTGGTGGGAAATGCTCAGAAGACACGTGGGAGCAATTTTGTTGATAAATAGAAGGAAGAGAAGACTTCAAAAGTAGTAGTTAATTTTTATATTTTCTTGCAAATCGTTTTTATTTTCAATGTCTTAGTTTAAGTCTCAAATTGTAATCTCCTGTTTCTATGTACTAAACTTAAGTTGTTTTATCATTGTAATCTGTTTTCAAGTATTAATCCAAAGTTTTATCAAAGTTTCATGATTTTATGTTGCCTGTTATAAAATCAGTTTACATGCTCTTATATTCAAGCTTTAATTAGCTTAATTCTAGTTCCAATAAGCTTATTTAAGCTATTGATAGCTTTTAATAAGCTTATTACTAAGGTTCAAGCAAACTTGGTACTTGGTCAATAAAAGTCAACTTACAGTCTCATTTGTGACTTGTTTCTGAATTGCTGATATGGAGTTGGATATGGGTTGATTCTGAATTGGATATGGGTTGAGAACAGATTTAGGTAGTGGTTCATTGATCCTCAGTTGCAAATCGGACCTCTTGTAAGTTCATAATCAATCTCAACTTTGCTCAATATCATTTGAATTTGTTTGCTCTAGATCTATTGCTGTCATAGTTAGCATCTGTTGTAATCTGCATTGGTTGTTTGTAAGTTGGTGTTGGTAGTGGTTTATATTAAGGATTTGATTGAGTAACTTGCATATCAGTCACATAAGTAGTGTTTGGATTAGCCTGCACAACCAAATCTCAGGCTTCTATATGACTTAGGATCAGTGGTTTCACTTGCAGTTAGCTATTAGTAGTAGTCTTTGGTTACTAATTTGTGCTCCTTTTTACTTAAAGTCAAAATCAACTTATATTTATCCTAATTGCATATCTGTTGGAATTTTACAGATCATAAGCTTGATTTATGTTAAGAAACTAGTTAGAGTAGCTTAATATAGCTTTAGTTTAGCTTAAAACATCACATTCAGTTCACAAATTGAAATCAAAAGTCATTTTAGTCAAACTTTGCAAAACTGTCAAAAGTCAAAAAGTGCAAAACTCAGTTTTCACCAAACTGGATAGATTTATCATAGCTTCATTTCTGGTTCAAAATCATTGAAATTTTGGGTTTTTCTAGTTCAGTTGGTCAAGTTTCTTAAACTGATTTTTGTTGAATTTTTAAAAGCTTACTTAAGGTCTAAACGAGCTGCTCAATAAGCTAAATATGCCCTGTTCACACTCAGCTAATACTGAGTGTGAGCAGGCACTTTTGTAGATCTTGCACAGGATTCAAACAAGCTTTTTAGTGGCTGAAACTTGGTCCTGAGATAGTTCAGCTGGTGGTCTTGAGATCCTCAGTTCTGTTTTTCACATAAGCTTTTTCAATAAGCTTGTGCTTAAGCTAGAAGTTAGGAGAAAACTGTTTTGGCACTTGAGCTTTTAAATCACCAAATCATTGTAGTTTGCATCTTAGAGGTTTAGATTAGTTGAAATAGGTTAGTATTAAGTAGATTTTACATAATCTAGCTTCTGTGTTCATTTGGTCTCCATTTGTGGTCTTTGGCTTATTATTAAGTGCTTATTCATAAGCAGTTTGTACTGCAGCCTCATATTCTCACACATAAGCCATAGTTTTTATTTTTTTCTTAGACTTCGAATATAAATTTAGACTTTTCCTGAATTTTTCAGATTTTTCTATTGCTGTTTGCTATTTTTCCTTATTTAAAACAGTTTTTAGGACTTTTTAATTAACCTTTATTGCAATTAAATCAGAAAAACTTCAAAAAAATAAGTTTTCAATTTTCATAGGTTAAGATAAATATAAAAAGCCAAAAAAATATTTTTCCATAATTTTTCTAGTTTAAATAGTAATTTTTAGCAATTTAATTAATTTTAAATAGTTTTTAAATCATAGAAATTAGCATATAAATCAGAAAAATACAAATCCAATTTTCAAAAGTTTGTTTAGTTATTTTAGATTTTTGAAAAATAGTTTCACAATTTTCCTCTTTATTTTCATAATTTTTAGTATTTTAATTTAGTTTTAAAAGTTAAAATTAGTTTTTAATTCAAATTTATAAAAGAAAAATCAAGAAAATCAAATTTTAAAAATAGTGATAGCATTTATTTAATATAATTTAGCTTTTTAATTTTCTTTCATTTTTCCTTTGTCATCTAGTATCAATCATAACCCCTTTCCTGTTCAAATTCACCCGATCACTACACGTTTAGTTATTCAGTGTTCACATCTCGTTGGGACTTAACGACCCGGGGAAACACTAAACTCCTCTGGACTTAATTGCATTGCGTTTCGAGTTGTTTGACTTTTATGGTTGACCATTCACAAGTGGTTGACTAATAAAAGATAGACCGTTCGCTGTTTGACTTTTATGGTTGACCATTCACAAGTTGTTGACTAATAAAAGATAGACCGTTCGAAAAATATTCATCTTTACCCTCTTACCCTTTTTGATTCTTTATCCCTTTACCCTCTATCCATTTGATTCTAACTTCTTCTATTCTCATGGAATCTCTTGACTACGACGAATTCTGGAACGAAGTTGAAAAACTTCATACTTTATCACAAATTTCAAGAATTCGTGTTGTTCGTGATGATCCATTAATTCTGCGTAGGGAAATGGAACGAGAAACCGGGGTGACAAAGGACCAGGTACTTCCCTCTGATAATGGAAGTGCTAAATACGTCCAACCTACGGTTATCCAAAGATCTAACCCCTCAATTTCTCCTAAGCCGTCTATAATTGATCCTAAACTTTCACAATTTACGGTTAAAAGCAATCATGCAGAATTTAGACCGGTGACTAGCAAGAATGACTTGCCTAAACTTCACGTTTCTCAAAAACCAGAACCGGAGACCATAACGGAAGTGGTGGAAATTGCTAGCTCTCAGAGCACACCACTTGTCCCACCTCCGGATTTTTCAAAATGTTCTTCGAGACTTGATAGTCATTCGGATCACCATCTTGGTTTTGTTGATTCTTTGAATGAACCGATTCCTTCTCATAACTCTCAAATGGAATCGTTTATTCCTTGTGTCGGTTGTGGTGAGCCTCTTTTTGGTTCACCATGTCGCTGGTGTACGTGTGTACAGTGTGGTAATGATATTCGGAACGGGAGTTGTTTGTTTTGTGGTTCGAGGAATTCATTTGATTATGATCCTAATCCGAACTCATTTAACGACCCCTCAAATTTTTCCAATTACCCACCACAGCCCGACTTATCTTCATATAATCAACATAACTGCTGTGAATTTTGTGGAGGTCCTCACCAAGGATTTGAGTGTCAATCCGGAAACACGTTTGTCTATGAACAATTTTCCGGTGATGCTCAGAACTTTGGTTATGACCAATATCCATATAATTCGCCAATCCAGGCTCAACAGTTTTACTGTTGTGAGAATTGTGGAGGTCCTCACGATAATTTTCAATGTCAACCGTGGAATCAAAATTACTATACTTCCGGTTTTGACAATTTCCAACCTCCACAGCACCATACGGTTCAAACTCCACCTGAGCCGTTGCCTAAAGAAATTTCCCAAGATTTTGAAACCGCAATGAAAACACTTGATGATATGATTCAAAACTTTAAGAATCAAGTGAGTGGTGAGAAAACCATGGGAGAATTGCTAGCCGAAGAACGAGAGGCTCGCAAATCTAGGGAAGAATTATTAGTCCTAGAGCATGCAGCTCTAAGGCGTTCCCAATTTCTTAAGGCAGCTATGTATGATGATGACGAGGAGAGTATTCCTTTTAAGAATATTATTTCTCAACTCCCTCAGTCAGTTGATATCCCAGCAGTTGAGATTCCATCTCAAACAACTGCTATCACACCCGAAGCTCCCACTCACTCTCTGAACATGGGGGACGAGCATCTTGACACTGTTCCTGAAAAGGAATCGGACGAATTCATAAAGTCTAGTGTTGAGAACCTTGTCCTAATCCCGAGAGAGTCACAGGGAACTTCTGATCATATGTGTGATTCTCTTTCCCCTCTTGAGTGTTCAAAAGATCATTTTGAGACTTTCTCCGATTTTAGCGATGATTTTAAATCTTATGGAGACATCGAGTATGTTGAGGCATCACTCCCACAGTCTGACCCTCTTCTTGAGGACTTCACCGATGAATTCACTCACATCAGTCCACTTTCATCAGAAAGTGACTATGGTCTCTTTGATTTCGAAGCCGATCTGGGAGAGATTGAAAGTCTCCCTTATAATGATCGTTCACTCACTTCTTATCCCAACAGTCCAATAGAGAATGTTGATCACTTTGTTCCTGAAGCTTTCAAAACAACTCTCACTAATCCTCTATTTGAATTCGACTCTGAATTCACTTTAATTTCTGAGAATCCACTCTTTGATACTCAGATTGAGGATAGTGATGAGTCTACAGTGAAACAAGAATTCACAGATTTACATCTTGTGATTGATTCTCTTCACGAGGAGTTCGCCGGTGAACTCACTCATATCATATCTCCGCCGGAGTATGATAACTTCTACTTTGATCTAGACACACCCGGGATATGTCTAGACCAATTGAGCTTAAATGATGAGATTCATGCTATTATGAATTCTCCTGTGGGTGATGATGAGTTAGTCATGATGTTTATCATGACTTTCTTTCTCTTCTTCACCTATCCCGTGGCTTCTCCTGTTCTTCACTCCTTCGGGAATGAGGACACTATCTTTGACCCCGGCATTTTCATTTACCATTTGTGAGCCGAGTCTGTCTATGTATATCTCGTCGGTGTGGAACTTTCGCGTGCTTCAAATGTTTATACAAACATCTTGAAAGAAAGTCCGATGGAGATTGTCTCTTCCACTTACTTCCCCATGAACAAATTAATTCGGGGTCGAGTCAAGCTAGCAACTCGGTAATCAAAAACAGTAGTTAAACATGGGTTTTCACCCGTATGTACCACCCTAGTGTGGGGGAGTTGCCCCCCGCTGTTGTAAAAAAAAAAAAAAAAAAAAACCCACAAAAAATGGCCGTAGTATTTCCCTTTTACGTTCTATGTTTCGGCATAACCGCCGGTACTTTGAATATTGAGGGCAATATTCATTTCTAGTGTGGGGGGGAATTCTCACGAATTTTATCATGTAATTATACCACCCAATTCCCCCATTTTTGGCCAAATTTTTTTTTGGAGTAAGTGTTTTGCACTTACTCAGCTTATGGTTATCAGTCCGCCATGTCTAATAAACAAAAGGATTGGCTTATCCAGGAGCAAACGGCTCTTGGTAAAGATATCTCAAATCCGTTGACGGCTTGCAATTTGCCCAAAATTGTATGGTGTTCAGCTCACCATATATTTAATTAGTGAAGAGTTGGCTAGCCCGCAAGTTTATGGCTTGTGGTAAAGGCAGTTGGAAAACCATAATTGGTAATCAGCTCACCAAAGATATTTTATCTAAGAGTTGGCTAGTCCAGAAGCAAACGGCTTCTGGTAAAGACAAA
Organism: Chrysanthemum seticuspe; assembly: GCA_019973895.1. Classification (NCBI taxonomy): domain Eukaryota; kingdom Viridiplantae; phylum Streptophyta; class Magnoliopsida; order Asterales; family Asteraceae; genus Chrysanthemum; species Chrysanthemum seticuspe. Next base: position 302,985,019 of record BPTQ01000008.1, read on the forward strand.
TCAAAACCGTTGAAAGCTGGTGATTTGCTCAAAATCATTTGGTTATCATTGTACCAAGGTTCTTACTTGAACTGAAACAATTGGCTACTCCAGAAGTGATGGCTTTTGGTAAAGAGATTCAAATCCATTAAGTTTTCTTAAAAAAAATTGCTAGGGACTAGCAATAGTTTAGTGTGGGGGATTGATGAGTGTGTAAATACTCATCATTTTTGGTCAAATCTGAACTGCAAAACATTTAAAAACACTCAGAAATGCATCAAAATACTGAAAATATCCCAAAATTGTATTTTATATGTTTCAGATGCAAAATGTTTAAAATCAGATGAAAATCGAGCTAAGTTTGCATAATTGGCAGTTTCAGTCCCCCGACTTTCAAAAATTGGCAGAAATAGTCCATGAGCACTTATTTTAAAAGAAAAGTCACCAAAGGTCCTTTTGAAATCATATGTTGTCATATTTAATCCTTTGGTGAAAAGTTTCAATAATTTACAAGTTTGGTCCCTGCACTTTCAGAATTTGCAAAAATGGTCCCTGGGAAAATGTTATTATTGGAAATCTCATGTATGGTCCCTGGATTATTGGGACATGGCAGGAATCACCCTTGGTTTAATTTGGAAGATGTACAACTTTGGTCCTCCAATTTTCAGAATTTGCAAGTTTTGTCCTTATGTTATTAATAAACAAAAAAACCCTTGGACCTTGACCCTCCCTTGAGCCTTGGCCCCTGCCAAAACACCTTTGACCCCCTGTTTTGACCCCCTGTCTATTATATACCCCGGTCAAATAAGTCAACTCCCGCCCAACACCTTTTCCCTCCAAACACTTCTTCTCCACCTGCTCTGCAACCATCTCCCATCACCCCTCACCTCCAGCTCACACTCCACCCCTTATCACTCCACCTCACCTAACAAAACAAGAAACAATTAATGTTTCTCCTTCCTTGCACTCAAACCCCTTCCCCTGTTGCTATATCAATTTGGCGCCAAAAAACTCATCAATGGCTAAAAATGATTCAAGTGATCCAATGGCTCAGATTAGTGGTGGGAAATGCTCAGAAGACACGTGGGAGCAATTTTGTTGATAAATAGAAGGAAGAGAAGACTTCAAAAGTAGTAGTTAATTTTTATATTTTCTTGCAAATCGTTTTTATTTTCAATGTCTTAGTTTAAGTCTCAAATTGTAATCTCCTGTTTCTATGTACTAAACTTAAGTTGTTTTATCATTGTAATCTGTTTTCAAGTATTAATCCAAGGTTTTATCAAAGTTTCATGATTTTATGTTGCATGTTATAAAATCAGTTTACATGCTCTTATATTCAAGCTTCAATTAGCTTAATTCTAGTTCCAATAAGCTTATTTAAGCTATTGATAGCTTTTAATAAGCTTATTACTAAGGTTCAAGCAAACTTGGTACTTGGTCAACAAAAGTCAACTTACAGTCTCATTTGTGACTTGTTTCTGAATTGCTGATATGGAGTTGGATATGGGTTGATTCTGAATTGGATATGGGTTGAGAACAGATTTAGGTAGTGGTTCATTGATCCTCAGTTGCAAATCGGACCTCTTGTAAGTTCATAATCAATCTCAACTTTGCTCAATATCATTTGAATTTGTTTGCTCTAGATCTATTGCTGTCATAGTTAGCATCTGTTGTAATCTGCATTGGTTGTTTGTAAGTTGGTGTTGGTAGTGGTTTATATTAAGGATTTGATTGAGTAACTTGCATATCAGTCATATAAGTAGTGTTTGGATTAGCCTGCACAACCAAATCTCAGGCTTCTATATGACTTAGGATCAGTGGTTTCACTTGCAGTTAGCTATTAGTAGTAGTCTTTGGTTACTAATTTGTGCTCCTTTTTACTTAAAGTCAAAATCAACTTATATTTATCCTAATTGCATATCTGTTGGAATTTTACAGATCATAAGCTTGATTTATGTTAAGAAACTAGTTAGAGTAGCTTAATATAGCTTTAGTTTAGCTTAAAACATCACATTCAATTAACAAATTGAAATCAAAAGTCATTTTAGTCAAACTTTGCAAAACTGTCAAAAGTCAAAAAGTGCAAAACTCAGTTTTCACCAAACTGGATAGATTTATCATAGCTTCATTTCTGGTTCAAAATCATTGAAATTTTGGGTTTTTCTAGTTCAGTTGGTCAAGTTTCTTAAACTGATTTTTGTTGAATTTTTAAAAGCTTATTTAAGGTCTAAACGAGCTGCTCAATAAGCTAAATATGCCCTGTTCACACTCAGCTAATACTGAGTGTGAGCAGGCACTTTTGTAGATCTTGCACAGGATTCAAACAAGCTTTTTAGTGGCTGAAACTTGGTCCTGAGATAGTTCAGCTGGTGGTCTTGAGATCCTCAGTTCTATTTTTCACATAAGCTTTTTCAATAAGCTTGTGCTTAAGCTAGAAGTTAGGAGGAAAACTGTTTTGGCACTTGAGCTTTTAAATCACCAAATCATTGTAGTTTTCATCTTAGAGGTTTAGATTAGTTGAAATAGGTTAGTATTAAGTAGATTTTACATAATCTAGCTTCTGTGTTCATTTGGTGTCCATTTGTGGTCTTTGGCTTATTATTAAGTGCTTATTCATAAGCAGTTTGCACTGCAGCCTCATATTCTCACACATAAGCCATAGTTTTTATATTTTTCTTAGACTTAGCAATATAAATTTAGACTTTTCCTGAATTTTTCAGATTTTTCTATTGCTGTTTGCTATTTTTCCTTATTTAAAACAGTTTTTAGGACTTTTTAATTAACCTTTATTGCAATTAAATCAGAAAAACTTCAAAAAAATAAGTTTTCAATTTTCATAGGTTAAGATAAATATAAAAAGCCAAAAAAATATTTTTCCATAATTTTTCTAGTTTAAATAGTAATTTTTAGCAATTTAATTAATTTTAAATAGTTTTTAAATCATAGAAATTAGAATATAAATCAGAAAAATACAAATCCAATTTTCAAAAGTTTGTTTAGTTATTTTAGATTTTTGAAAAATAGTTTCACAATTTTCCTCTTTATTTTCATAATATTTAGTATTTTAATTTAGTTTTAAAAGTTAAAATTAGTTTTTAATTCAAATTTATAAAAGAAAAATCAAGAAAATCAAATTTTAAAAATAGTGATAGCCTTTATTTAATATAATTTAGCTTTTTAATTTTCTTTCATTTTTCCTTTGTCATCTAGTATCAATCATAACCCCTTTCCTGTTCAAATTCACCCGATCACTACACGTTTAGTTATTCAGTCGCACAACTCGTTGGGACTTAACGACCTGGGGAAACACTAAACTCTCCTGGACTTAATTGCTTTGGTTTCAGGCTGTCTGGCTTTTATTACGGTTGACCATTCACAAGTGGTTGACTTGTGTGATAAAAGACTGACCGTCAGGAGCCAATCACATATCAATGCCTATTTGAAGTTTTTGCCAGTATGAAGAAGAGAATGGGAAAGTACTGCTTTTTGGTTATATGAAAGTACTGCTTTGGAAAGTACTGCACACGTGGAAAGAACTGCTTATCTTATTAACGTACTGTTCCAACGGTAATATTGAGGGGTAAAACACACTAACGGTAAGTTTGTTATTATGGGCTGTGATTTTTCAAATCTCACCTATAAATAACTACTTTCCGATTTTCCCTCTCATCTTTATTCATACCAATCTTTTCCATATTTCTCTCTCTATCACAATTACCTATTCATCGAATCAATCATTTTTACAATCATCAATGGCGAACCGTAACACCGTTTCTAAACACAACATGGTGGCGAATTTGGATAAGACTGAAGCTAATGTCGCATTCCATGACATTATTGATTTTCTCACAGGGTCTCCGATTAGTTATGCACTTTTAGTGGAACCAGATATAATTGAGCCATGGATTCAACAGTTTTGGGCAACTGCTAGGACTCATATGGAGAATGATGATTCGTATATTCAAGCTTAAGTTGTTGAAAGGAATGTGAAAATTACTGAAGCATCAATTCGCGAGGATTTATTATTTGATGATGAAGAAGGAGCTGTTCGTTTTGATAAACAACTGATTTGGGATACATTCATAGATATTGGGTATGAAGGGTCCTTAACTGAACAAACTTTCAAGAAACCCTTATTTAGTCCACAATGGAAGTACTTGGTTCATCTATTGCTTAATTGTATTAGTGCTAAAAGTACTTCATGGGAGCAATTTGGTTCGAATATAGCTTCTGCTTTAGAGGGATTGGCTACCAATCGAATTTTTAATTTCTCAAGGCTCATTTTGGATGGAATGCTATCTCACATCTCTCATGGATCGCGCTGGTTGATGTATCCAAGATTTATTCAAGTCTTCTTGAATAAACAACTTGCTGATGTACCAAAGTCTTCAAGTCTCTTACCTGTTGTGGTACAACCTGCCAAGATTTTCACCTTTATGGCTAGGAAGAGTGATTTGTTCACTGGAAGGAATACTCCATTGACTACTTCAATGATGGGGATTGTTCAGGCTATTAGAGATGAGGCTGCAGCTAGTGATGACAGAGAAGGTACTGCTTCTCAAGGTACTGCATCATCATACAAAGGTACTGCAACTTCACCACCTGAGGTAAACCCACCATCTTATCCTAATGATTACACTTCCACAGATGGGCTTCAAACATCTGGAGGATATGAGGGAGATATGGCTTCTGAGGGTCAGGTTCTGGACACTTATGCTTTAACAAAGGAGCTGACACGCTTAAAGAAGGATTTTGAGGCTCAAGCTGCTCAAATGCTGAAGTTGAACAACAAGTTTAAACGATTAAAGAAATTTGTATGGCCTTTAGTTCAACATCACAGATTATAGGTTAAGTCTCAAAAGAAGCAAGGAAGGCCAGTGAGGAAATTTAAGAAGTCTTCAAAGAGCAAAAGGGTTCAACATCAATCTTCTATCCAATTGGGGAGGAATTTAGAGCAAGAGAATTTGAAAGAAGATGCTGGATTTTATGAAGAAAAAGAAGACGAACCTCAAAGTACTGATGCACAGGTTAATATTCTAAGCATTGAGTCTGAAAGGACTGAAGTTCAAAGAACTGGTGTTCAAGGTACTGATGATCAAGGTGCTGATCAAAGTACTGGTCTTCAAGAAACTCATAGACAAGAACAGATAACACCAAGAGTTTTGAATTTGATGGAGAAGCTGGTCCTTCTACTATTATACAAGAAGAGGAAGCTAATACACAAAATGTAGTGCATACTGCAAGTGATGATGAAACTGTAGCTGAAATATTGCACAACTTATCAAGACCAAGAGGTGTTAGCATTCCAGGTGTTACTGAAGAACAACCACAAGTTTCTCAACCAGTTATAGATCCAAAAGATAAAGGCAAAGGTAAGCTAGTGGAAACAAGGAAGAAGAAAAAGCTGACTTTGGCAGAAATTAGAGCAATTGAAGTGGCTAAGAATGAAGAAGCTGCTAAAAAGGTACAAGCTGAATTGGATGCTGAAGCTGATATTGAAGAAGCTAAGAATAAAGAAGCAGCTAAGAAATTACAAGATGAATGAATGCTGAAGCTGCTATCTCATAAAAATCAGTTTTACCTAGAAGACCAATGAGTAAAGCTAAAGAAAGAAATGCAATGATGGCTTACTTGAAAGGTCAAGGTTATACTGGATTATCAAATCTGAATTATATAGAGATGAAAGATTTGTATACAAATGCTAGAGAAGCTTATCAGAAGCGAGTTGAAAGTATTGTTTCTTTTAAGGATGATAAGCAAAAGGAGGTTGATACTAGAAGAAGCTTAAAGAGAAAAAGAACAACAGAAGCTGAACAGTCATCAAAGAAGGTTGAATTGAGAACATATACAGTTGATGAGCTGAGAAATTACATTAGAGTTGTTGATTTTGAGAATCCTAAGGCTAAAGATGTTGCAGAAAAGAAGTCAAAGATTGTTACATTCGAAGTTGTAAATGCAGAAGATGGAAATTATCTTATGTTCCATAGAGAAGATGAAAGCTTTAGAGTGTTTAACTCATTGTGGGACATACTGCACTTGATAAATAGAGAAGACCTGTTTCATCTGTATCAACTAGTACAAGAGTATTTTGAACATATTCCATCAGAAGGAATTGGTTTAGTATTTCTTGGAGACCTCACAACTATCTTTGAAACTGAGGAGACAAGTACTGATGCTATATGGAATAATCAAGAAGTATGGGAAATTAATTGCTGGAGATATTTTGATGAATCTGGAGTGCATGTTTTGGAGCTAGAAGATGGAACAATGATCCATATGTTAGTAGAAAGAAGATATCCTCTCACATCAGATCTTATGAGAAGAATGTTAGATCATGGAATGGAAGTGGAAGAGGAGAATGAAACAGCACTGATGGTTATCGAATTGTTTATCAGATGGACAACAATGGCTGATGATGAAGCATAAATACTGGTATGATTTATAATTGTATAATTTTTTTGAAAAGTAAGTACTTTATTCAAAGTACTGCTGGACAAACAGTACTTTATACAAAGTACTGCTTCCAGCATAAACCAATAAATATTTTTTGAAAGAGAAACTTTTGTTAAGTAAAGCATATTTTGAAACAAAAGTTAACAGCAACAATGGTTTTTGAGATGGTTATAACAGTAGGTTATCAGTTCACCATGTTTACAAAAGAACTGGCTAATCCATGGGCAAACGGCTCTGGTAAAGATATCTCAAATCCGTTATATAGTTGACAACTTGCTAATAAGTTGTATGGTAATCAACTCACCATATCAGCAAATGTGAAGAGTTGGCTAGCCCACAAGAAAATGGTTTGTGGTAAAGGTTGTGGAAAAACCATTTATATGGTAATTAGTTCACCATGGTTGCAAGAACTAACTAGTCCAAAAGGGTACAGCTTTTGGTAAAGACAAATCAAATATGTTGATAGCTGATGATTTGCTAAAAATCATATGGTTATCAATGTACCATGGTCTTACACACCTAAACATTTGGCTACTCCAGAGTTAATGGATTTGGTAAAGAGACATCAAAATCCATTAAAATTTCAATGATTCACCTCTCACAGGAGTTTATATACCTGGAAGTGATGAGAATAGACTAAAACTTACTGAACTGATGTATAATTTGCCATATGTTACTGAGTTGCTGAAAATATATGTTGCTGATAAAGGTTGCTGTAAAGAATGTTATTGAAAGAATAAAGGTTACTTTGATGATGACAATTCAAGCACAGTTAATACAAAGACAAATCTGAAGATAAAGATACTTGATAAAGACACAATATTTCCAAGAGGCTAACAGAAGTTAATGATAAAGATACAAAGGAAACTTGAAGTCAAGCAAGTAGAATTCAAGTTAGGGGAGGATTGTTGGGATATGAAAGTTAAAGTACTGAAGAAGTCAAAGTGCTGGAGATTCAAAGTACTGTTAAGTGAAAGTCAAAGTACTGCTGTTGAAGTCAAAGTACTGCAAAGCTAAAGAACTGCTATATTTGTTTATGGAAAAGCTTTGTTATTCTAGAATATTCTTAATTTAGATTACTTGTCATACAAGGTTAGAATTGTAAACCGACTAGGGTTATCCTTAAGCCTATAAAAGTACCCCTATATTGGCATTAGAGAATACGTGTTTTTAGTTTTTTAGAGAAGTACGATATTAGAGTTTAGAGTTGTTGAAGAATCTGTATAACAAGCAGGTTCAGAGTTATTAATAAAATCGTTAAAGTTAAAGTGAATTCTTCTTAGCTTTATTGAAGTAAATTCCGCGTACTTAATAGAGTTTATTCAGTGTTTCATTGTTAGTGACTTAGGATTTATCCGAGGTCATTAAGCCCTTAATAAGCTATATAAGTTAGTTTGGTTAAAGTAAATCGATCCAATAAAAAGGAATCTACTAGGTTCAACAAGAAGAATGTCAGATGCTACAAGTGTCTTCAAAAGGGACACTTTTCAAGAGAATGCAAGGCAAAGGGAGGAAATGACAAGCAGAGGTACTCCTCATTTAAGATTCTGGAGCTTGGAAAGAAGGAAGAAGATTCAAAAGCTTTGGTCTCCTCTGTTGATACATTGGTTGATTGGATAGATCATGATGGTCAGAATGAAGGAGTTGTTGCTTCTGAAGAGTATGGTATGATTGCTGGATGTGAAGAAGGTGCTGCCAAGATCAATGAAGATGATGTAAAGGCAGGATGCACTGTAGGTGATGCTAGAGAATTTGCATTCATGGGTGTCACTTCTGAGGTACATAACTGCCCGTTTGGTTGTGTCAATAAGTATAATGAATTTCAAAAACAGTATTATGAACTTGATAAACAAAATGGCGAATATTTTATACAAGTTCAAGCTTATAAAAACTCACTTAAAACTTTGGAACATCAAAAGAAAGTTCTTCAGAAAAATCAATTGACATTAGAAGAAAAGATTCGGGTATTTCTATTGATCTAGAAAATACAACTAATCTACTTAAACATTCTGAAAGAATAAATGCAGATGCTGAGACTGCTAAGAAAGATTTATAGACAAAACTTGATAATCTGATGGCTAAAAGTGAGATTAAGGCAAATGCTAATAAAAACTTGTTCAAATTAATTGATAGCTCTATGTATGTTAGAACTAAATTGGTTTGGGATTTGCTGACTATATAAGGGAAGATGAGTTAGGATGGGATGACTCTGAATTTAGTGTTTTTACCAACACCCTTGAAGAAAAGGAAGGTAGACCTAGATTCATTAGGTTTGTTAAAGCTGACAATATGAAGGCTGTGCCTTCATCTCTTTCTAGAGATTACACTTCTCTATCAGATCATAGTGACCTAGATGAATCACAATTGTCTTATGGAGCAAAGTCCTCAACCTCTAGTGACTCTAATTCTGTATCTAATGACTTTGTCTCTTGTAATAACAGTGATACATCTTCAGAGGTCAATGTCCCTGCCTCCAGTGTGTGTAGTGTCAAAGTTTCAGAGTCCAGCTCACCTAATTCTACCTCTTATGCATCAACTTCCAGTGTTTTTACATCTAAGACTGAAGCTGAGAGTGAATCCAAAGTTAGGGCACCTATCCCAGAACCTATCATTGTTCAAGATTTCCCTAGTTTTTCTTGTAATAGAACTGATAAGAATTCATTCATGTCTAGGGTTTCTTGTAATAACAATGGTTATTTTAATAAAAAAGGCAGGTCATTTTAGGAAGAATACTTCTTCTGTCTCTAAGTTATGTTTTGTATGTGGTAGTAATACTCATCTTATTAAAGATTATGATTTCTATGAGAAACAAATGGCCAATATGTCTGTTGGAAATAGGCTTGGATATGTTCCTCCTGCTAGACCTCAACCAGTTCCTATTAGTAAACCAGTTTCTACTGGTAAGCCAATTCCTTTTGGTAAGCCGTTTCCTACTGGTAGGCTTAATAGGCCATTTCTAGATTCCTATGTTAGAGGATACTCTCCATCTGTTACTACTGATTGGTGGACAAGTCAGGATAGACCTATGCCCCATAGACCTGCAAGTTCTTATTTTCACACTTATACACCATATATACCTTTGAAATATGGTGGAGGGAGAGGGGTACCCAAGAATAAGAGTGGATCTCATACATCCTCATGGCCACACTTTTCAGATCCACAAGGCAGACCTAAGTCATAAATGGCTTGGGTCCCCCTCAGATACTAACTTTTATCATGTTGTATATTTGTAGGTAAATCCTTTTTCAGATGTTGTAGATGAGGGAATATTTGATAGTGGTTGTTCTAGAAGTATGACTGGTAATATGGCTAGACTGGATGACTTCCAAGAATTTCAAGGAGGAAAAGTGACTTTTGGTGGTGGTGAAGGCAGAATTACTGGCAAAGGGACAATCAGAACTCCAACACTGGATTTTGAAAATTTATACTATGTGAAGGAACTGCAACAGTTCAACTTGTTCTCCATCTCTCAGATTTGTGACAAGCAGAATACAGTTCTTTTCACAGATACAAATTGTCTTGTTCTCTCCAAGGAGTTCAAGCTTCTAGATGAAAGTATGGTACTACTGAAGGTTCCAAGGAAGCATAATCTTTAAACCATCAACTTGAATGATCTTAATACCAAGGGTAATTTGGATTGTTTGGTGGCAAAAGCCTCTACTGATGAATCTGTCAAATGGCACAGGAGGATGGGTCATGTCAACTATAAAAACATGAACAAATTGGTGAAGGGTAACTTAGTTAGAGGTCTACCCCCTAAACTCTTCAAGATTGACCATACATGTGTTGCCTATTGTAAAGGCAAGCAACACAAAGCCTCCCATAAGGCCATTGCTATTGTGAGCTCCATTTATGAGCCTTTGCAATTGCTTCATATGGACCTGTTTGGTCCTACATCCATTAGAAGCATTGACTACAAATACTACTGCCTTATGGTCACTGATGACTATAGCAGATTCTGTTGGGTTTTCTTTTTAGAACATAAGGATGAGACTTATCCTGTCCTTAAGGACTTCTTTAATCTTGTTGAAAACCAGTTTAATAAAAAGGTAAAAGCTATAAGGAGTGATAATGGTACAGAGTTTAAGAATGCTCATATTATTGAACTCTGTAGGACTAAAGGGATAAAGAGGTATTATAGCAATGCCAGAACACCATAGCAAAATGGGATTACTAAAAGGAAGAATATAACCCTTATAGAGGCAGCCAGAACCATGTTGGCTGACTCTAAGTTACCCACTATGTTCTGAACTGAAGCAGTAAGAACTGCTTATTATGTACTGAATAGAGTTTCTGTAACTAGTCCTTATAATAAGACACCCTATGCCTTATTGACTGGGAAGATTCCATCTGTCAATCATTTAAACCTTTTGGGTGTCATGTGACCATTCTAAACACATGTGATCATTTAGGTAAGTTTGATGGGAAGGCAGATGAAGGTTATATTGTTGGATACACTGCAAGTAACAAAGCCTACAGAGTGTACAATGTGCCTAATAGAAGGGTAGAAGAGACTTTGAATCTGAGATATCTTAAAGAAAAGCCTAGGCCTTGGTCATGAATGGTATTTTGATCTTGATTATTTGACTGATGCATTAGGATATAATCGTGATAAAGCTAACCAATCTGCAGGAACACAAGAAGCTTGAACTAACCTTGCAGGTACATAAGATACTGACTCAGACTCAGAATTTGATGAACAGGTCATCATTGTCCCTTCTTATCCATCTCACAGCATTCAAGAAGCTAAGCCTAAAGATCCTTCTGGTGATAAGGATGACCATTCACCCCTTGACTATGCTGAAGAAATTTTTCAAAAGGAGCTTGCAAGGCTGAAGGGTCAGGAATAAAGAGCCACCTCTGATGCTGACAAACTTGGATATACCTCAACTATTCCTTCTGGTAACACAATGCTTTCTACTGGTACTGGTAGTGGAACAACAGTTCATAATGGTGGTGTTTTAGTTCCTACTGGTAGTGTTCCAAAACCTAATAGTGCTTCTACTGACTCATTCTTTGATGTTGAGCCTACAACAAGATTTCCAATACCATCAGACCTTGGCAATAATAAATCCTCATCTGGTATCTTCTCTTCTTCATCTTATGATGATGATTTTGGTGTTGATCTAACCAGCATAGCATCAACTGTGGAAGTTAGTCCTGTGGCAACTAAGAGAATCAATACAATCCATCCTCAATCTCTGATTATTGAGGATCCTAATTCAACTGTGCAAACAAGAAGACAGGCCAATAAGCCTACTAATGATGAATATGCTTTTATCAGCTACATAATGCACAACAAAGAGACAACCATACAGACTTTCAACATTGTATGTTTGCTTGTTTTCCTTCTCAAGTGGAACCAAGGAGTGTAGCTCATGCTCTTGAAGATCCAATATGGGTTGAAGCAATGCAAGCATAAATGCAACAGTTCAATTTTCAGAATGTTTGGGTTCTTGTTGATTTGCCTGAAGGAAAATATTCTATTAGGATAAAATGGATACTCAAAAACAAGAGGGATGCCAGGGGGATTGTTGTCAGGAACAAGGCTAGGCTTGTAGCTCAAGACTATAGACAGGAGGAAGACATTGATTATGATGAAGTCTTTGCTCCAGTTACAAGGATAGAGGCAATCAGATTGTTTTTGGCATTTGCATCCTGCATGGGCTTTATGGTTTATCAGATGGATGTTAAAAGTGCTTTTATTTATGGAAAAATTGATGAGGAAGTTTATGTCACTCAGCCTAAGGGATTTATGGATCCTCAACATCCCAAGAGGGTCTACAAGGTGGTCAATGCTCTATATGGTCTTCATCAAGCACCCAGAGCTTGGTATGCAACCCTTTCTACTTTTTTGCTGAAACATAGGTACAAAAGAGGCACAATTGACAAGACTCTTTTTCTTAAGAAGGACAAAAGAGATATCATATTGGTACAAGTTTATATGGATGACATCATCTTTGGATCTACAAAGAAGGCTTCATGTGATGAATTTGAGGCCTTGATGAAGGGATCATTTGAAATGAGTGCTATGGGAGAACTAACTTTCTTCATAGGATTACAAGTTCAGAAAAAACCTGATGGCCTTTTTATCAGCCAAGACAAGTGTGGAAAACTAGAATGGGGGGTTGAATAGTTTTACCAATTTAAAACTTCCTTTTAGATATTTAGATTGACTTATGTCAATCTATTTGGTTGTTTATGTTGGACGTTGATAGATAGATATATAAACGTGTAATGAAAGATAAAGAGTAAGGAGCACATAACCACGACACGTGTATTTATAGTGTTTCGGCTACAAGGACACCTTCCTTGCCCTACTCCACTCCTCGAGTCACCTACTCGAGAGTTCATAAACACTACACGACACCAATCTTCTTATGGCGGAGAAGCCTTCACAACGTCGCCTACTCTTTTTCCGGTACTAGCCTAACCACCAGGTTCTTTCACACCAAGGTGAACCACACCTATCACAACGTCGCCTACCCTTTATTAGGTACTAGGATAAGCACCTAGTTCCATTACTATAGAGGAACTACTACCCAACACAACACAACACCTATTCTCAAGGAGATCCACTCCTTGTTACAACACCATCAAGGATATCACCATCCTTGGAAATAAACTAATACTTATATGTATAACGATGCACTTCATCGATTATACGACCTAGGCATTCTTCCCTAATGCCACTTGATTTGATTCCTAGGCATCCTTCACTAATGCCTTTGATACAACGCTTGGCACCTTTCACTAATGACTTCGTCTTGACATCTTTAGCATTCTTCACCAATGCTTTTGACACAGACGTTAAGCACCTTTCACTAATGCTTTGGTCTTGACTCTTTCGGCATCCTTCTGATGAGTGTCTAAATACTCATCATTTTTGTGTAATCTAAACTGCAAAATCATCTGAAAACACTCAGAAACACATCAAAATGATCAAAATATCACAAATCAGTGTTTTATGTGTTGTAAATGCAAAAATATCAAAATCAGATGAAAAATGTATAAAGTTTGCAAAATTGGCAGTTTTAGTCCCCCAAGTTCTAAAAGTTGTCAAATCTAGTCCCTGGAATTCAAAAATGTGGAAATTTATCATTCAAGGTCCCTGAAGTATTCTAAGTTGTTTAAAATGATCCTTGAATGATTCTTTGGTCAATTGGCAAGAAAGGTCCTCAAACTTTGAAATTTTGAAAAATTAGTCCTTGGACTTTTAAAATGGAATTTATGCAAAAAGGGTCCTTATATTATCAAAGTTGTCAAGTTTGGTCCTTGTGAGAGCATTGGAAAAAGTTCACTTTTAGTCCTTGAAGTTTGGTCGAATTACACTTTTGGTCCTTGTACTAAGCTTAAACCAAACGGACACCTATTAACTATCTAAGCCCAAATCCAACACAAGCCCAAACCCAATCCACTTGACCCTTTGCCCTTGAGCCCCAGGTCAAATTGCAAAAAGAACCCCAGCCAATCCCATTTTGACCCCCCTGTGTTATTAAAGCTCAGTCAATGAAAGTCAAACCCAGAGAAAAAACGCGCCCAAGAAACCAGTGTCACTGTTCACTTCCTCCTCAACCACTGAAACATCAAAACCAGAGTGGTTTTCACCACATTTTCAACCTCCCTCCATACCTTGTCCCCTCCACACCTTCTAAACAACAAAAACTCTTAATTGACTCAACCAAATCCTCATTAAAGCTAAAACCTGCTAAATGGAAAAATGGCGCCAAAATCACAAATGGACGGATATGATGGTTCTAGCCAATCCAATGGCTCAAAAGTGGTGGGAAACATTCAGAGTACATCAAGGAGTGCTTAAAGTCTATAAAGAGAGAGAGAAAGGCATTGTATCAAATATCTAGTGTAATTTAAATTATGTCTTAGTCGTTTTTTTTATCTAAGCTTTTAAAGTGTATGTTTTCATTTACAAGTGCTTTGTTTAAGTATCTCAAGTGTACTAGAATCCTTTTTAATAAGCAATTTCAAGTTTCAAGCTTTAATTTCAGTTTATGCATTTTAAGATTTCAAAAATCTCATGTGAATCAAATGTTGTTATAAGTTGATTATATGGATTGAAATAGGTCACATAAGCTCCCATATAGCTTTTATAAGCTATTAGAAACATTAAAATTCAGTTTAGCTTCAAAAGGTCAAAAATCACAAAAATACCCATTAAATACTTGAAAAATAAAAAATCATGGTGAAAGGTACAAGAAGGATGGAGCAAGGTTGATATTGGATGGCCTTGGTATAGTGCTTCTTGGGAAGCTATAGGAATTGGTTTCAGATCCTAGTTCTCAGTTTTAAGCTTGGAAGCTCTTGTAAGCATTTTTAGCCATTTTGGCATTTTACCGTTACACTTGTTTATTAGCTCTAAATTCTGTTTCTATTTGTTTACTAGTTATAAATTAGTGTTTTTGATCATTAAAATCAGTAGCTTGTTCTTTGGAATTCATAGTTGCTTTAAAATCTTATTTAGGCAGTCATAATAGCTTAAGTCTAATTTCTTAGTTTAAAGTTATTATTACTGTGGATTCAAGCTTGTTTAGTCTTAGTTAATGATTATATAGAGTCTTCAATTAAGCTCATGGTTTAAATTTGATAGTTGCTTTGTAAAAATTTCATAACAGTTAGCATAAAGGGGTGTTTGGTTTATTGTGTTTAAAGGTACTCTAGTCATTAGTCTTGTTGGAGGTCTGTCTAATTTGGTTTAAACAACTCATCTCAGTCATAAAATCAAGTCCTTGTTAGCAAAAGTCAAAAATTCATTTGATCTTTCACTGTGAGCTCACTGTTGAGATTTAATGATGCATGATCATTGTTTTGTGTTTAAAAGTTGTTAACCTTGCTTAAGTTAGTCTTATCTCACCTTAAAACAACATATTAAGTACTTTAGATCAGATCAAAGTTCACTTTGGTCAACTTTTTAGTTGTTCTAAAAAAGTCAAAATCTCATAAGGTTGTTTTTGAATAAACTTTGGAATTTCACTAGGGGTTTATTAATAAGATTCAACTTATAAGCTCTGGGGGTATTATAGTCTAGTTGCTTAACAAAAATACAAAAATGCTAGTTCTTGGTTTCTCAGCTTTTTGAGTGCTTTTTAGTTAGCTTTTTGTGGACACCTTGTTTGCATATCTGTCCTGTGCACAGAAATTGTGCCCAAATTGATAAGCTTGCATTGAGCTTATTAATTGCTCAAATCTTGTGTTCTCTAGTTCTTTGGAAAGCCAACCTGGTCCTCTTGGAGTATCAAATCTTGTTTTTCACTTTTGAGCTTGTTAGCTAGGGCTGCTACTAGCTTGTATCTTGTCCCATTTCTGTTTCAATATCAAGTGCTTATTTCTTTGTTCATAGCTTTTTAGAGTGCTTCTTTGGATATTTTAGCCTCATTTCTGTTCATTTAGCTTGTTTGAATCCACTTTGAGCTTTTGTTTCATCTGTCAAGCTTGTTTGAGCTTATTGCCACCAAATAAGCTATTAAGGACACTGTTGGACTCATAAGCCATCAAATCAGCTTATTTGTGTTTTGTAAAATTTTTTTCTTTGTTAAAGTTTCATATTATTAGTATATAAGTAGTTTTCAAAAATAAAAATCACAAAAACATCAATATAAAAATAGTGATAGCATTTATTTAAGATTTTTTAGCTTTTTGATTTTTCTTTTCAACTTTTTAATAAGCAAATCTTGTTTTTCTATTTTTCTTAGGTTTCTGTCATCATATAGGATTTTTAGAAAAAGTTTCAGATTTTTCTCTATCTTTTTAGTATTTATTATAATTATAAATAGTTAATAAATAATAAATAATTAGTAATAAATAATTAAAAAGTCTAAAAAATATCTTTTCTGTTTTAAAATTAGTTTTATCATATTTTAGATTTTTCCAAGTTAAAATTTTATTTTTTCAAGTTTATTTTATATTTTCTAGTAATTAAGTGTATTTTAAATAGTTATTAATTAGTAATAATTAAATAAAAAGTGTGAAAAATATATTTTTAGTTTTAAAATTAGTTTTATAGTATTTTAGATTTTTCAGAATCATAAGTTTATTTTTCTAGCCTTGTTTTGTATTTTCTTCTATTTTAGAGTATTTATTAAATAGTTAAAATAGTTTTTAATTAATAATAATTAATTAAATAGTGTTAAAAATAATTTTCTTTTTCTAATAATTTTCTTTTATTCTTAGGATTCCAAAAATGTTATTTTCATATTTTTAAGCCTTTTATTTCTTAGTTTTCACTTTTTATTTTGTGCGTATACGTAGTTTTTAAACTTACGTTTACGTTTCTTTCATCTGATTGTTGTGCTTTCCATTTCTGTGTCCAATTCTATTCCAAGCAATCTGTAGTGTAATAATTCTAATCAAAACCTTTACAGATCACTATCCTTAGTGATCATTCTATCCTCTGAATTTGTTTAACACACCATTGAGTCTCCGTGGGACATAACGACCCGGGAATTCATTATATTCTCTGATCTTCATTGCATTTGTGTTTAAGCTGTTTTAAGTCTGTTTGACTTGACGGTTTGGCACAGATCACCTTCACTAATGCCTTCAACACAACATCTCTACGAAGGAAGAAGGAACTATCAACAAGAGAACCTCAGTTGTCTTGATGATGACGAAGCATGGCAACTCATGGACTTGAGTTTGTTCGACTTCAAGAAGTGGTGATCTCGCCTTTAAGAGGAACCTAGAGAATCACACAAAAACAAAAGACAAACTACATAGAAAGATCCTTTAGGATCAGTGGTTAGAGAGGTACAATACTTGGAGAAAGTATGTGTGAAAGTTGTGAGCCAAAAGGAAGAAATGGCTCACTATTTATAGAGGAGAAAACTTACTATTCCCCGGATCCCACGGATCCCTCCCACAAGGGATCCGGCTAGCGTAAAGCTAGGGATCCGTGGGACGCTCCTCTTTACCCATGGGTATTTTGGTTATGGGTCATGGGTTATGGGTTGATCCATGGGTTTCTTATTAGATACGATATATCTCATGAGTTCAATGTACCTAGTCAAATGGTTTGGATGAAACCATGGGTTATGGGTCAATACCATTTGTTAGTTTTTACCCATTTTAGTATATACTAGTTTAAGTATATATTTACCCAAATATGTAAACACTAGTTGTTGTACATATGTATTGCTAAATCATAAAATCACTTATACTTGTTTTAGTGTTTTATGTGAAAACGTAAGTGTGTTAGAAAACTATTGGCTCAAACTATTTACGTATTTTGTTTGTTTCGTTAAAATGATTTTACGTTTGTTATCGACAAAACAATAGAAGATCCTAAAATATAAATAAACGTTTTTACGGCTTATTTGTATTAACAATCTCCCCCTTTTTGTTGATGACAAAACATAAAATTATTTTAAGGAAAAACTAAAAATTCATAAAAGTTCGAATTGGAGTTTTTACTCTCTTCTCCCCCTTTTTGTCGAAACAAAAAGAGCGTCGAAAAGAAACTAACACAAAGTTTTAAGAAAGACATGTAGAAAAGAAAAAGAAATGTAAAGAGAGCAAGTGACGGGAATGGTTCTCGTCTTAACTCCCCCTTGACGAGTCCATCCCTTTGTGAGAGTGTCAAGTACATAAAGATAAGTAAACTAATGTTTTGAAATTATGTTTGCAAATGGTTCGTCCTTGTGACGAAAATGCTCCCCCTTAAAGATTGCAACGTTGCAATGGGGTGTCATGAGGTGTAATCCAAATAAGGATTATGTTGCAAATGGTTTTGCAATATGGTTTGACACAAAGCTCCCCTAGCTTTATGGTGTCAAGTTCTTCATGTGTATTTTGAAAATCTATAAAATAAAGGTTAGAAAACAAGAGTATAGTTCATGATTTTCTGCAAATAAGACTCAAGTTAGTAGAAAATTGTTCTTATGTACCACGGATCCCGCGGTTCCCTTTGTGGAGGGATCCGTCTAGGCATTTTGGAAGGATCCGTCTGTCTGGTGACAGATTCTTCAGCAATGAAGATATGTCAAACAATGCTAATAATGAGATGAGATATGTATATAATAAGCAAGCATAAACACAAAGTAATATGGCATATAAGTAATCATTCAATAAAACCAAGAGATAATCAAACAAATCTCTAAAACTAAGAGAATGATCTAGCCATACATTTTCTACTAATACTAACGAGTCTCCTAAACTTAAGAAGTAACCACGTTCTTAAGGATAAAATGGGATTCCTAGACGTTCAAAGTTGAGCTTAAGACTAGGACACCGCTTTAGGCTCATGGTTGTTTAGGTTTGTTGACCTCTTCGAAATGTTCGAGGAGGTGATAAAACATGAAACGTTGCTCTTCACGTAGTTCATGTGTCACACCCCCAAATTACCTGTTTTGCAGCGGAATGGAATTCCTGGGGATTGACTGCCATAGCATCACAGTTACAGATATATTGAACGACCTAAAGTGTCGTTTGGAAAATACATCGTTTGATTTAATAAAATAATCAGAGTTACAACATAGGTCCTGTTAGGTCACTAGTTTTACAACACAAGCTTATAGAGAAAGAGATAAGGCGATTGAACAAGTTAAACACACACACACACACGTTTAAGTAAAACCGGTTAGGCGTAGAGAGTGAGTGAAAGAATAACTTGAACAACCAACCTTCAAATGAAGGTTATTACAATGTATTTATAGGCAAGGAGCTAGGGCAACACTCCCTCTCCTTCCCTATTCCTTATTGGGCTTGGGCCTCAGCTTATGGGCCTTCTACATAAGCTGGACCTTAAACAAACATAAAGGCCATAATAAAGCTACCTATTACATATGAAATATAAATACTTGAAATACTGTTTAGGAGTGATTCCAACAATCTCCCCCTCAAGTATATATGAATGTAAACGGTGAAGGCGTTGATGTAATAGTAGCTGTGACGTCTTCTGACATTCTTCTTTCTTGTGAGAGGAATTGTCTTGATTCGAAAAATCTCCCCAGTGTAGAGAGATCGTTATATTAGAGCAGTTATGCTTCGACGTCATCTTTAACTTTGTTCTTTGATCATTGTTCTTTGTGGTGAAAGTGATAGTATGTTGTTGTCTGCATCAGTCTGCCTCAGGTCTGCTTCGCTGCTCCAGTGTCTCCACGTCATTCTTCAACATGCTCACACGCTCTTTGACGTTGGAAATCAATACTGATGAAGTTCTGTTAGTCTTTAACTTTGTAGATTCTTTGATTGATGGAGAATCATGTCACACCCCCAATTTACCTGTTTTGCAGCGGAATGGAATTCCTGGGAGAAATGACTGTCATAGCACCACATCACAGTTATATTGAACGACCTAAAGTGTCGTTTTAAAAACACATCGTTGGATATTTCATAAAAACAATCAGAGTACAACATCGGTCCCAAAAGGTTTACAAAGTTTGCGGAAATACATCCATGTTACAAATCCAAACGATGTTTTGAAATAAAGTACCATAATGTACATAATGTAAGTCGACGCCGCGACTCAAAATGTAGGTCCCTAAACCATGTCATGATGATAGTGCCTCAGTTACCTGAAAATACATTGCTAAAAACGGTCAACAATAATGTTGGTGAGAAATCATAGGTTTATGTAAATGTTTTATACGACTACACAAGTATAGACCATGCATGACAATCAAGTCACGTAAAAATAATGTTACAATTGCTCTAAGCCCATGACCCCGAAACTAGACTGTTCAATAATGTATGCCCCTGCAGAGTGTTTGCCAGACAACTCCGTAATGTTATCAAATGAAATGCATCCGTTTGCCTGGTTGGGATTCACCAACCCGGATGGAGGCGTCACCCTCGATAGATCTATCCACTCATCCTCGCTTCAAAGATTAACGGTTCATGTTCAAGTAATGGGGACTTTCAAATTGGCAAATGCGGTAACTTAAGCAATGTAATGAATTTAACATACTTGGTATCGTACAAAAAAAATGTAGTGCAATGTATTCTCCCCCGTGGATTTGAAAATAATCGAAAGCATGTAAAACGGGGCTATGAAAACTCACTTGGATAAACTGGAATAACGGCAAAAGTGAGTACACTGAGGTATAATGTAATGCGTCAACCGGGACCTATTATCAATGATATGATATGTCATGAGTTGCAATGTAATGTTATGCATGCACTTCGTATGTTATTTATACCATTTACGGGTTTTTGAAAATATCACTTGTCGTCGAAAAAATACTCTTTTGACGTCTTGACCCTTCAAAAATGACTTTACATGTTTTTACGTCAAAATGTCATCCTATAATGGTTTTATAATGATTTTTGGTAAAATTTTCACTTTTCGACGCAAAACAATGTCGTCGGAAAAATCATGAAATTAACAAAAATGGCTCCGGAAAAGTAGTCGTAAAATGGTGTACGTCGATCGTTAGAGAACGAACTCGACGGTTTTGGAAATTTTGTATCGATATCTAGAAGTTTCAGTTCAGGAGTTTTCGTCCAAAAGGTCTCGATCATAAAGATAATAAAGGTTAAAGTTGGTGGTTTTGGCTAATTGTGTGCAGAAAATAAGTTTCGGCAAAGTTTGAACATCCGTAATTAATTTACTATGACTCCGCTTGACAAACAGCTTTTTGTTTTGAAAAATATGGCCGATGAACTTGATTTTACTAGAAGACACTTCGTTCCGAAAAGTTTCACATCATGGTTAAAAACAGCCGCAAACATAGCCTTTACAGCTAATGAAATACTTGTAACGTAAAAATAATATAGTTTTCAGAAAATAATATTTACGGCAACTTTATGAAAAAGTGCATATCTTTGTCGTTTTAAATCCGTTTTCTACGTAAAATATGTCCTTAGCTTCGTATCGAAGTAAACTAATATATTTTTGACTAGTCGAAATAATTTGTGAAGCTTAAGGCTCGTTTTTGACCCGAACAAACTAAAAACTGCATGCTGAATTTTCTGAAAATAATACGTTTCGTCGTCAAACTTTAAAAATCCATAACTTCTTCGTTATAAGTCCGTTTTTATCCGTTCAAAAGGCCACAGATTCGTTTTAAAGTATATTTTCTAAATATCAAGGCCAAATTTTCGTACCAACAGTAGGTTTTTCCAGAATTTCGAATTAAGGACAGAACATAAAAATATACATATCGAAAATAGTTTTTCTCGGACAAAACCTATTCTAATCCCTTCAAATCAACTCCAAAGCTAATCTAATCCTACCATACACCTTCTTAGGGTGTCATGGGTTCCTAATCACCATCAAGACCAAAGAATATCATGGGAATAATTATAGGATGACTATAAATATAAATATAACTCTAAAATCATGAAATAAATGGTATAAATTACATATCATGCATATAAGCTCCAAAAATGAGAAGAAACATATGAAAATGAAAAGGAAACATGAAAATGATAAAAACAAGCTTACAAATGATTATGATGAGGTGAAAGTAACAAGGATTAAACTTAAATACCCTTGGTTTTTATTTCAAAACCATAAAAAGAGTATAAACTAGGTTGATAAACACTTGAACTTGAAAAATCTTGATCCCTTTGGCACCTTGATGTTTAGCCGGTTCTTGAAGACCCAAAGAAAAGAGAGAAAGTTTTTTTTTTAACTATGTGAATTTGATGAAGAAATGAGTGAATTATTTGAGTAGACTTATATGTACAATTGGTAAGACATAAATTAAATGAACCATACACATTTAATGAGTCCCCTTCCCCCTTGGTCGGCCAAGGGGGGGGGGGGGGGTAAGTAAGATATTTTCATTTTTTTTTTTTTTTAAACATTTACTTGCATGTATATTTTGTAAGACTTGTAAAGGAAAGTGTAGTTAAATAAATCTTGTAAGGTAAATGGTAGAATTTTGGTACAAGTAAGTTTTTAATAGCTCAAAATAGAATGTATTGAGATAATAAAATTTTGTAAAAATACTTTCCTTGTGAAAATTGAGTGATAAAATAATTGTCGTAAAATTTTTAAGAAACACAACGTAATAATTTAATTTTAACGATTAATATACCAAATCAATTTAAAACACTAGGAAAACTAAAAATATAGTTTTTATAAACTAAATGTATGTTTAAAAATACCTCGGGATCATTTTTGAAAGAAATGGATTAAATATACAAAATAAAAACTCACGCGATAAAGATTATTAAGCATAAAAATTACGCGTAAAATATGAAATGAAATGTCGTGAATGAAATAATGAGATGCACATAATGTCAATGAAATGTAGACTAATCATAGTCCATATGAAATGTACGTGATGTCATGATCATGAATTCGCCGCTAAACCTCCAAGGTTACGCGAATTTGAAACAAGTAAACCAAGTTTACTAAAAATGTTGAAATAATGAGACATGAACTGTGTCGAGAAATGACCTGAAAGTACGGGTTGTCACATTCGCCCATCCAAAAAGGAATTCAGTCCCTGAATTCATTCGTTGTTAGGTCTAACGGTGTCGGCGAAAAGATGAGGATACTTGTGTCGCATCTGGTCTTCCCGTTCCCAAGTAAACTCAGGACCTCGTCGAGAATTCCAACGAACTTTCACAATAGGAATACGACTCTGTTTCAACTGCTTGACCTCGCGGTCCATGATTTCTACAGGTTCTTCCACAAAGTTGAGTTTGTCGTCAAGCTGAACTTCGTCCAATGGAATAATGAGCGATTCGTCCGAAAGACACTTCTTTAAGTTTGAAACGTGAAACGTGTTGTGCACATGACTAAGTTCTGGTGGAAGATCAAGTCGATAAGCTACAGGACCAACTCGGTTCAGAATCTTGAATGGTCCAATGTATCTCGGGTTTAACTTCCCACGCTTTCCAAAACGTACCACGCCTTTCCAAGGCGATACTTTCAACATAACCTTGTCACCCACTTGAAATTCCAAATCCTTGCGTCTAACATCCGCATAACTTTTCTGTCGACTCCTGGCAGTTCTAAGTCGATCACGAATTTGAACGATCTTTTCCGTGGTTTCCCGTACCATTTCTGGGCCAGTAAGTTGTGCGTCTCCTACCTCGGCCCAACAAACAGGTGATCGGCACTTACGACCATAGAGTGCCTCGAATGGTGCCATCTTGATACTGGTGTGATAACTATTGTTGTACGAGAATTCAATCATTGGCAAATGGTTAGCCCAACCATTTCCAAAATCAATCACACATGCCCTCAGCATGTCTTCTAATGTTTGAATGGTCCTTTCACTTTGACCGTCGGTTTGTGGGTGATATGCTGTGCTCATCTCTAATCTGGTTCCAAACGAATCTTGCAATGAATTCCAGAAGTTTGAAGTGAATCGACTATCTCTGTCGGAAATGATAGAAATTGGTGCTCCGTGCCTCGAGACTATTTCCTTGACATAAAGTCTAGTGAGTTGCTCCATGGAATAAGTCTCTCTAATCGGTATGAAATGAGCTGACTTGGTAAGGCGATCAACAATTACCCAAATAGCGTCGTAACCTCCCGATGTCTTAGGAAGTTTCGTAACAAAGTCCATAGTAATGCGTTCCCATTTCCATTGAGGAATTTCCGGTTGTTGGAGTAAACCTGAAGGCTTCTGATATTCGACTTTCACCTTAGCACAGGTAAGGCATTTGCTAACGTACGTGGCAATCTCCGCTTTCATGTTCGGCCACCAATAAAGCTTCTTAAGATCTTGATACATCTTATCCGATCCTGGATGAATAGAATACTTTGACTTATGCGACTCATGCATAATCAATTTCCGTATTCCGCCATACAATGGAACCCACATTCTATCCTTGAAACATAAGACTCCATCTGCTCTCTTTACAAAACCATTTGCGTTTTCGGGCATACCATAAAGCTTTTCGCTTGGTCGATTTTCTTCCTTAAGTGCCTCGACTTGTGCTTCATGGATTTTCGATGGTAAAGGAGAAATAATTGTCATTCCCAATGATCGAACTCTTAAAGGTTTAGGTCTCTCTTTCCGACTAAGAGCATCAGCCACAACATTGGCTTTTCCCGGGTGATACTTGATTTCACAATCATAGTCGCTGAGTAACTCCAACCAACGACGTTGCCTCATATTAAGCTCCTTCTGATCAAGAATATATTGCAAACTCTTGTGGTCGGTAAACACTGTGCACTTTGTACCGTAGAGGTAGTGTCTCCAAATCTTGAGTGCAAAAACTACGGCTCCTAACTCGAGATCATGAGTGGTGTAATTCTTCTCATGAGTCTTAAGTTGTCGAGAAGCATACGCAATCACCTTCTCATTTTGCATTAAAACAGCCCCAAGTCCTTTATGCGAAGCGTCGCAATATACAACAAAGTTCTCAATGCCTTCGGGTAGTGCCAAAATTGGCGCGCTACAAAGCTTTTGTTTCAACAACTGAAAAGCAGCTTCTTGTTTCTTTCCCCACTCGTACTTCTTGTTTTTCTATGTCAACTTGGTCAAAGGTCTCGCTATCTTCGAAAAACCTTCGATGAACCTTCGGTAATACCCGGCTAGTCCTAGAAATTGTCGAATTTCCGTAGGATTCGTTGGAGTAGCCCAATCTTTCACGGCCTCAATCTTTGCGGGATCAACTTGTAGTCCTTGACTATCAATGATGTGACCAAGAAATTGCACTTTGTGGTTCCAAAAATCACACTTCGAAAACTTGGCATACAACTTCTCATTCTTGAGTAGCCTTAAAATTGTCCTTAGATGCTCTTCATGCTCTTCTTTGCTCTTGGAGTAGATCAAAATGTCGTCAATGAACACTATAACAAACTTGTCCAAATACGGCTTACAAACTCTATTCATGAGATCCATGAATACCGCCGGTGCATTAGTCAATCCAAACGGCATCACTTGAAACTCGTAATGACCGTAACGTGTTCTAAACGCTGTTTTCGGAATATCCTCTTCCCGAACTCGAAGCTGATGATAACCCGAACGAAGATCAATCTTGGAATAAATACTAGAACCTTGCAACTGATCGAACAAATCGTCAATTCTGGGGAGTGGGTAACGATTCTTCACCGTTAACTTGTTCAACTCTCGATAATCTATGCACATTCGGAAGGATCCATCCTTCTTCTTCACAAACAAGACCGGTGCTCCCCAAGGCGAGGAACTCGGCCTAATGAATCCTTTGTCTAGAAGCTCTTGCAATTGATTAGACAACTCTTGCATTTCGGATGGCGCTAAACGGTACGGTGCTCGCGCAATCGGTGCAGCTCCGGGCACTAAGTCAATTTGAAATTCTACTTGACGTGCCGGTGGAAGTCCCGGTAAATCCTCGGGAAATACTTCAGAAAATTCACGGACAATAGGAACATCTTCAAGTCGCTTCTCCTCCGACTTTTTCTCGGTTACATGGGCTAAGAAAGCAAGACAACCTTTCTTAATGTACTTCTCCGTTTTGATACTCGATATGATACTAATTCTGGTTCCACTTCGTTCCCCACGAATAATCAAAGTTTCGCCATTGTAAAGAAGATGTACAACTTTCTCATCACAAATGATTTTTGCGCGATGCTTAGATAACCAATCCATGCCTATGACGACGTCAAAACTACCAAGCTCTACGGGCATGAGGTCTATGTTGAAGGGATGATTAAGAAAATTGAATGTGCAACCGCGGACAATGGTGTTGGTGCTAACTAAATTACCATTAGCTAATTCGACAATGTATGATGTATCTAAGGTGGTTGGTTTAATGTTGAGCAAAGGTGCAAATGCATTGGACACAAAACTTTTATCGGCACCCGAATCAAATAAAACTGAAGCGTAACGATTATTAAGAAGGAACGTACCCGTTATGACATTCGGGTCCTCCCTATCTTCTCCGCCTCCAATAACATAAACCCTTCCTTGAGCCATACCTCCTTGATTCGGATTTGCTTGATTCTTTCCCTTCTTGCAATCCCTCTTGTAGTGTCCAGTTTCCCCGCAACCAAAACATGTAACTTTTGGTGCCGTGCAATCCCTAGTACGGTGACCAACTTTCTTGCAATTTTCACACGGATCAGGACATCGACCCGGATTGTGGTGACTCAAACACTTGTTACACTTCGGTAAAACCCCCGAATATCCTTTTCCTTCTTTTTGACCCGCGGCATAAACCTTAGCAACCTCTTGCCTTTTGGGCGGTTGTTGAGTAGCATTTCTACCCCTGGTGTTGTCCCATTTGCGCTTGTTGTTGTTGCTATTGTTGTTGGCTCGGTTATTGTTGTTGAAACGGTTGTTGGGGTTATTGTTGTTGTTGTTTCGATTGGTGGTGATATTCTTACCTCGCTTCACCACTTGTGCCATCAACTTTTGAGTCACTCGAATAGCTTCCTCGATTGTTTGTGGATCAAAAGACGTCACATCTCCTTGAATGACCTCGGGAAGTCCTCCAATAAAAGCCTCTAGCAACTTCTCATTATCAGAAACCATTGACGGGCATAACGCGGCTAATTCCTGGAATCTCCGGATGTATGTGTCAATGTCGTACCCAATCGTGACCAATTCATAGAACTCCGTCTCTAACTTTTTGATTTCTGTTCGAGGACAAAACTTCTTAGTCACCAAACTCTTAAATTCCTCCCACGAAAGCTTAAAAGCATTCTCCATACCAATCGGTTGAGCGTATGAATTCCACCATGACAACGCTCCATCGAGTAATGTGCTTGTAGCATACTTAACTTTACTATCATCCGGACAGTTACAAAGCAAAAACACTGATTCCAACTTTTCAAACCATCTAACCATTGCTGTTGCTCCCTCGGTACCTCGAAACTTAGTGGGTTCACCACTTTTGAAATCTTTGTAAGAACATTTCTTAACCCCAGATCCTCCGGCATTACCAGTTGCAGCAGCTAGCCTAGCGGCTTCAGCAGCAGCCGCGGCTTCAGCAGCAGCAGCAGCCACTGTTTCCCTTTCGACTCTTAAAGCATTAGCAATGCTATCGTTCACCAACTTCTGAATTGCTGCTTGGGTCATTTCAACTGTAGCTTTCTTCGGTGCCATAACTCTTCAAAATCACAAGATGAAACAATCATGAGAACTCATAAGTAGAAACAACCATCATACAAATATATCCACAACCACAACATGCATAAAGATAAATGGAATCACAACGGAACAATAACGAAATATCACAAATATAATCACAACACACGTGGATAATATACATGAAAATTTCGGCCTACATGGACCGATATCATAGATAATAATAACCATTCCTACATAGTAGAGTCAATACTTGATACATTTGTTTGTACAACAATCAAAAGACAACAAGTTCTTTAAACTACGTCACACACCTTGTGACTAGGATAATAATGGTCAAAACTATACAATGACAAAAGTCTACATAAGGCACCTCATGGTGCTCCGCCGGCCCTATCCTGAAGATCGCGAACCTGAATAACCAAACTATCCACCAAACTCCTCATCTCATCCATCTGACCCTGCAATGTAACAATACGCTCACGGGCTAAAGATAACTCCTGTGACTGGCTCTGTAACTCATCTCGTGCCATATCGGCTCTGTCAAACAACTCGGGCATCTCCTGCCTCAACTCCGCGATATGCTCTCTATCCTCAATCTGTCTATGCTGAAGACTCTGATAATCTAAGTCAATCGAAACCCTGCCTAATATCAAACCCTCGACCTCCTCAGCGATGGGCTCAATCCTATCTACCGACAGCTCCTCCAACTGTCGCGTCAACCTATCAATCTGGATCTGCTGAGCATCGATACGGGCTCCTAGTGCCTCCGTAGAAGGCTGTCGTGCAGCAGCTGCCCTAGAACTCTCGCCTAACTCAAATCTAACGGGTGGCTCGGGCTCAGTAGATGGTGGTGTCGGGATATCGAAACGTGCACGCTTTTTGGGCGGCAAGTCCGATGCGGGTACAGGATCTCTAAGAAAATATGATGATGATGGTGATGATGGTGCTGGCAGTGGTGCTGGTGGTGGTGATGGTAGTGGTGATGGTGCGAGCAACGGGTTATGAGCTGGGCTAACGTGAGGAGTGGGTGCGACTTCGCCCTCCTCGAAGGGTTCGGTCTCAGTGTCGGTCATGATCAGTGGGAAGGCTGCAGTAGATCCAATGGAAGATACGATCTCAGTGGAATGTGATGAATCATTATCCATGATGGGGTTAGTTGGGACATCATCCGAGCTAGAGTCCGATGATATGGTGATAGGGTGAGAATCTGAAGACATGTCTGTGACAACCGATGTGAAATAAATGTAAATAATCTCGAATCAAATGTAAGTGAATCCGCATGATAACAATGAACATGTACTATGATGAAATGATGAGATGCTATGATAATGTAGCTATAGTCTAGGGTCAAAGATGCAACCTAGTTCTCTATAACTGTAGCTCTGGTACCAATCTGTCACACCCCCAATTTACCTGTTTTGCAGCGGAATGGAATTCCTGGGAGAAATGACTGTCATAGCACCACATCACAGTTATATTGAACGACCTAAAGTGTCGTTTTAAAAACACATCGTTGGATATTTCATAAAAACAATCAGAGTACAACATCGGTCCCAAAAGGTTTACAAAGTTTGCGGAAATACATCCATGTTACAAATCCAAACGATGTTTTGAAATAAAGTACCATAATGTACATAATGTAAGTCGACGCCGCGACTCAAAATGTAGGTCCCTAAACCATGTCATGATGATAGTGCCTCAGTTACCTGAAAATACATTGCTAAAAACGGTCAACAATAATGTTGGTGAGAAATCATAGGTTTATGTAAATGTTTTATACGACTACACAAGTATAGACCATGCATGACAATCAAGTCACGTAAAAATAATGTTACAATTGCTCTAAGCCCATGACCCTGAAACTAGACTGTTCAATAATGTATGCCCCTGCAGAGTGTTTGCCAGACAACTCCGTAATGTTATCAAATGAAATGCATCCGTTTGCCTGGTTGGGATTCACCAACCCGGATGGAGGCGTCACCCTCGATAGATCTATCCACTCATCCTCGCTTCAAAGATTAACGGTTCATGTTCAAGTAATGGGGACTTTCAAATTGGCAAATGCGGTAACTTAAGCAATGTAATGAATTTAACATACTTGGTATCGTACAAAAAAAAATGTAGTGCAATGTATTCTCCCCCGTGGGTTTGAAAATAATCGAAAGCATGTAAAACGGGGCTATGAAAACTCACTTGGATAAACTGGAATAACGGCAAAAGTGAGTACACTGAGGTATAATGTAATGCGTCAACCGGGACCTATTATCAATGATATGATATGTCATGAGTTGCAATGTAATGTTATGCATGCACTTCGTATGTTATTTATACCATTTACGGGTTTTTGAAAATATCACTTGTCGTCGAAAAAATACTCTTTTGACGTCTTGACCCTTCAAAAATGACTTTACATGTTTTTACGTCAAAATGTCATCCTATAATGGTTTTATAATGATTTTTGGTAAAATTTTCACTTTTCGACGCAAAACAATGTCGTCGGAAAAATCATGAAATTAACAAAAATGGCTCCGGAAAAGTAGTCGTAAAATAGTGTACGTCGATCGTTAGAGAACGAACTCGACGGTTTTGGAAAGTTTGTATCGATATCTAGAAGTTTCAGTTCAGGAGTTTTCGTCCAAAAGGTCTCGATCATAAAGATAATAAAGGTTAAAGTTAGTGGTTTTGGCTAATTGTGTGCAGAAAATAAGTTTCGGCCAAGTTTGAACATCCGTAATTAATTTACTATGACTCCGCTTGACAAACAGCTTTTTGTTTTGAAAAATATGGCCGATGAACTTGATTTTACTAGAAGACACTTCGTTCCGAAAAGTTTCACATCATGGTTAAAAATAGCCGCAAACATAGCCTTTACAGCTAATGAAATACTTGTAACGTAAAAATAATATAGTTTTCAGAAAATAATATTTATGGCAACTTTATGAAAAAGTGCATATCTTTGTCGTTTTAAATCCGTTTTCTACGTAAAATATGTCCTTAGCTTCGTATCGAAGTAAACTAATATATTTTTGACTAGTCGAAATAATTTGTGAAGCTTAAGGCTCGTTTTTGACCCGAACAAACTAAAAACTGCATGCTGAATTTTCTGAAAATAATACGTTTCGTCGTCAAACTTTAAAAATCCATAACTTCTTCGTTATAAGTCCGTTTTTATCCGTTCAAAAGGCCACGGATTCGTTTTAAAGTATATTTTCTAAATATCAAGGCCAAAGTTTCGTACCAACAGTAGGTTTTTCCAGAATTTCGAATTAAGGACAGAACATAAAAATATACATATCGAAAATAGTTTTTCTCGGACAAAACCTATTCTAATCCCTTCAAATCAACTCCAAAGCTAATCTAATCCTACCATACACCTTCTTAGGGTGTCATGGGTTCCTAATCACCATCAAGACCAAAGAATATCATGGGAATAATTATAGGATGACTATAAATATAAATAT
Source organism: Chrysanthemum seticuspe (assembly GCA_019973895.1). Classification (NCBI taxonomy): domain Eukaryota; kingdom Viridiplantae; phylum Streptophyta; class Magnoliopsida; order Asterales; family Asteraceae; genus Chrysanthemum; species Chrysanthemum seticuspe. The sequence continues at coordinate 303,015,845 of BPTQ01000008.1, forward strand.
AACTCTAAAATCATGAAATAAATGGTATAAATTACATATCATGCATATAAGCTCCAAAAATGAGAAGAAACATATGAAAATGAAAAGGAAACATAAAAATGATAAAAACAAGCTTACAAATGATTATGATGAGGTGAAAGTAACAAGGATTAAACTTAAATACCCTTGGTTTTTATTTCAAAACCATAAAAAGAGTATAAACTAGGTTGATAAACACTTGAACTTGAAAAATCTTGATCCCTTTGGCACCTTGATGTTTAGCCGGTTCTTGAAGACCCAAAGAAAAGAGAGAAAGTTTTTTTTTTTTTAACTATGTGAATTTGATGAAGAAATGAGTGAATTATTTGAGTAGACTTATATGTACAATTGGTAAGACATAAATTAAATGAACCATACACATTTAATGAGTCCCCTTCCCCCTTGGTCGGCCAAGGGGGGGGGGTAAGTAAGATATTTTCATTTTTTTTTTTAAACATTTACTTGCATGTATATTTTGTAAGACTTGTAAAGGAAAGTGTAGTTAAATAAATCTTGTAAGGTAAATGGTAGAATTTTGGTACAAGTAAGTTTTTAATAGCTCAAAATAGAATGTATTGAGATAATAAAATTTTGTAAAAATACTTTCCTTGTGAAAATTGAGTGATAAAATAATTGTCGTAAAATTTTTAAGAAACACAACGTAATAATTTAATTTTAACGATTAATATACCAAATCAATTTAAAACACTAGGAAAACTAAAAATATAGTTTTTATAAACTAAATGTAAGTTTAAAAATATCTCGGGATCATTTTTGAAAGAAATGGATTAAATATACAAAATAAAAACTCACGCGATAAAGATTATTAAGCATAAAAATTACGCGTAAAATATGAAATGAAATGTCGTGAATGAAATAATGAGATGCACATAATGTCAATGAAATGTAGACTAATCATAGTCCATATGAAATGTACGTGATGTCATGATCATGAATTCGCCGCTAAACCTCCAAGGTTACGCGAATTTGAAACAAGTAAACCAAGTTTACTAAAAATGTTGAAATAATGAGACATGAACTGTGTCGAGAAATGACCTGAAAGTACGGGTTGTCACAAATCATTCTGACTGTTGTGTTGCATTCGAATAGAACTTTCATTAGTGATGATGTTGGCGTGAGCATGAGAAGAATCAGCACGATCATCCCGCTCCGGAGCTTCCATAAGAAGAAAACATTTCAAACGGTTAGTAATAAGCGGTTTCCGGCACTTACAGGTTTGAACTTCGAGAGTGTTAACAGCATAGTGTGAAAACACAACTCTAATTCTTACAAAGGCCGTTCCTGAACTGGAGTCCCACAAGTGAGATAACGCGATGTACCGAAGTACATCTACAGTTCAGATGAGTCGCTGAGGTACACCGAAGCATCACCTCACGACTGTAGACCGTTTGAGACACACTCCGCGTAATCCACGGGGAGTTACCGAAGTGACCTGCTGTCAGGGCTGTTTGATGTTGACCCTGGCAGGAGTTTCCATTCAATCACTGAGGATCACAGATGTGAACCTCTCATAAATGTTCTCGACAGATTGCTAAGATCTGTGAAGGACTCGATATGAACCACTGAATCACTGAAGATCTTATTTGTTGATCAACAAGTGATTAAATGTCAAGTGTTCCTAAGAGATCTTTTGATGAATCTCGTGGCTCTAGACTCAATAGTGCGTTTTGGTTTTCCTGAGCGGAGACTAGGGAGAGGGTCTCCTTCTTCAATACCAGCGATCTCTTAGAGAAAGCCAATAGATTATGTAGGGTTCCCTGTGAGAATGAAACAAATTTCTGTTGAGAGAAACTTGAGTGGCTAAGAAGGTTTAGTGCATGCGTCACTGGGTCCATGACGACTTTTAATTTTCAATACCAGTGTCACTAAGTGACAACCAGTAGCATATGAATTGAACCCGGTGTCTGCCCTAAGTTGAATAATCTGGAGGGCTATTTCTTTTCACCCTTTACTTTACATTTCTTTTTGATTCTTCAACTCCTTCTTTCTCCGATTCTCATTTTCTCCTTTTTATAATCATTCCTAAGGACTTCTAACACTAACTAATGGTAGTGTCCTTGGGTAGATCCCTCCGGCTCTGGCGGATCATAGGACGGTTATTCCTAACCTTAGTCACCTTATAACTCCATGACTATCCTATGTTTTCCATTATAACCACTGTAAGTTAAAATATCTCTCAAAGGGTTTGTTAATGAAAAACATGTTTGAACCACTGTGAGAGATGATGTTTTGCATAAATACTCCCCCTCCACATGTGCTTAATAGTTTTAAAGGTTAAATGCACAGTGAGGAAAGAGCGCGCACTTTATGAATTGATCAACTAAAGATAGACAATCTCCCGCGAGACACGGTTATGTTGAATAGTTAAAGAGTTACATTGTCAGCTTTTAGGTGACAACTAGCTCTAATAACTACCTTGAAGGTGTAGACAAACCTCGAAAGGTTGTCATACCCGTCAGAGTTCATGTCTATCAAGAGCTTCTCGAATGGTACCTTCTACTAAGACGAGTCCTTTGCGAGACACGTTTACATCACTAGCGAACTAGCTTGAAATTATTACCCGTCCAGGACAAGTCTTTTCGAGTTATATACAGTTTTGTACCGTCAATTCGTTGGTTAAGTCTGAGGTACACGGATTCATTTGCATTCAGCACAACATATTTCTTATCACACAAATTTTCTCTCCCTCAAAAATGGAATATAAGATGTTATTTTTGAAACATTTTGAGAATAAATATGACCATTTTGAGTGTTGCGGGAAGAGTGACCACTGTGAACAATTTGTGAACAAAGTTTTAATCAAATACTCCCCCTCAATTAGTGATATAAACGGTTGAGCTTTTAAAATCATATGGGGATGTACTTGTCTTTTTGAGCAAAACCTTGAAAAATGAAAGGTTTGATAGGTTTTACTCAAAAATAAGAAGCTTTCGCTTCTTTTATAAGGATTGTGGCACTGAGGCGTACCACAGGGTCCTTTCTTGACACTTACGGGTTGTACACTGTTATGTGTGCACAAGCCATTCACATATATAAACATACATCCAAAAGCATATGAAGGAAACAATTCAAGGGGTACCAGGAAGTGCAGTGATGTTTCCAGGAGTGCGCACAGGGCGTTGAAAGCCGGTGATGTTTCTCCTGGGTCGACCACCAACATAGCTCTCAAGGCGTCTGAACTGATCCCTTCTGAACAACCGTTCATCAATCATGGTGATGATCCTTCTCACATCCCTTCTATCCTGAGAGTTCCAGCGCTTAGGATTCCTAACTTTCAGGCGTATATCCTTCAATCTGTACGCCAATCCATCCCTAACCATCTTCAAGGTATGATCCCCGAATTTGTGGAGCTCACTACACGCCATTAAGCAGTTTCTGCGAAGTTCACTGCGGTAAACAATGCCGAAAGGTTTGCTGATGAGCGTAAGTTGTTTGAGCTGGTTGATGTCAGGAAGATCAAGCTGTGGTGGAGTGAAGTTTACACGTTTCTGATATGATTCAACAGCCATCTGGATATCTTCGACACGTTCTTTGATCACAATGCGTCTAATGAAGATGAGAACTGACTTGATGAATTCACGTTGAATTTCAGTCGAGAATTGTCTCATACGACCCTGTACTTTGGAAAGATACATGTCTTCGATGTCGTTGAGTGACAAGTTCTCAAAGTCAGCCTCTGAGAATTCATAGTCCTGTTCATCTTGTCGTTTGACTATGATATTCTTCAAGAATGTGTAGTCCCACTTAGACTTGAGATCAATGTGTTTGATGGCTACGATGTTCTTTGAGCAATACACTTCATGTTGAGACTTCTGAACCAGGCAGCTTCTGTAGTAGATTCTTCGGCGTTCAGGCCAATGATGAATCCCATACAACGCATCTTGGTCATATGCTTGCACGTTATCAGAAAACAAGTGAGTTGCACGTTCCTCGATAGCAATGCAGTTTGAGTAAGTAGCCGCAGGGAATGGAAGAGTCAATGATGTAGCGTATTTTCGTGAGCCATCGCCACCATGGAGAAGAAATTCCAGGTCTTTGTTGAAGAAATATCTGAAGGGAATCCTTGGTTCATCTGGTTGGCCAATTGTTGGTAGAGGTTTGGTCCAGTCAGTGTAATATGGAGGGTTGTTCCGTTTAGTGAAGTCGATGTTTGCTTCTGGGTTGAGCCAATCCATGTTGTTAGACATGGCTCGAGCAATGTTTTCAAGGTGATATTCAACCTCGATTGCACTTTCCGAGCTGTTTTTCAACAGAAGGAATGCGTCATTCTTGATGCGCTTCAACTCGGATTTCGTCATCTTCTTCACACGGAATCTTTCTTGCAAAATTTTTGCATGCTCCAAGGTACTACCGTCTAACAATTCTTGACCTTCTTCAGGGTAGGGAGTGTCGTTAACAAGAGTAGAAAACCATTCAAATTCTGCGGTTGTATCGTCATCTAGCCATGATACGACATCAGGCTGAGTCGTCTTTTTCTTGCTTTTAGAAGGCTTTGATGATGATTCGGGTTTCTTCACTTGTTTGGGAGAGGAGGGTTGTTGTTGGGGCTCAAGGACCTCTTCATCGTCACCACCCGTATACTCAAAGTGATCACCAGTTTTCTGAGTCAAGGGTGGTAACTCAGAATCGTCCCGAGGTTTATCAGTGGAAGACCGTGGTGGAGAAGACTTTTGTTGTGAAGAAGTTCGATGTGGAGGAGGTGGCATAGATGTAGATTGACCAGACTGCTTCTGACGTTTAGGTGCAGAGTCCTTATCCTTATCATCGTCATCTCTTGGTCTTTTGGGTTGAGTGGCTGACTCCTTGCATGATGATCTGAGTTGATAGTCAAGTAGTATTTCGAAGAATTTAGCTTCATCTGAAGTAAATGTTCCAGATCTCTTTGACATTTGCATCACTAGTTTAGCGATTAACTCAGATTCGGAGAGATCAGCTTCTTTTGCCATTGTATGTTTGACCAATGCTACGATGTTAGGGGTGAGTTGTCTGGAAAATACTTCTTTTGTCACACTGGGGACAGTGTCGAGAAGAAACTTGTGGGTTTGTTCTCTTGCTGACTTTTCCAGTTCCTTTTGGACTTTTGGAACGATATCCTGAAGGTACTTTTGAGTGTAACCTTCAATCATTTCATTTAGTTCCCCCTGATGATGACTTCTCATGAACTCCTGAATAGCTTTCCTATCTTTCCGCATCTCATCATTCTCATCATGTAAGTACTGCATTTGTTCAGCATACCAATTAAGTTTTCTTTGAAGCATGTCCTTCTTTCTAACTTGTTTGACAGCTTTCACAATTCTTGCATGTGTTTGAGAAATCCAAGACTTTGGTGGTTTCTTCACGGATTTGGATGATGATCTGGTTGACTTAGTTGATGGTGGTGGTGATGAATGTGATGAAGAGTCTGATGATGAGGAGACATGAGGAGACTCCATGTCCTTAGGAGTTTCTGAAGTTTTCTCCTTTGAGTGAGTTGGACTGTCTAGAAGAAACTTTGTATAATCATCCTCGTCATCCTTAGACTTTTCTTTCTCAGTTTCCTGTTTCTCAAAATCATACTCAATAGTGTCTTCAACAGGTGGTTGTTGTTGCAGAAGAATGGTGGCACCAGATCCCTTATCGGGGTGATTAACCGCATCAGGATCTGGAGAGGAGTGGGCAGCACCACTTGATCCTCCGGGGCCACCCATTTGTTCTTTAGCAAATTCAGCGGCCTTTTGAATGTGTCGGACGTTGTGAAACTTTTTCCTGTATGATTTGTCCAATTGCTCTTCTTCTTCTTCTTCAGAGCTCTCATCATAAGGTACAATAGCTTGAGTCTTCCCTTTTTCTTGGACAGCTGGAGGACTTGGAGGTTTTGTCACTGAGGCAGGTGTTTCGGTGGCAGTTGCAGAGAAATGAACCTCTTCATCTGTCTCAGTATCTTCAGAGCTCTCATCCCTAAGTTGTCTTTGTGGTTCAAGTGTGGGAATAGGTTCGGCTTCCTTTACGGGAACAATCCTTATAGAAGGAGCTTTCCTTTTAGGAACCTTCCTTTGACTCGCAGAACTTGTTGTGCTTCCTGCACTTCCTCTTCTGGTTCTCCTGACAGGTGTTCCAGAAGATTTTTCGTCAAGATGACCAACTTTGCCTTGTCTGACTGCTTCCAGATATCTCTTGTACGTTTCGAGCTTTCTGACATCTTCAGTCAGAAGGAAATCTGGCAATACAGCACCTTGTTTCTTTGTGGACGTTTCCTTGATTCTGACAGAGAGAATAGGTTTCGTCAACATGTCGTGATTGTCAGGGTCATTGAGCCTCTTGGGAATATCAGGATGAAGTCCAAGTGCTCTCTGTATCAACAGTTTAGTATATCTGATGTAGGGAATCTTTGAGCCAAGTTTGCTGAGAAATGACATCATGTCATCCCAAATCAGAGCTTCAATAGCGATGTGTTTCATGTTGACGAATGCCCAAAATATTTGCAGTTCTATGAGCTTAGGATGCTCATAGCCGCTATCACGACCAGAAACAGACTTGGTGATGATCATGTAGAGTGTTCTCCATGGTTGAGGAATACTCTTAAGCTCCACGTGAGAGTGCTTTGTGATTACTCCTGTAGCCTCATCATAACCGATATTGATTAAGAATTGGAGAGTTAACTCTTCAGCAGGTGTGGCATAAAGTTTGGTTGGATTGACTTCAGGAATAAGGAGAGCAGCCCTTAAGTCTGCAGGTGTAATGGTGACTTGTTTGTGGTTCAGAGTCACCGTCACAGCAGTCCTTCCTTTGACCCGTTCCATAGTGTTCCAGAACTGTTGGATGTAGATCTCAGGAATGGTTGCAGAGTGAGTAAGCATGTTCTGATACGGATGAGTCCTCAGAATATCGATAGCAATAAGACATGAAGATTCAGAGCAAGTAAGGGTGTCAAAGTCAACACGGAGGTTATTCTTTCCTATCTTCATTGGATAGCCATGAGGATAAATATCAGCAATGGAGAGAACTTCAGGTGCATCCACATTCATTTGTTCAGCCATGTCGTGATCTGAAATAACATTAGCCAAAAGAACCAACATATCGAAAGACATAATGTTAGTCAACAGAAGGTCTTATTGTCTAGTGATAATGATTGTTACGAGTCCTAAGTCACTTGTATGTTCAATCAATGATATCGTGAAATGTTTCGTGAGTTAGTTAACTTTAAGTTTTAAAGTTTATTTTATCACTTATTGTTCACAACATATCAAACGATTTAAGTTTATTAGTGACATTTTTGGATTCGTGATGATATGGTTAGTTTATTTACAAGTTTGTACAAGTAACAATTCATCATGAAGGTCAATCCAGGGTTAAGCGTAGTTTTGGCAAAGTTATGCGTAGACAGGTATGATATATGCTTAGGCGTAGACTTACGCGTAGAATCCTATCTTACGCGTAAGAAATGTTACGCGTAGGAAAAGGAGTCCTTATGCGTAGAGCTTATGCGTAGGCATATATTTACCTTACGCGTAAGGCTACTCGTAAGAGTTGACCTTAAGCGTAGGGTTCACTGTTTACGCATATCCTTCACAGGATACGCGTAGTCCATTGTAGAACCTTAAGCGTAGAAGCTACGCGTAAGACAAGTCTTACGCATAACAATCTACGCGTAAGGTGATCCTTATGCGTAGATTAGTATCCACCTTGATTCTGAATGTTACGTGTAGCAAAGGCCTGAAATAAATCCATCAAATTATCAACATTAACACATACATTCATTTTATCAATAGATCATATGTTACACAGTTATGCGTAGAATTGCATACGCGTAGACTAAACCCTAGATCTACGCGTATGGATTCTAGCCATAGATTAAGCACCAAACTTTTTCTGGTATATCATAGACGTTGTGAGAACACGTAGACCAAGTCTTAACACTTTTTATGCAGTGAATCAAAAACACCCAAAGTTTATGAACTTTAAACCCTAGTTTCGAATTGATGATCAATTCGTGTTTCTGGGTGACTATAGACCTTGGAAATCATCAATTTAACAACTCAAGAGCATAAAACAACAATCTTTTTAACCAATACACATCACATTCAAAAACGCCCAATTTGACTTATAAACCCTAATTCGCAATGTTCATCAATAGTGTTTCTGGGTTTGTTTTGGTGATAGAAAACATATCAAGGATGTTTTTGAAGCATTTTGACATTAACATTTTCACCACAAACACTAAACACATGATCAAGTGTTCTTACGCATAAGCGAAGAACACAAGATCACTCATATCCATAGATTTGGCCGTTGGATCCATTTAAAATTCAAGACCCATGTTTGAAAATACGTTAGAAACATTAATCTACTTACAGAATGATGATCAAATTCACGGATATGAAGAACGAATTATACGCGTAGGATCTAGTTAGGTTTGGTATATTAAATGTGATGGATAAGTGTTAGGTGGAGAGTTTTATTAAAAGTAACTTTAAGTTTTTGACAGTTTTGGTCCCTCCACCTTTTCCATTTTCATCCAAAGCCTTTTAACTTCCAATTTTGGTTACCAAATGAAGATTTTTAGGAAACTTGACGACACTCCCCCTCGACTTGATAAAATATTGAAAGGTTATTAATTTTAATCCGAGGAGTGTCACATGTACCAGGAAATTAACCACCGTTAGTAAAAGAATCAACCGAGATGTGATAACATGCAAGTACACAGATGTTTTGATACAGTTAATGGATTATTTTCTCCCCCTCAACACTTGATTGGAAAAATACTGAATTTTGAGAGATTGAAGTGTTGACGGAAGAAATGTGCTTGCCATGTTGAAAGAAATATAGATTAGAAGAATATTTTTGTTGTTTTATCGGATTTTATATTTTTGTATTTTGTTTTTGAAAATTTATTTACAAAAGATGTTTTGGTGTTTGACAGGTTTTTAAGACTGTTTTAAGAGGTCATCCAGTTCCTCTTGAGTCAAACACCTCATACCAATCCGGTGGACCAATTCATTAAACCTAGCGGGAGGCAAGGCTTTTGTGAGAAGATCTGCCAATTGGTATTTAGTACCCACAAAGTATAATTCAACTGTACCCTGTTCCACATGGTCCTTGATGAAATGATAGCGTAGATCGATGTGCTTTGATTTCGAGTGCTGAACTGAGTTGCACGAGATTGCAATGGCACTCCGATTGTCGCAGTACATCGGGATTCTGTCAAATACGTAACCATAGTCTTTGAGTTGTGTTCTCATCCAAATGACTTGAGCACAACACGCGGACATGGCTACATATTCTGCTTCAGTTGATGACAGCGATGTACAGTCCTGCTTCTTTGATTGCCAAGACACCAGTTTATCACCGAGAAATTGTAGTGCTCCTGAAGTACTTTTCCTTGAGTCTAGGCATCCTGCGTGATCAGCGTCTGAAAAAGCGATTAGTTCAAAACCAGATCCCCAAATTAATGGTTCCCTTGATGTATCGGAGGATTCTTTTAGCCTCAGAGAGGTGGGTTTCAGTTGGTCGCGACTGATAACGGGAGCATAGATAAACGGCAAAGACAATGTCAGGTCTGCTAGCTGTTAGATACATGAGAGACCCAATAATACTTCTGTATTTGGTAGGGTCAACCAATTTCCCATGTAAATCAGCATCTAATTTCTTGGTATGAGCCATTGGTGTGGCATAAGTATCACAGGTATTCATTCCAAATTTGTTTAACAATTCAAGGGCATATTTGGACTGACTCAAGAAAATACCACGGGGTGATTGATGAACTTGCAGTCCTAGAAAGAACGTAAGTTCACCCATCATGGACATTTCAAAATTTTTCTTCATGAGTTTTGCAAAAGCGATTGAAAACTTTTTATGTGTTGACCCAAAAATGATGTCATCCACGTAAATTTGAACAATTAAGATGTGTGCCCCGTGATATTGTATAAAAAGAGTTGGGTCAACCGAGCCTTTGGTGAAATTATTGGCAATGAGGAAAGATGATAGCTTATCGTACCATGCCCGAGGGGCTTGTTTGAGACCATAAAGAGCTTTGTTCAGTTTGTAGACATGGTTCGGGAACTCAGGATCAACGAATCCATCTGGTTGGCTGACATATACCGTTTCTTTAAGTTGTCCATTTAGAAACGCCGTTTTGACATCCATCTGATAGACCGTCATGTTCATATGAGCCGCGAACGCGAGAAATATCCGAACAGCCTCAAGACGAGCAACCGGAGCAAAAGATTCTTCAAAGTCTATCCCTTCTTCCTGACGATAACCCTTAGCAACTAGCCGTGACTTGTTTCGGATGACATTCCCTTCAGCATCCAATTTGTTTTTCCAAATCCATTTTAGACCAATGACGTAGACCCCTGTTGGTCTTTCAACCAGTTCCCATACTTCAAGACGTTTGAATTGGTTGAGTTCTTCTTGCATGGATTCAATCCAGTTGTCTTTTGTCATTGCGTCTTTAATGTTTTTAGGTTCAGATTGGCAGACAGTGAGTGCATAAATGCAGTGTTCACCATCTGAGTGAAGACGTTGTCTCGTAACGACTGGTTGATTCGGGTTGCCAATAATGTTAGCCAGAGGATGGTCTTTTGTCCATCTATGTGTAGAGGGTTGATGTTGGTATACATTGTGCAGATTCTGAGGATTCAAATGGTTTGTTGAAGATTCCGCAACATCTGGTGCAGCAGTCTCATTGGCAAACGGGTTGAAGAACGCATTTGGATCAAAATCTGCAGGTGGGGGTACTTCATGCAGAATATCATCAGCTGGATCATCATTGTTGGAAGCGGTGTGTTCAACTGTTGTGTTGGAGTCAATTGGTGTAGGGCATCTTCAACAGTAGTTGTTGTAGCAGGTGTATCAGGTATAGGAATATTATCAGGTTGTGCAGCGGAAACAGCGGATACACCAGGAGCACGTTCATCAATGTCGTCACAGAACAGAGGAGCAAATAACCTTTCCATTTGTTGACGAGTTAGCTGAGGGCTTTCTTCAGCTGATGATGGGGGTTGAGGGAAGTTTAAACGGTTGTGTCCGGGTTCTAAGCTGTTATACTCAGAAGCCATTTCCGTGAGTTCATCGAAATGAGCATGAATCGTTTCCATTACCTCCTTAGTTCGACGATTCCAGATTCGGAAACCTTTAGAATTGTCACAGTATCCAATAAAGACTCCAATATCAGCTTTTGCTTTGAGCTTTCTAAAATCATCACGATCATTATTCGGATAGCAAAGGGATCCAAATACATGAAAGTGTTTGAGGTTCGGTTTGTAGTTGTGGACAAGCTCAAAAGGTGTTTTGTTGTGGCGTTTTGTGATCATAGAACGGTTTTGAGTATAGCATGCAGTAGATACAGCTTCTGCCCATAAGTAATCTGGAAGTTTAGCATTGATTAACATTGTTCTTGCAGCTTACACTAACGTTCGGTTTCGTCTTTCAACAACTCCGTTTTGTTCAGGTGTCCGTGCAATAGATGTTTGATGCTGAATTCCCACTTTCTCATAAAATTCACGAAGGGTTTTGTTAACAAATTCAGTTCCTTTGTCTGTCCGAATAATCCTGACGGTGTTGCGGAGCTGAACCTGTATTTTTGTGAGAAAGGTGATGATCATTTTTGGAGCTTGGTCTTTGCTACGAAGAAAATAGACCCAAGTCCATCGTGAGTAGTCATCAACAATTACTAAGATGTAGCGTTTGCCATTGATCGTTTGCACGCGCATCGGGCCACACAAATCCATGTGAAGAAGATGAAGCACATGCTGAGAGCTGTGTTCCACCTTTGAAGGAAAATAAGCACGAGTGCTTTTCCCTTGTTCACAGGCTGAGCAAAGGTGATCTTTTGAATACCGGAATCGTGGGAGTCCTTCAACTAGTTTGTGTCGAGCAAGGTTGGTGATGGTTTGAAAGTTTAGATGTGAGAGACGACGGTGCCAAAGCCAAGATTTTGTTGATGTTGCCTTAGAAAGTAAGCAGATGGGAGATGAAGCAACCATGTCTTTCATAGAGATAGTGTAGAGACTAGAATTACGCGAGCCAGACATAAGGTCGTTTCCTAGTAGATCACGAATGAAACAAGTTTTCTCCCTGAAAGCAACCTCCAAATCTCCATCACAAAATTGACCTACTGAAAACAGATTGTGACCGAGGCCTTCCACATAGTAAACCCTGCTGATTTCGATGTTCCCATTAATATAATCTCCGTAGCCCATGATGGCTGCGAAGTGATCGTTCCCGAATCTGACAGTGCCAATGAACTTTGCAATAAAGTTTGATAACAGTTTAAGGTTGCCTGTCATGTGTCGGGAACATCCGCTATCAACAATCCAGAGAATGATCTGTATCACCTGCATTACACACAGACGACACAGATGGAATAGAAGTAGATGTGGAACCCGAAATGTGAGAGGGTTCCGAAGCAGATATGTTAGACATACACACATTTATAATTTTAGGCATCCATTTAAATCCTAGTGTGTTATATATCCATTTCTGCCATCTATAACTACTCTTTGCTTTAGTCTTAGTGAAAGCACTAGATGATACTACATTCTTAGGAGGTGTAGTGGGAGCTACTGTGATAGCAATGGTTGCCTTAGAATCTAAAGAAGGTGGTTTACCAAGCACAGACTTAGAATGATTAGTGGGCTTAGAGGTATTCCGATTCTTAGGATTCCGTAATCTAGAGATTATAGCTTTAGCAACACATTTGTCATGACAATCAGAATTCATACTCTTTTGACAAATATCACAAGGTGCATCAGACTGAATATCAAAGGTACTTAACGGTTTAGCATTCGTTACATCACTATTTCTATTACATTTGCCAGACGCAACATCTATAGTGGAAGTAACTTGAGTTTTATTCAGATTCCTAGGGTGTTCTTCTACTTTAGCATTCCTTATTGATCTTTTCTTAGGTCGCAACTTCCTATTCTTCGATTGAGTGCTCCTAGGCTGTGAAGTGCGGACGTTTGGAAAAGATGCAACTATTCCTGTTTCAGTAGAGGGAAACACATTAGCAACTTGTGATTTGGCAGTGGGAATTCTAGGTTCACGATTACTAAGTGTGACTGGTGCTAATCTCTTAATCACAGTAGGCGGGAGTTGTTCATACTTTCCTAACATTTCCCGTAACTTAGAGATGGTGTGAATCAGATCTTGATTTTCAGAACGAAGATTACCAGCAAAATTCATGACTTCTCTAGTGTGAGCAAGACAGTGATCAAGTTCGTTTGATGCTTCATCTCGAGTCTTTTTGAGTAAATCAAATATGACACCATATTCCTGTTTAACTTTTAAAAGTTCTTGTTCATATTTTGAGATTTGACTTTTCAAAGACACGTTTTGATCATCCAGTTGCTCAATTTTAGGATCAGAAGAATGTGCACTCAATTGAGCGATTTTCTTTTGAAAACTAAGTTGATGGTTGTGAATATCTTTTTCACACCATTGAAGACGACGTTTTGCATTGTTAATTTCCGTGTGTAATCGTTTATTTTCAGCTTTTAAAGACTCGATCTGAAGCACATTATCGGTGTTTTCAACAGTAACAACAGTTTCAACAATATCAGCAGAGATATGATCAGATGCATATGGCAACGAATAGAATAACACAACATTATGGATATCAGCACAGATAACATCTTCCAAGAGTCGATCAACATCTTTTCTCAACAGTTTCTTTTTCCGTTTTGTGTTAGTAATAGATGTTTCTGTTTTCTCGAAAACGTTTTTCATTACCCTAAGTTCCTTATGAAAATCCTTTTCCCAGGCAATTGCACAACTTTTCAAGTTTTTAACATTAGGTAAAAGATTTTTATGAAAAATGTCTCTTTGTTCTCGCGCCAGAGGCGATTGAAAATGTTCAACTTTGATTTCAGATCGATATTCTATCTCATGTTGTAAAATTTTGAGGTCAGCCATGAAAATGTCAAAATATCGAAGAATTTTTCGATTTTCAGGTTGTGAGTTTACTTCGCTAATGGAAGGTAAAGGACCGTAAGTTTGTGCAAAGACTGTTTTGGGATTAACAATAGAAGACTCGAGTGTTTTCATGATAACCCTTGGTGTGTTAGAAGAATCCGTTGGTGTGACGAAGGTGACCGCGTTTTTATAATTAAAAGGTTTGTTGTAAACAACATTTTTTAATTTTGATCGACTCTCGTCTTCTGCATCTAATTCCTCTTGATGATGATATTCAACAACACTCATGACAGTATTATCAATTTTGTATTCTGCACTGGAAACTTCAGGAGTTGGTTTGAATGTTTTTAGTGAAAGCTTTGGTTTGTAATCAGCTAGATTTTTTCCATATCCATTTGGATTAGGTTTTAAGGTAAACTTTTCAATAGCTGTTACTGATTCACCATGTTTGTAAACAACAGTTTTAAATTCTTTAAGTTTGTTTTGCAAACCGAGAATTTCTGCAAGAAGGTCATCTACCCGATTCGTTGAATGCTTTTTGTATGCGGAGAACTGTTTTTGACAATTTAACAACTCAGCCTTAGCATTTTGATTTTCCAAGGTGAGAGCGTTAATTTGCTTTTTATGTTCATGTTTCAGTTGTTCTAATTCGGACAACAAAGCATTCTTCGAGGCGGCTAGATCACGCATCTGTCTCTCTAAATATTTTTCGTTTTGATGAGATTTTGCAAAAGCGGCTTCAAAACCTTTTTCACGGTTTTCTTGAGTTTTGAAAAAGTTGAGTTGCATTTGTAAACATTCAAAATCCTTGGTTAACAGTGCATTTTTACTTTTTAAGGATTGATTTAATGCATAACATTCCTCCATTTTGATTTTATGGTCTTGAATTAACCGAGCAAAATCCGGATGAGGCAACAGATCATCTTGTTCAACTTGAGTCTCAACATGATCATTCTTTAGATCCTCAAGTACGACCACGGAGTCAATTTGATTATCAATGGGGACCATAAGGTCATCTTGATCGTCAAATGTAACTACAGGGTTAATTTGAAAATCATCAGACGAGGATGTAGAAGACTCATTTTGAACAGTTTGATCCGTGCCGGATTCAGATATTGGCGGAGATATTAGTTCAGATATGATGATGGTTTGTTCGGGTACCTGAGACAAGCCATCAGTGTCATACACTGGGCCTGTATCACTCATGTGCAGCTCATGCATATTAGCCATCAACATAACAGCTGCATTAGCCTGCAAGTCCTCCATATCATCATCTGAGTCTGCATCTGCCATAAAGCTCTGTTCTTTGTTTGTGAGAGATCCACCGGCTTCATCCTTAAGAGCCAAAAGTAATGCCTCTTTGAAATAAGCACTGCCCCGAGTCCTTGGCTTTGGGCATGCATTAGCCAGGTGTCCCTTCTCATTGCAGTTGTAGCATCTAAGACCATTTAACCGATTCTGAGCATTTCCCTGTTCCACCACTTGAGCTCTGTTGTTATTCCTACCCATAGCATTAAACCCTTGACCACGCCCATCTGACGACCATAATCACGATTTTGAACTTCAACACGACCATTGTTCACAACAGCTTGAGTCCGTGTGTTAGATGAGGAACGAATACGATTGTTGGATTTGTTGGTGTAACGGCCAAAAGCATTAGCAATCATCGCAAATCCTTGTTGCAATGCTTCGAATGGATCGATTTCCTCAGTAGTTTCACTGACATATGCTTGAGCATTGTTGCTGTATGGGACCAATTGATTTTGTTGAGGTTGAGGTTGTTGCTGTGAAGGTGTGTTGGAAGCAGTTGGTTGAGTTGCTGGTTGAGAGGGATAATTCTGTTGAGCATACAAGGCAAGTTGTTGATTGTCCGGTTGTGACTGTTTAGTAATTTGAGCACGGAGAATCCTTTCCCGATCAACTTCCTTTTCATGAGGCTTCAAGTAATCGTACAACAATCCATAAGTAGAATGATGCATATTCTTCGCTTGACGGAGAAAAATGACATACTTCTCCCATTCTGGACCAAGACTACTCAGGAACTTAGTATTCACTGCAATTCTTGGCATGATGATGTTGTGTTTATCCAAATCATTGATGATGTCTGAAAATCGGTGATGATATGACTCAAGTGTCTCTCCAGGTTCAATCATGAAGTGTTCATAAGCCAAGTAAATTTTGGATTCCAAATCCTCCTGATTGAGTACAGATCCTTCCATAAGAAGACGAATATGATCCCACATTTTTTGTGCAGTCTTTTGAGCATCAACACTACGAAGAATTGGGTTTGGTAATCCTAAAAGGATGTATTCCATTGCAAGTTCATCAGCTTCATAGTGTAGAAGTTCTGTAGGATTTAAATCTGCAACAGTAGCAATGTTGGTTTGTTCATCTCTTGGTGGAACTGCGTTTGGATCTCCGGGTACAATGACAGTAGGCATCTCAAATGGACCTTCCAAGATAACCTTCTTTAAGAACTTTCCATGTGGTTTCTTCAGATCACAGAACCTAAAGAACCTTATCACCCATTGATCGTAGTTTCCTGGAGTGAGCATTGGAGGTCTATCAAGTGATCCAGCTTCATGAATTGATTGTTGGCTGCTTAAAGCTTCACACATCTTTGCAAACCAAGTGGGTTCCTTCATAGTGCTTCGTGATGGATGTTGATTGAAATCGTTTGTGTAGGGTAGAGTTTGAAGACTTGGTGGTGGTTGAACCATTTGTGGTTGTGGAATTGCACCAAGTTGTGGAGTATGTTGCTGATTAAATTGTTGTTGATAAATGGCTAGTTGTTGATTCCATTGTTGATGTTGTGGAGTTAATTGTTGTTGTTGTTGATGATTATAAGTGTGAGGGAAGTAGTTAGAGTATGGTGGTTGAGACATGATGATAAACTTGTGTAGTAATAATGGATCTTTGTAGTCGAATGAACCTTTGTTGATGAAGTATCCTTAGGCGTAGAAATGACAAGAACCAAGTAGCACTTATGCGTAAAAACACCAAAAGTTACGCGTAACAAGAATAGTTACGCGTAGGATTTAGCTTACGCGTAAGCAGGAAAAAAGACTAATGTTATGCGTAAACAGTAAGTTAGGCGTAGAAAGTTAGGCGTAGGATTACCTTATGCGTAGGACTAAGTCTACGCGTAAGATGAATCTTAAGCGTAATATTTTCTACGCGTAAGCTTATGCTTAAGCGTAAGATTAGGGTTTTATCCCAAGTGATCTTTTACACTTCACAGTGCAAAAGAAATCCAAAGTCGACGTATTTTCAGACTTATCCAAGTAAGAAAACACGGAATAAACCAGAAAATTGAAGATCAAACCAAGGAAAGTCTTACGCGTAATTTTAGGGTTTTGTTACGCGTAAGATTACTCGTAACTTTGATTCTATCCAAATGTGTTTCTAAACCAGTTTTTGTGTGTTGAAATAGCTTCAATAACACCAAAATAACACAAAAGTGTGAAACTTGATGATCCAAAGCACTTAAAACAGTTACGCGTAGGATAACACTTGCGTACAAAAACAAGCTTAAAAACAAGGAAAAACACGTAAAGTTCCAAACTTTTTGCCAAAAACCAATAGTTTAACACCTAATAACGTTGAAAGTACAAGAATCTTGGATTCAAAAGTGTAAAAAATCAGTTTTTAAGCGAACCAAAGATTGTGTTATCTTTACGCGTAAGACCCAAACCAAAACTTCAAAAACAAACGAGTACACCCAACTATTTGGCGATTGATACCACTGTTAGGTCACTAGTTTTACAACACAAGCTTATAGAGAAAGAGATAAGGCGATTGAACAAGTTAAACACACACACACACACGTTTAAGTAAAACCGGTTAGGCGTAGAGAGTGAGTGAAAGAATAACTTGAACAACCAACCTTCAAATGAAGGTTATTACAATGTATTTATAGGCAAGGAGCTAGGGCAACACTCCCTCTCCTTCCCTATTCCTTATTGGGCTTGGGCCTCAGCTTATGGGCCTTCTACATAAGCTGGACCTTAAACAAACATAAAGGCCATAATAAAGCTACCTATTACATATGAAATATAAATACTTGAAATACTGTTTAGGAGTGATTCCAACAGGTCCCAAAAGTTTACAAAGTTTGCGGAAATATAAATGTATTACAAGTCCAAACGATGGTTTTGAAAGAAAGTGCTATAATGTACAATGATGTAAGTCGACGCCGCGAATCAAAAGGTGGTTCCTTAACCATGCCATGATGAGTATGCCTTAGATACCTGAGATAAAACATGCTAAAAAGTGTCAACACAAAGGTTGAGTGAGTTCATAGGGTTTGTATTGAAATGTAAAGCCTTTCAAAAATCGTTTATGCAGCAAAGGCATTGTAAATCCACTCAGTTCCAAGTTCCGCCCATACAAAACTTGGAACCTGTGTATTCACAACCCATTGCCAAAATGTAATATAGTTTATGTTCAAGCCCACATCGTCAAATGAATTCACAAAATAGTGCCTAACTTAATGTGTCCACAATTACTTAATATAACACATAATTCGTACGGTTTCAAATTGTTCCATGACCATTAGTTCAGGATTGTACCAAGACCATTAGTTCAATGATTCTACCAAGACCATTAGTTCACTGATTATACCAAGACCATTAGCTCAATGAATATACCAAGACCATTAGCTCAATGAATATACCAAGACCATTAGCTCAATGAATATACCAAGACCATTAGCTCAATGAATATACCAAGACCATTAGTCCAAGGATTATGATATGGAATTTCTAAGTATGGCAATACTATTACTTCGCATGACTAAACATTCAGTTCGGATAAACATATAATTTGCAAATAGTCATGAATGTAATAAAAATTATTGAGCATGCATTTCCCCCAAAGAGTTTCATAAATAATAAAAACGAGAAAAAGTGGGGCTATGACTCACTTGGACAATAATGCGATGGCAAAAGTGGATACACTGAAATGTTGCGTGAATCTCGAAAAGGACCTATTATGAATGATATGATATGTAATAAGTCATGATGTAATGTTATGCATGCATTTCGTATGTTATTTATACCATTTGTGAGTTTTGAAAATAATACTCTTCGTCGAAAAATACTCTTTTGACGTCTTGACCATTCTTAAATCACTTTATAAGTTTTTACGTCAAAATGTCATCCTACAATGGTTTTGTAATGATTTATAGTGAAATTTTCACTTTTCGTCGTAAAACAATGTCGTCGGAATTTTTATAAAAGTAACAAAAATGGCTTTGGAAAACTAGTCGTAAAATGGTGTGCGTCAATCGTTAGGAAACGAACTCGACGGTTTTGGAAATTTTGTATCGAAATCTAGAAGTTTCAGTTCAGGAGTTTTCGTCATAAAGGTCTCGAACATAAAGATAATAAGGGTTAAAGATGGTGATTTTGTCTAATTGTTGTGTAAAAATGAGTTTCGGCCAAGTTTAAGCATCCGTAAATAATTTATTAAAACTCCGCTATACAAACGGTTGATTGTTTTAGAAAATATGCTTGGTGATCTTGATTTTATTAGAAGACATTTCGTTCCAAAAAGTTCCACATCCACATTAAAAACAGCCTCCAACATGGTCGTTTTAGTTACCGTAACACTTGTGTCGTAAAAATAATATAGTTTTGCTGAAAATAATAGTTACGGCAATTTTATGAAAACGTGCATATCTTTGTCGTTCCAAATCCGTTTTCTACGTATAATACGTCCTTAGCTTCGTATCGAAGTATACTAATATATTTTTGATAAGTCGAAATAATTTGTGAAGCTTAAGGCTCGTTTTTGACTCGAACAAAGTAAAAACAGCTTGCTGAATTTTCTGAAAAAAATACATTTCGTCGTCGAACTTTAAAAATTCATAACTTCTTCGTTATAACTCCGTTTTAATCCGTTCAAACGGCCACGGATTCGTTTTAAAGTATATTTTCTAAATATCAAGGCCAAAATGTCGTGCCTACTGTCGGATTTTCCAGAAAATCAAAACAAGGACAGAACATATTTTATACGTATCGAAAATAGTTTTTCTCGTACCAAACCTATTCTAATCCCTTCAAATCAACTCCAAAGCTAATCTAATCCTACCATACACCTTCTTAGGGTGTCATGGGTTCCTAATCATCATCAAGACCAAAGTATACCAAGGGAATAATTATAGGATGACCTTATATATATATACTTCTAAAAATCATGTAAAAATGGTATAAACAACACAAATCATGCATGCTTGCTCCAAAAATGAAGAGATGAATATAAAATGAAGATGAAATATGTAAAATGATAGAAATATGCTTACAAGTATTATGATGAGGTGCAAAGAACAAGGTTTAGCCTAAACACTCTAGATTTTTATTTCAAAATCTTATAAAGAGTGTGATCTAGATTGTATAACATTTGAGCTTGGAAAAATTTTATGATCCATTTGTACACACTATGATGAACCGGTTTGATGGAGGAAGAACAAGAGATAACTTTTGTTTTACACCTTGAGTTGTGTGCTTGTATGTGTAAGTAAAACAAATGTATCTATTAAATATGTGCAAGTGGAATGAAATCAAGATTTTCAACAACATTATCAAGGGGGGAGGGGGGTTTCGGCTGATTTTGGGGGAAAGAGGGGGGGAAGGTATGATGTAATTAATTTTCTTGTCCCATAGATTGAAAGTATCTTAAGTGTATATATATATATATAATAATAATAATAATATGGGTATTATTATTTGGGTATTGAGGTAACTATAAATAAATCTTAGTGGAATAAAATAAAGTGTAATGAAGTCATAAAAATTATAAAAATGTATTTCTCACAAGTATTTAATATTTATCGTGTAGTTTTTACGAAAACTGTCGTAATTATATAATTTAACGATTTATAAACAAAATAAATTTAGAACACTAGGTAAACTAAAAATATAGTTTTTATAAACTAATCATAAGTATAAAAATATATCGGGATCATTTTTTTTTGAAATAACGGATTAAATGTTCAAAATAATAACTCACGCGATAACGTTTATTTAATATAAAATTTACGCGTTAAATGTGAAATGTAAATCATGAATGAACTAATATGATGCAAATGATGTTAATGAAATGTAGACTAATCTTAGTCTATATGAAATGTCCGTGATGATATGATCATGAATTCGCCGCTAAACCATTAAAGTTACGCGAATTTGGAACACGCAAACCTAGTTTACGATAAATGATGAAATAGTGAAACATGAATAATGTTTTGTAATATGACCTGAAAATACGAGTTGTCACATTCGCCCAACCAAAAAGGAATTCAGTCCCTGAATTCAGTCGTTGTTAGGTCTCTCAGGGTTAGGGTTTGATGAGGCAAGCCTTCCCATTCTCGAGCAAAACCCTCAAAAGACTTTTTGGTAACCGATTTTTACTTAATCTCACAACTCATCAAACAAGAACTGTCATGAGATTAGGCTAAATCGGTTCGAGTAACGGGTCTTTTGAAAATTTGGCTCGGTCATAGAATTGCTTACACATATAAGCCTACTACTCCCTTCATTGCATGATTCTTCCTGAATTAGACATAGGTGATCAGACTATGTATAATTTAGGAGTAACTATGCAATGCTTGGACTAATCGACTCATATGATGTTTGGTGTTAAGTCAACTTGGTGAAATTTTTTTTTTTGATAGGGAATGACAGGGCATTCACCACATTGGAGTATGAAGAAAGAATAATGGAATGGGCATTTAAAGGCATCCATGTGACAATCGATATGAAATGAAAGTAATTAACTCGAAAAATGTACGTATAAATCGCATGCAAAGTGAACATGCACTTATGATGAAATGATGAGATGCTATGATGATGTAGTTATAGTCTAGGGTCAATGATGCAACCTAGTTCTCTATAACCGAAGCTCTGATGCCAATCTGTCACACCCCCAAATTACCTGTTTTGCAGCGGAATGGAATTCCTGGGGATTGACTGCCATAGCATCACAGTTACAGATATATTGAACGACCTAAAGTGTCGTTTGGAAAATACATCGTTTGATTTAATAAAATAATCAGAGTTACAACATAGGTCCCAAAAGTTTACAAAGTTTGCGGAAATATAAATGTATTACAAGTCCAAATGATGGTTTTGAAAGAAAGTGCTATAATGTACAATGATGTAAGTCGACACCGCGACTCAAAAGGTGGTTCCTTAACCATGCCATGATGAGTATGCCTTAGATACCTGAGATAAAACATGCTAAAAAGTGTCAACACAAAGGTTGAGTGAGTTCATAGGGTTTGTATTGAAATGTAAAGCCTTTCAAAAATCGTTTATGCAGCAAAGGCATTGTAAATCCACTCAGTTCCAAGTTCCGCCCATACAAAACTTGGAACCTGTGTATTCACAACCCATTGCCAAAATGTAATATAGTTTATGTTCAAGCCCACATCGTCAAATGAATTCACAAAATAGTGCCTAACTTAATGTGTCCACAATTACTTAATATAACACATAATTCGTACGGTTTCAAATTGTTCCATGACCATTAGTTCAGGATTGTACCAAGACCATTAGTTCAATGATTCTACCAAGACCATTAGTTCACTGATTATACCAAGACCATTAGCTCAATGAATATACCAAGACCATTAGCTCAATGAATATACCAAGACCATTAGCTCAATGAATATACCAAGACCATTAGCTCAATGAATATACCAAGACCATTAGCTCAATGAATATACCAAGACCATTAGCTCAATGAATATACCAAGACCATTAGTCCAAGGATTATGATATGGAATTTCTAAGTATGGCAATACTATTACTTCGCATGACTAAACATTCAGTTCGGATAAACATATAATTTGCAAATAGTCATGAATGTAATAAAAATTATTGAGCATGCATCTCCCCCAAAGAGTTTCATAAATAATAAAAACGAGAAAAAGTGGGGCTATGACTCACTTGGACAATAATGCGATGGCAAAAGTGGATACACTGAAATGTTGCGTGAATCTCGAAAAGGACCTATTATGAATGATATGATATGTAATAAGTCATGATGTAATGTTATGCATGCATTTCGTATGTTATTTATACCATTTGTGAGTTTTGAAAATAATACTCTTCGTCGAAAAATACTCTTTTGACGTCTTGACCATTCTTAAATCACTTTATAAGTTTTTACGTCAAAATGTCATCCTACAATGGTTTTGTAATGATTTATAGTGAAATTTTCACTTTTCGTCGTAAAACAATGTCGTCGGAATTTTTATAAAAGTAACAAAAATGGCTTTGGAAAACTAGTCGTAAAATGGTGTGCGTCGATCGTTAGGAAACGAACTCGACGGTTTTGGAAATTTTGTATCGAAATCTAGAAGTTTCAGTTCAGGAGTTTTTGTCATAAAGGTCTCGAACATAAAGATAATAAGGGTTAAAGATGGTGATTTTGTCTAATTGTTGTGTAAAAATGAGTTTCGGCCAAGTTTAAGCATCCGTAAATAATTTATTAAAACTCCGCTATACAAACGGTTGATTGTTTTAGAAAATATGCTTGGTGATCTTGATTTTATTAGAAGACATTTCGTTCCAAAAAGTTCCACATCCACGTTAAAAACAGCCTCCAACATGGTCGTTTTAGTTACCGTAACACTTGTGTCGTAAAAATAATAGAGTTTTGCTGAAAATAATAGTTACGGCAATTTTATGAAAACGTGCATATCTTTGTCGTTCCAAATCCGTTTTCTACGTATAATACGTCCTTAGCTTCGTATCGAAGTATACTAATATATTTTTGATAAGTCGAAATAATTTGTGAAGCTTAAGGCTCGTTTTTGACTCGAACAAAGTAAAAACAGCTTGCTGAATTTTCTGAAAAAAATAAATTTCGTCGTCGAACTTTAAAAATTCATAACTTCTTCGTTATAACTCCGTTTTAATCCGTTCAAACGGCCACGGATTCGTTTTAAAGTATATTTTCTAAATATCAAGGCCAAAATGTCGTGCCTACTGTCGGATTTTCCAGAAAATCAAAACAAGGACAGAACATATTTTATACGTATCGAAAATAGTTTTTCTCGTACCAAACCTATTCTAATCCCTTCAAATCAACTCCAAAGCTAATCTAATCCTACCATACACCTTCTTAGGGTGTCATGGGTTCCTAATCATCATCCAGACCAAAGTATACCAAGGGAATAATTATAGGATGACCTTATATATATATACTTCTAAAAATCATGTAAAAATGGTATAAACAACACAAATCATGCATGCTTGCTCCAAAAATGAAGAGATGAATATAAAATGAAGATGAAATATGTAAAATGATAGAAATATGCTTACAAGTATTATGATGAGGTGCAAAGAACAAGGTTTAGCCTAAACACTCTAGATTTTTATTTCAAAATCTTATAAAGAGTGTGATCTAGATTGTATAACATTTGAGCTTGGAAAAATTTTATGATCCCTTTGTACACACTATGATGAACCGGTTTGATGGAGGAAGAACAAGAGATAACTTTTGTTTTACACCTTGAGTTGTGTGCTTGTATGTGTAAGTAAAACAAATGTATCTATTAAATATGTGCAAGTGGAATGAAATCAAGATTTTCAACAACATTATCAAGGGGGGAGGGGGGGTTTCGGCTGATTTTGGGGGAAAGAGGGGGGGAAGGTATGATGTAATTAATTTTCTTGTCCCATAGATTGAAAGTATCTTAAGTGTATATATATATATATATATATATATATATATATATATATATATATATATATATATATATATAATAATATGGGTATTATTATTTGGGTATTGAGGTAACTATAAATAAATCTTAGTGGAATAAAATAAAGTGTAATGAAGTCATAAAAATTATAAAAATGTATTTCTCACAAGTATTTAATATTTATCGTGTAGTTTTTACGAAAACTGTCGTAATTATATAATTTAACGATTTATAAACAAAATAAATTTAGAACACTAGGTAAACTAAAAATATAGTTTTCATAAACTAATCATAAGTATAAAAATATATCGGGATCATTTTTTTTTTTGAAATAACGGATTAAATGTTCAAAATAATAACTCACGCGATAACGTTTATTTAATATAAAATTTACGCGTTAAATGTGAAATGTAAAATCATGAATGAACTAATATGATGCAAATGATGTTAATGAAATGTAGACTAATCTTAGTCTATATGAAATGTCCGTGATGATATGATCATGAATTCGCCGCTAAACCATTAAAGTTACGCGAATTTGGAACACGCAAACCTAGTTTACGATAAATGATGAAATAGTGAAACATGAATAATGTTTTGTAATATGACCTGAAAATACGAGTTGTCACATCATGTATCAACCTTTGAACATGTTGACAATGATAGCAATCCTTATCATGGTTTTGAGCTTCTTGAAATAGAGGTTCAAGTGAAGTGGGTTGAGGATCCTCAAATGAAGGAGGAATTGATGGAGGCTCATTAAGTGGTGGCTCAACAATGTTTGAGGGTAGAGGTAAAGAAGCGTCAACTTCTATGTGGTCAGGTGGTTGACTTTGATGTCTCCTCATAATCCAAAATGGACTATTAGGGGGAATACGAGAGGTTGATATTGGTGCAAGTGTTGATTCAACACTTTGGTTTTGTTGCAAAACCTTTGCAAGTGAATTTGTTGGTAGTGGTGGAAGATGAGATGGCCAAGGAGGTAAGTCCTCTAAGTTGTAAGAATGTGGAGATGATTGTGAGGTGGCTCTAGGCACCAATGATGTTGGTCGAGTTGAAGAGGGTATGTTTGGTTTAGTAGAGTTTGGTGATGATATCCTTGTGGGAACAATCCTCTTGGGGATTAGTTTGATTGGTTTCTTTGGTGTAGGGGAAATCCTAGCATTTGTGGACTTAACCGGTGATGATTTGGTTGAGGAAACTTTGTGTATGACCCTAGCAAGTTTCTTGGGTGGTTCTTGGGTGGATGAGTTAGCACTAGGAGCTTTTCTCATGATAAAATGACTAAGGAAGATGTTGGTAATTGCTGAGAATTATGTTGTGTTTGATGACTAAGGTGTTCTAGCAATATGACTTATAAGGGGAAGAATTTGATAAGTGTATTTAAGACTTAAGCCACTAAGATTCTTAGAAATGTGATGATTAACATGCACAAGATTGAAGTTCAGAGCTTTACTGATCTAGGAACTTAATGAAGATGAGGTGGAGTGTTCAAGTAAGCAAGATGAGCTTGAAATGATTGTTTAGGCTATAGTTGACATAATCTGTCAGCTGGATCCTACGGTTCCCTCTTCTGAGGGATCCGGCTAGGCTAATCCTAGGGATCCAGCTCTTAGCAGTTATGAAGGGTTAGAAATGAAGTTTCTAAGAGCTAAAATCTATATCATCTTGAGTGTTTCAGTCCTCCTAAGTATCTAAGATGAGGGTGTACTTGAATGATCATGAGTAATGAATGTTATAGCAAATGATTGCTTTTTATGGAAGGAAAATGGGACTAAATGAATACCAATGAATGTTCAAGGATAGCACTAAGAGTTTTGGTGGTGTCAAGTCATAATAAATGATCCTAGAGATCAGATTTTAGCTTGAGATGGAATTTGAAAAATCCTTAAAAATCAAAAGAGTTGAAAAACTAATTTTTGACCATTTTGAGATAAAGATGACTAGAAACAATTTCCTAAAATTGTTCAATATGTCCATCTAAGTGTTCTGAAAAATGAAAAACAATTTGTGAGTATTGAAGCGGAAATATGGTGAGTTTTGATGTGTTGATAAATCAAAAGAAATCATGAACTAAGTCCTAGGTGAGCCATGGGTAAGTGTCAAGCTATTACATGCTAGGACAAGACTTAGCTGGCTCTAAGGTCTTATGCTAGGCTTATGTGAGGTGATCTAGTGATTTGTTTTGATGTAAGGGGATCTGTATAATTCATCTGCAGTCACGGATCCCACGGTTCCCT
This sequence comes from Chrysanthemum seticuspe, assembly GCA_019973895.1. Taxonomy (NCBI): domain Eukaryota; kingdom Viridiplantae; phylum Streptophyta; class Magnoliopsida; order Asterales; family Asteraceae; genus Chrysanthemum; species Chrysanthemum seticuspe. The sequence goes on from BPTQ01000008.1 coordinate 303,042,728, forward strand.
TATGGGAGGGATCCGACTAGTTATAATTCTGGGATCCGCCTACTGCAGATCAGAACCTTTACAGCAGCTAATGCAGATTTTGCACTAATCAATATACACATATAACATGTAATTTAAACAGCAAGGTAAACAAATTATCACATACGACATATCATAGATAATTGTAGTAACAATAATATCCAAGAAAAACACAAACAAACGTGCTAAAAACATAATCATTCATACAAAAATTAAGTGTCTCAAGACAATCATAATCCTAGTCTCTTTCGTCAACTCTTTCTTTTCCTCTTTCCCGACTTTGTGAGGTTATAAGCTAGATTTTGAATCATACCCCTTAATTGTTTGAATTCCGTGGTCTCGTTTGGAATGGTTGGAAGTTGTTCATAGTAGTCAAAAGGTTCCAATTCAATGTTAGCTATGGGGTCGACATCTTCTTCTTCTCCATCTTCTTCTTCTTCTCCTTCCGAGGAATCCGAGAGAGCTTTAGGTTTCTTTCCATTGACCATGAACCGTTTAGAGGGTATTTTGGTAAGAGGTACCATTACGTGATCGGCAAAGAAATGATCATTGTTGATAGGAGATGGTTGCAATGCACTAACATACTTACAAAGTCGTGTTAGGAGCATACCATATGGAAGTACCATGTTGGAAGCTTTGAATACCCCGGCCATTCTCCTTACCATGTAATAGGCGAGATTAAATGGCTTTTGGTGGATAAGACAATAGATCATTTGCACAAGATATGCATTTGGATGATCCTTGTTACCAACTAGGCTAATGACGTTTTCCCTAAGGATTTCTTCCCATTTTCTAAATATGGGATGCATTTCAAAAAGTTCCATTTGAAAAGGGTCATGGTGAATGAGCTTTTTGTTTCGGTTGTAACGGGATTGGTCGGTCCTAACCTTGAAGATAGTATCTCGAATGGTTTCGAGATCATCGAGAGGAGTATTGTATATAGGTTTAGAATCAAGTGCAAGGTTTTGAGCGTTAATTGCCCAATCTTGAGAATACATACAAATTCCTTCACAAGGAATGCGAAGAATTTGAGCAAAGGTGTTGAGAGGTAGATTGAAGTTTCGTTTATTGATGATGAAGGCGATTGAAATGTTATCATCGGTGTTTCGAATGATCCTAATGCTTTTATAGAATTCAAAGATGAAAACCGGGCAAATTTGTTCATCAATGTCAAGAAGAAAATCAAAGTTGATTACCGAGAAAACTTGACGAATGTCGGTATCTTCAAGGAAACATTCCTTGACTGCACGACCTTCGTGAATAAGTCGTTTTTCAAGTCTTTTAAAGACTTTACGATCGGTTTTTGATAGCCCTTCCTCCCGATAGTAATGGGTGAGGTAGTGGACGGTATCATGGTGGTCTTGTTGTGTGGCTTTAGGCATGGTTGGTCCTAGAAATAAAAATATTCTATTTAGGTAAAATTAGTTGAGATGGGTTTATGGTTTTGATTTGTATTAACAATGTTGTGAACAAAGTGTAATCCTAATTGTGTTAAAAGCCCCTTTTAATGATTAATTAAAAAAACCCTAATTGGATTAATTGATTAGAAATTATGTAACCATAAACCCTAGGATGAGGATGATGGAAATTAGAACAAGTTAGTGTAATTACTTACAATGGTGTTCAAGTGAGGAATACTTGAGGGTTTGGAGTCCTATGAGGATGAAATCAATTGTTGAGTCGTTTTTGTGTTATATGGGGAGAGGAAAACTGGTATGTGATTTTTTTGAAATGCGTATAGATGTATTCTGTTCTACGGTTCCCCCGGATCCCTTGTATTTGGGATCCGGCTAGTACAACTAGAGGGATCCGGCTCCTGTAGACAGAAAAAAGGTTATTTGACTTTAATTTTGTAGTAGGCTATAAGCTAGCTTACGGAACAAAATTAGTTTAAAGGTTTCAAATAAAAAGATGTTTTGGTCGATGTGATTTGATAAGTTAATTATCAAGGATCCATTTGTGACGACGGCGTTAGTTTGACGAAATAAAAAGGAATACTATTCCCGATGATGAGTAAGTCGGGAAGGTGATGAAAGAGAGACTTTTTCAAGAGACTAGTAGTTTATTTAAACAAATAAGAACTATGATATCAACATAATCATGTAAGCTAGCTAATGAAGAAGTAAACATACCTTTATGCTTCTTGGTTTGGCTTATGAAGACATAATACCAAAAATACTTCATGAGCTCTTAAAGTAATCCTTTGTACAAAGAGTAAGTAGGTTGTGATTACTTTTTGGATCCTTTCTCGAAGGTTGACTTCATTATTCTTTGAATAGAAATGAAGGTTTTGAAGAGATTCTAGCATGAAGATTTCTTGAAACAAATATGTTAGAATGATCTATCAATGTCCAACATGAACGAGAAAAAAAATGTTTTTAAATATTTCCTTCTTTGTAGTTTTCAAACATACACGGATCGTATCAAGTTTTTAAAGTACAATATACTCTAAGAAACTTGGTAACGAAGCTCTGATGCCAATTGTGGAAAACAAGAAGGGGGGTTGAATAGTTTTACCAATTTAAAACTTCCTTTTAGATATTTAGATCGACTTATGGCAATCTATTTGGTTGTTTATGTTGGACGTTGATAGATAGATTTATAAACATGTAACGAAAGATAAAGAGTAAGAAGCACATAACCACGACACGAGTATTTATAGTGGTTCAGCTACAAGGACACCTTCCTTGCTCTACTCCACTCCTCGAGTCACCTACTCGAGAGTTCGTAAACACTACACGACACCAATCTCCTTATGGCTGAGAAGCCTTCACAACGTCGCCTACTCTTTTTCCGGTACTAGGCTGACCACCGGGTTCTTTCACACCAAGGTGAACCACACCTATCACAATGTCGCCTACCCTTTATTAGGTACTAGGATAAGCACCTAGTTCTATTACTATGGAGGAACTACTACCCAACACAACACAACACCTATTCTCAAGGAGATCCACTCCTTGTTACAATACCATCAAGGATATCACCATCCTTGGAAATAAACTAATACTTATATGTATAACGATGCATCTCATCGATTATACGACCTAGACATTCTTCCCTAATTCCACTTGATTTGATTCCTAGGCATCCTTCACTAATGCCTTTGATACAACGCTTGGCACCTTTCACTAATGCCTTCGTCTTGACACGTTTAGCATTCTTCACCAATGCTTTTGACATAGACGTTAAGCACCTTTCACTAATGCTTTGGTCTTGACTCTTTCGGTATTCTTCACTAATGCCTTCAACACAACATCTCTACGGAGGAAGAAAGAACTATCAACAAGAGAACCTCAGTTGTCTTGATGATGACGAAGCATGGCAACTCATGGACTTGAGCTTGCTCGACGTCAAGAAGTGGTGATCTCGCCTTTAAGAGGAACCTAGAGAATCACACAAAAACAAAAGACAAACTACATAGAAAGATCCCTTAGGATCAGTGGTTAGAGAGGTACAATACTTGGAGAAAGTATGTGTGAAAGTTGTGAGCCAAAAGGAAGAAATGGCTCACTATTTATAGAGGAGAAAACATACTGTTCCCCGGATCCCACGGATCCCTCCCACAAGGGATCCGGCTAGCGTAAAGCTAGGGATCCGTGGGACGCTCCTATTTACCCATGGGTATTTTGGTTATGGGTCATGGGTCATGGGTTGATCCATGGGTTTCTTATTAGATACAATGTATCTCATGAGTTCAATGTACCTAGTCAACTGGTTTGGATGAAACCATGGGTTATGGGTCAATACCATTTGTTAGTTTTTACCCATTTTAGTATATACTAGTTTAAGTATATATTTAACCAAATATGTAAACACTAGTTGTTGTACATATGTATTGCTAAATCTTAAAATCACTTATACTTGTTTTAGTATTTTATGTGAAAACGTAAGTGTGTTAGAAAACTATTGGCTCGAACTATTTACGTATTTTATTTGTTTCGTTAAAATGATTTTACGTTTGTTATCGACAAAACATTAGAAGATCGTAAAATATAAATAAACGTTTTTACGGCTTATTTGTATTAACAACAAGTATGTGCATAAGATCCTGAAGAAATTTAATTTGGAGAATGTGAGGACTACGACAACACCTTATGAAGTTCCAAAGCGTAAGTCCTAGAATGAACCTGATAGTCCTGTCAGTGTACATTATACATGTCCATGATAGGTTTACTGATGTACGTGATAGCTTCAAGGCCTGATATAATGTTTGTAGTTAGTGCTTGTTCAGGAATCAAGTCAATCCTACCACTTCCAATTTGGAAGAAGTGAAGAAGATCTTCAAGTATCTCAAAGGCCAACCCAAGTTGGGATTATGGTATATCCAAGGGAGTCATCCTTTGTACTTGAAGCCTACAGTGACAGTGATTATGCTGGTGCAAAAAAGGACAGGAAATCCACAACTGGTGGATGTCAGTTTCTGGGTAGAAGGTTAATCTCATGGCAATACAAGAAGTAAACCATTGTGGCTACCTCCTCCACTGAAGCTAAGTATGTTGCTGCTGTTAACTGTTGAGGTACTCCGGATACAAAATCAATTTTTGGATTATGGGTATAACTTTATGAACACTAAAATCTTTATTGATAATCAAATTACCATTTTCATAGTCAAAAATCCAGTTTTTCACCAAAGGCACATAGAGATTAGGCACCATTTCATAAGAGATGCTAATGAAAAGAAGCTTATCCAAGTGCTTAAAATACATACTGATGATAATGTGGCTGATTTGTTAACCAAGGCTTTTGATGGGACTATATTTAATCATCTTGTGGTTAACATTGGGTTGCTCAATCCATAGGTGCTATGATTCAGGGGAGGTTTTGAGTTTAAGGGGAGAATTGTTGTTGTAAAAGTTTTCTGTAACAGTGTTCTTGCTACACTAGGTTGTAGTTTATTGTATATGTTTTGTTTGGCTTGGTCTAACCTTTTGCAAACTGCTGGAACAAGAGGGTGGATTAGAAATCTTTTGATGTTCTTGATGGATTTGATGTTGGACAACTTCCTACTGGTTGTTTAAGTCATTCCTACTGGTTGTTCACTTCCTTCTAGTAGTGTTATTTTCCTTCTGGATGACTCTCAGTTCGTGCTGGTTATTTTCGTTAGTGCTGGTTATTTCAATTCGTGTTAGTTATGATATTGGGGTTGACTTTTCTTCAGGTAACTTAATTTGGGTATTATCTACAGTAAAAGTTATTGGTCCGATATTTATGGTATTTAATTGGTCAAGGGGTTATTTATTCTAAGGATAATTACTGCTTTTAACAGTTATTCCCTTTCCATAAAACCCTAATCTTCAAATCGGTCCAATATACATAAATTCACTTCCCCCTGCCTACCAGTAACAACTCTTATTATGATTTAAATACACCACCACACCTCAACCCTTTTTCTAAATCATCAATGGCTGCACTCAAATACAAGAACGAGCACAACAAAGTCGGTTTCTTGGAAAAACCCAAAGGGAGTGATGAATATCATCAAATTATTGACTTCCTAAGGGCATCTCACATCATATATGCTATCACCCATGACCCCAACATCATCTCTGACTCTTTGGTCAAACTATTCTGGTCAACAGCAACACTAAGATCTGCTGACATGGGTCCTCCTGCTATTCTTGCTACTATTGATGATACAGAGTACACCATTACTGAAGAATTAGTCAGGACTAAACTTTAATTAGATGATGCTGGTGGTGTTACTGACTTGCCAATTGCTGAAACCTACACTGGTATGGATAATCTCCAATATGTCACTGAAGGCAAGTTAACTTTCTTCAAGAACAGGTTTTCACCTCAATGGAAGTTCTTGATCCACACCATTCTTCATTGCCTTAATTCCAAGTCTGAGAGTTAGGATCAATTTGGTAGTGCCATTGTTGTGGCTCTTATTTGCTTAACTGATGGGAGAAAGTTCAACTGGTCCAACTACATCTTCAACATGATGGTGAGCAACATTAGCACCAAAATAAAGTTCTTGATGTATCCTATATTTTTTCAAATTATTCTGGGTGTAGAAACTAGTTCCACAAGGCAATATCAGGTGTTCAAGTTATCTAAGAATCTGTTTGCAAATATGAAGCTCAACTGTGAGGTTCCTGATATACCTATTTCGGCTGTTATGCTTTCCAAAGCTCAAGAGCGTGAGGGTCTTGTTAATGAGGCTATTCCTGAACCTGTCCCTGAACCAGTGCCTACAGAGACCCTGAACCAGAACCTATGTCTATGCCAGACCATGACCAATTTTCACCCCATGTGTCTTCACCCCCACATACATCTCAGACTCCACTCAGGTCTCCTACACCTCCCACAAGGCCAATTACAACTCCATCTGTTGACCACACTGTTGGTTTGTGGGAGTTGTAGACATGACAAAACACAAAAAGTGTGTGAGCCTATTGGGTCACACACGATAAACATGAGTATAAGTGTCGAACGTATTTAAATACTTGAATTTATATACCCGTATTATGCATGCTACTTGACCGGATCCACTATATGATCCATGGGCTGTTTTGGATTGAACATGGGTTGAAAGTGAACAAGATTGGGCCTTGGGTTTCACTGATCGGGCAAGAGGGCAAAAGGGAGGGTGCTTGGGTTTTAGACTTGTTGACCAAGTCATAGCCCAAGGCTTAGTCGGTTAGCTTGGCTATATAAACACACCCCTCACCTTGCAAACTCACGCATAATATTATCTATCCCTAAACCTTAAACGATTCACTGTTCCAGCTCAAAACTCAGTCGATTGCATCTTGAATCGAATTAGGGTTTTAACTTGTTCTTGGTTCGTATAATCCCTATACTTGCATCATAATTTGATCCAAGTTATGTTAGGATTTTAGTGTTGATTCTTGTTCTTCCTGATCGACAACAACAACAAGTGAGAAAGGGTTTTCTGTTTTTGGTTCTTCTCGGATAACAAGAAGAAAAGGATATCGGATAAGTTTCACCCGATATTGGGTAAAAGTAAGGAAGCAGCTTCTTGGCTGTTTTGGTGATCTCGGGCAGAATACAAGCTAGTTCTTGGGGGGTTTTCTTGTTCATGTAATATTCAAGTGGGTCAAAGGTTGATTGGTTTTAATACGTTCTCGACTAGCTCATTATCGAACGTATACGGTTTTCGTGTTGTGTGTGATACTCGTAGTGGTGTCTAATTTAGATACTTGGGTTTCGTATTGGTTTTCTTGTTCGTTACACTTGCGTTCAATTGCCACGAAAGGTTAGTTTCCTATTTTACCTTTTATTCATTAATTGTTTCTTAATACGTGTTTAACCTAATTGCGATTACTAGATCCATATCCGCTGCGTACTCAATAGTGGCATCACGAGCCAACTCGTTTTTTCAATTATGGGTTACACGTTTCTTTTAATAAACATGTTTAAAAGGCTGCATGAAACTAATTTAGTTATTCGTTTTATTTTGTTTTGACAACTATATGCAATACTTGTCAATTATTAATAAAAAATAACAAGTCACACACAAATTAAATTATATTGATAATTAGAATTAATTTGTTAATTAGAAATAATTGTTAATTAGAATTAACTGTTGATTAGAATTAAAGGTTAATTTGAATTTATTAATTGTTAATTAGAATTATACTGATAATTAGAATTACGTATTGTTTATTAAATACATAAAATTACGTAATTACTTGTTAATTGAGATTGCCATGCTTTTTATGTGTTTTCCGGCCGCAAGACCCACTCAATTGCTTTTAGTGGGGAAGACTCGCAAGAGAACTCAGAACAATATCTCTACTCTATATAAAGAAAGGTTTTTTTGAATCCCATCTCCCCTCAAAATTCTAAAAAAATGACACCTGCCATTTCACTCCCTAAAAATCCCTCCACCGTCAGATCATCCTACTTTCCCTCACAGCATTAAACACCCATCAGTTTCTAAATTATTATTGAACAAATATTCATGTCAACATAATTGTAATTAATTCAAAATTTGTATCCAAACTTTTAGAACATACGCTATCAAAATCACCACAAATCGGATCCATAATAAAACCCTAATTTTATCACAAATCATATGATTAGTTCCCCCAATTCCAGATATCTAATTCCCCCAAATCGGATCCATAATCAAACCTTAATTTTATATTATGGCACATAATGTGTTATTCATCAACAATATGAAAAATATTGTATGGATTCTTATGTTTTATGTGTTTATTGGATCGTGCTGCAGGTTAGTTATATCCCAAAAAAGAATCTGTTTTATTCATTTGATAATAATTCGTTCATATCGAGACATGTTGATTTCAAAAATTTGTATTGATTGATTTATGTTTTATTTTGATTTGGAATTTGTTGAGAAAATATTAGAGAGAAGTTTGTAGTATTCTGTGGAATTTGTTAATTTTGAGATTTTGCCTTTTTGATTCAAGGGTTTTTTTTTTGATACTTGAATGAATTATTTGGATTTTTATTGGTGTATTACTTAGTATATAATGGATTATATGAGGAACACAGTGAAGCCCATTGCATATATACAATTTGGAATTCATTAGAACACTAATCGGCCCTAAGCTCAGAGAGATTATGACTCTAATTGATCACCTTAATAACTACGTTGGTTGAGAGGAATAAAAAATGGCACTCGATGTCCTTCTGAGTTAGGTCATACATCTTTTTAAAAAAAGATAACCATCTTGGCGCTGTTGGTACTATTTTGTAGGTTGGTCCGATAAAATACACGGCCCCTTGCCTTAAAGATCACCAATGTCTACAGGTTCTTTCTTTAGAGCCCCTTGCCTTATGTTTTAAATTTTAAGGCAAACGTTGAACCGAGCTTGACAGCTTGTGCTCAACTATATGACCGTAGCGGCTAGCTAAAACCCGAACATGATTCAATAGGTTAGCATTGTTTCTTAATATTGTTTAATTGGCTTATTTAGGTCGCGTATCCATATGAAAAAGGCATTATCTTCAGAAAAGGAAATTCCTATACCTGCAGATGTAGAACCAAAGCTGATAATTATGGTGATGGACTTAAAGAAATGACTGACGAATGCTATGCAACAAAAGAGAAAAAGAGGCAAAAAAAAAACACTATTAAAAATGACAAGAAAGGTTTGTTCTTTATTTTATTGTATTTGGTGTAATAATTATCTTGTGATACTTCACGTTTATCGGTTTATATATCTTACACTTACAGTTTACTGGAATATACAGGATTCAAAAAGGAAAGCACGTGGGATGAAGAGTGACGTAATGGAGGATGGTGGATATACTGATATCGTTTTAATTTCCATGTCTCCAGATTCACATTCACTCTAGCTTTTGCAGTTTAATAAGAAAAGCCCATTAACCTAAACTGGAACAATCTCCAGGTAACCTATGAAAAGTTTTAGCATGCATGTTCAAATTAACACAAAGTGAATCAAAATCAAGCCTTCATTTGGGAATCATACCGAAACCAGTAAAAACTATGTAAGGGCAGTGATAAATGATGCAAACAAAGGATACTCATAGTAAACGAAGCTTCAACAAAATAGTATATGATGACAGGGTATAATCTTTTTGTTTTTATATAAATGTCTGATCTTGGGGTTTTTTTTTTTTTTTTTTTTTTTTTTTTTTTTTTTTTTTTTTAAATATAAAGATTGTTTCTAAACATGAAAAAAGGTAATTATTTGGTTAAAGTTATGATATGCGTTTTTTCTTGCTTCGGTTTGTGGATGTTGCAACATATGTTGCTTCGGTTAAAGTATGATTGGACTCATTAAGCCAAGCAATGGCATAACATATGTTTAGGGCCATTTCTAAGTTTCGTGAATTGTATTTTTTAAGCACCAAATGACAATTATAGAAATAATTATTAAAAGTTGTGTAAGGTGTTAAAGTTCTTGCCAGGACTTGGGTTCCTATAAGTAATGTAGCAAACTTGAGGGTGCAAGATGTGCGAGTTGGCTGCCATGTTAAAGTTGGGTCATTTTAAGTATGGGTCGATTATTGACAAGAACTTGTTGCCCATTTATGATTATTACTACGTAAAAGTTTAAAACTTTTAATATCAAGTTTCAAAAAGTTGAATGAATACAAAAAAAGACATGTACCAGTGTGCGTCGTTTCTAAAATAAACTGTTTATTTGAATTTGTAGGATGAGGGTCTCGATGATGATGAAGATTTATAAGAAATAAGGGCTTATTTGCCAAAGTAAGGTCATGATGCGCTGCGCCTCAACGTATGAGTTGGCATATACTTAATAAGTTAATATATCTGACATGGCGGCAAGTAATTATTTTTTTAAAAGGTATTTGTAGCATATGAAAACCATCTTAAGTAATTATCAAATTTTTGCTTGCTATTAATGTTATAATGTTATGTTCATGATCATGTTATCTTCATCCCTATTGTTATCATTGTTGTACTTACGTTACATAAGAATCTATTACAAAGTTCTTGAACCATTTTTTGTAATTGGGCATTTCCGTTTATAGGTTGGTACCTACATATTATTTTACGTAACAATTAATTATTACTATCTACGTATATTGTATAGTGAAAAATAATTTTTTGTGTTTAGATGAAAAAAAAATGATAAGGTGTTTGGGATTCCTTTTTGCAGTATGCTATAAAAGACCATCTGAAGAAGGTGCTTCCTCAACTGCTCCAAAAAGGCTGAAATCCTCAGATGAAGATGAAGGTGGACTCACTGAAGAGGAGCTCAATAGGATGATGTTGATTGAAGCTCCTGAAGAAGCATTGTACTCAGAGCCCATCAACACTAGATATCCAATCATAAATTGGGACATCTATACTGAAGAAGGGAAAATATATTGGAGGATTCACAGAGCTGGTGGAAGAACAAATGCATATATGTACTTGGTGGATCTATTTGCAGTCATTGACAGGGAAGATTTGCTTAAGCTGTGGGAACTTGTCAAAGACAGGTTCAAGAACAAAGATACAGATAATGACAAGGATGTGGAGCTACTCTATGAACTTCAGAACATTTTTGAACCTGATCCAACAGGAGAGCAGTGGAAGTTTCAGCCTGGTGATGAAGCTTTCAGTTGGACTTTACTAGATTCTTGTGGACTGCATCTTGTAACTACTTGCAATGGAACATATATCTACATGCTGGTTGAAAGAACTTATCCACTTGCACTTGGGACTCTTCTATAGATGCTGGATGCAGGGTTAAGAATGGGCAATGCTATTGAAATGGCCAAGGAGTTGCTGCTAAAGATTTTTGATCAAGATGGAAGACCTAACAGAAGAAAGTAATGTTTGGAAGAATCCTCTAAGACTGAAGAAACTTGTGATTCAAAAACCCAATCACAAGTTTAGGGGAGGATTGTTGGGAAATTCATAATTCTAGTTAATACATTTAGCTTTGCAAGTTAGTACTGATAGTGATAATGTAAGAGTATTAACTAGTTAGTACTGATAGTTCAAAAGTTAGTACTGATAGTGTTAAGTTTGTATTCTTCTATGTAAGGAATGTCGTGTATGGTCTGTAACAACATATCTTCTATACCAATAGAAGATATGATACGTTTAATACATAGTTATCTTTGTAAGGGATCTCCTTAGTGTATAAAAGGAGATTGTAGCTAGGTCAGAACCATCTTACACATACCCTAACCGTCTTAAGAAAAGCTTCAAGGTTGTAAACCCCAGTACTAGGAGATTACTCGTATTATTGATTAATAATATTGAAGCATTAGTGTTATACTTGTGTTTACTTTAATCTTCTAAGTGCATTCAAGTAGATTCCGCATACTTGTGTGTATTCACAACAAAGTTTCGCATTGTTGTTTTGGAACCATCCAAGGCAACTACACGTTTACAAGCTAAGTGTTCTAGATCCAAGGTTTGGGACTCCACAACATCCTATACCTGCAGCACCTGTTGCTACTCCTGGCCACCCTATCCCTACTGAGGCCCTTGCAACTTACACTTCTTGGGTCAAAGGCTTAAAGGATATAGCCACCTTCATGCTCATGAGCATGGAGTTAGAGATCCAACAAAATCTAAATCATCTTGGTGCTTATGACATGATTCAGGAGTTGAAATCTATGTTCTCCCAATAGGCAGAGCAAGAGCTTCTACAAACTGCACGTGAATTTTACGCTTGCAAGCAGGAAGAGGGTCAATTAGTTAGCTCATATGTTCTAAAGATGAAGAGCTACATTGACAACTTGGAACGTCTTGGTCACCCAGTTACTCTGAACTATGGAGTTAGTCTGATCCTAATCGGTCTTTCTAAAAACTATATTATGTTTGTGCAGAACTTTAATATGCACAACATGGGGAAGACTGTGAATGAACTACATGCTATGCTTAAGCAACATGAGCAGACGTTGCCAAATAAAGATGTTGCACCTGCACTACATTATGTACGTGGGGGTGGTGGTAAGGTCCAGAAAAACCACAAAAAGAATAAATCATTTAAGGCTGCTAAGGGGAATCATGGAAATGGAAACAACAAGTTTGATTATGCTACTGAGTATAAGCCATACAATGCTTCTTCTTCCAAATCCAAATCCAAGATTCCTCCACCACCCAAGAAGGATAATCCAGCGAAGGACGCTACCTGTCACCAGTGTGGTGAGACAGGACATTGGAGAAGGAATTGTCCCCAGTATCTCACCGAGTTAGTGAAAAAGAAGAAACAGTCTCTTGCAGCTAGTTCTTCTGGTATTTTCACTATAGAACTCTACTATTTCCCTAAATCATCCTTAGTATATGACATTGGTTGTGGTACTCACATCTGTAATACTACTCAGGGTCTCAAGGGAAGTAGGAAGCTAAAACCAGGAGCTTTAAGTCTGTGCATGAGCAATGGTTAACGAGCAGGAGTTAAAGCAATTGGAGTTTTTCATTTATGTCTCCCTAGTGGATTAGTTATTGTCTTAAATGATTGTCACTATGCTCCCTCTATTACTAGAGGGATTATTTCAGTTTCTCGTTTGTATAATGATGGTTTTATTAATCGTTTTGAATCGAATAATGCTATTTCAGTTTCTAAGAATAACGTTATTTATTTTACTTTTAATGGTATTTATGAATGTTCGAATACAAATGAATGTTCTATGTTTGTTGTTAGCAATAAAAGATCCAAGTCTAACTTGGACTCTGCTCTCTTGTGGTATGGTCGTCTTGGATACATTAGCAAGAAATGCATGGAGAAGTTAAGTCACTTGAAAAGTGTGTTGCTTGCATGTCTGGTAAGATGGCAAGAAAACCTTATTCACATCAAGTGAAAAGGGCTAAAGATCTACTTGGACTTATACACTCAGATGTATGTGGCCCATTTAGAATCACATCAAGACAAGGAGCAAATTACTTCGTGACTTTCACTGATGACTATAGTCGGTATGGTTATGTTTACTTGCTGAAACATAAACATGAAGTATTTGAAACATTTAAGGTGTTTCAAAAGGAACAAGAAAACAAACTCGGGAAGACCATAAAATCACTATGTTCTGATCGTGGAGGTGAATATATGAGTCAAGAGTTTTTGGATCACTTGAAGGAATATGGGATTATTGCCCATTGAACTCCTCCTTATACTCCACAACACAATGGTGCATCTGAGAGGAGAAATCGAACCCTGCTTGACATGGTGCGTTCTATGATGAAACAAACTACTCTTCCAAAGTCCTTTTGGGATTATGCCCTTGAGTCTGCTGCACGCATTCTCAATATGGTTCCAACTAAGAAGGTTGAAAAGACACCATATTAAGTATGTTGGAATCACTCCTAAACTATATTTCAAGTGTTTGTAATTAACATGTAATAGGTTGCTTAATTAGGCTTTTATGTTTGTATTAAAGGCAAGGCTTATGTAGAAAGCCCATAAGCCTTGGCCCATATCCAATAAGGAAGGAAGGGAACTTGTGTGTTGTCCTAGTTCCTTTCCCTATATAAAGACATGTAAACCTTCATTTGAAGGTTGGTTGTTCACATTTCACTTATATCCTACACATAACCTTTTGTATTCATACGTGTGTTTGTGTTTTGTGTTCATCCGATCACCTCTTATCTATATTTCTTACATATTGATGCTTATGTTACAATATGGTGACCTAACAGTGGTATCATTCGCCATCTAGTTGGGTGAAACACTTTTGTTTTGAAGTTTTTTTATCTATACGCTTGGGTTTTGTGTACTAAACTTTCATACGCATAAAAGCTCAAATTTTTACACTTAAAAACTCAAGATTCTTGTGGCTTTAAGTTTATTTGGTGTTAAAGTTTCAGTTTTTTTCAGTTTTTTACATCAAGTTTGAAACTTTACGTGTGTAGAATAGTTTTTGGGCTTGCTTTTGTACGTGTGGTACTATCTACGCGTAAGGGTGAAAGTGGATTTGGATCATCAAGTTTCAAACTTTCTTGTTATTTTGGTGATATTGAAGCTATTTCATCATTAAAATCAGGTTACAAAACACTTTTGAGCATAAAATCAGTTTTGGTGCATTTTTGGTACTTTCTACTCGTAACAAAACCCTAATCTTACTCGTAAGCACAAAGTCTACGCTTAAGCTGCAGTTACGCTTAAGGATTTTTCATTTGATCTTCATAGCTGTCGGTTTACTCAGTGTTTTCATGCTTGGATAAGCCTGAAAACACTTCAACATTGGATATCTTTTACCCTGGTATAAGTGTAAAGGATATTTGGGCAAAACCCTAGTTTTACGCCTAAGCTAAACTCTTACGCGTATAATTCTCTTTGCCTAAGCATTTTTTACGCCTAAGCCTGTCTTACGCATAAGCAAATATTACGCATAAGGATTCTACTACTAAGCCTTTGGTTTACGCCTAAGCTAAGTTTTCCTCAAGTCTACGCGTAAGCTATTCCTACGCATAAGCTCTCTTGTTTCGCGTACGTTGGTTTTTACGCATAAGGTACTTTCTACGCCTAAGCTGGTTTCTACGCATAAGGTTCCTTCATCAACATTGTCTCATTTGACTACAAAGATCCATAATCAACACAAGTTTCAAGTTGTCTCAACCACCATACTCTAGCTACTTTCCTCATGAGTATCCTCAACAACAACAACAACAATTTTATCAACAATATCCTCCACCATCTCCACAACAATTGCAACAATTTCAACAACAAATTCATCACTTTCCTCAAGGAGCAAACCCTCTTCCACCACAAATGGTTCCACCAAACCCTCGTCAACAAGTACAACATTACACATACTTTCAAAATCAGTATTCCGCCAAGTATGCTATGAATGTTACTACACCAAAGGAACCGCCTTGGTTTGTAAAGATGTGTGAAGCTTTAAGTAGCCAACAATCCATTCATGAAGCTGGATCCCTTGACAGACCTCCAATGCTCACTCCCGGAAACTACGATCAATGGGTGATAAGGTTCTTTAGGTTTTGTGATCTAAAGAAGCCACATGGGAATTTTTAAAAGAAGGTCATCCTTGAAAGTCCTTTTCAAATGCCTACCCTCACTGTACCCGGAGATCCAAATGTTGTTCCACCAAGAGATGATATTACCAACGTTGTCGGTCTTGATCAACTTACTACTGACCAACTTCTACACTTAGAAGCCGATGAACTTGCAATGCAATATATCCTTTTTGGATTACCCAATCCGATACTTCATAGTGTTGATGCTGAAAAGACTGCTAAAGCAATGTGGGAGCACATTCATCTTCTAATGGAAGGCACTGAACTCAATCAAGAGGACATGGAATCAAAAATTTACTTAGCATATGAACGCTTCATGATTGAACCAAGGGAGACATTAGAGTCATATCATCATCGGTTCTCAGACATCATAAATGACTTGGATAAACATAATATCATTATGCCAAGGATTGCAGTCAACACAAAGTTCCTGAGCAGTCTTGGTCCTGATCAGGAAAAGTATGTTATCTTTATCCATCAAGCGAAGAATCTTCATCAAGCTACATACGGATTATTGTATGACTATTTGAAGCCTCACCAAAAGGAAGTTGACAGAGAAAGGATCATCCGTGGAGTCCCTGCCTTGCCTTCACTCCCGGATAATCAAACTCTAGCTTTATGGGCTCAAGCATGTTATCCTCAATTCCCGACCTTACCAACAACATTCACAAACCCTCCACAATCAACTGTTCAGATTACACCATATGATCCTTCACAACAACAATCACAAGAAACTCAATTGGTTCCATACAACAACAACAATGATCAGGCACTCTACAGTGAATCAAATGAGGATGCAGATGCCTTCGATGCAATGAATCAAGGATTTCTTATGCTTGCAAGAGCCTTCAGATGATTTGCTAACAAATCCAACAACCGCATTCGCACCTCGTCAAATAAAAGGAATCAAGCTGTTGTGAACAATGGAAGGGTTGAGGTTCAGAACCGTGTAAATGGTCGTCGGATGAGTAGTGGTCAAGGGTTTAATGTTAATGGAAAGAATAACATGGGTGCTCCACAACGGGTTCAAGTGGTTGATCAGGGAAATGCTCAGACTTGGGTTAATGGTCTCCGATGCTATAACTGTAATGAGAAGGGTCATCTGGCTAATACATGCCCCAAGCCGAGGACAAGAGGTAGCACTTATCACAAAGAGGCTTTACTCTTGGCTCTCAAGGATGAAGCTGGTGGAACTCTTACAAAAAAGGAACAAAGCTTCTTGGCTAATGCAGATTCTGATGATGACATGGAGGACTTGTAGGCTAATGCAGCTGTGATGTTAATGGCAGACATGTAACAACTCCACATGAGTGACACAGGCCCAGTGTATGACACTGACGGCTTGTCTCAGGTACTAGATCAAACTATAATCATTATTGATCTGATATCTCCGCCAACATCTACATCCGACGAGGATCAGAGTGTTCAACATGAACCTTCTACATCTCATTCCGATGATAATCAAATAGATCCCGTAGTTATATTTGACTATAAAGATGACCTTATGGTTAATATTGATAATCAAGTTGACTCCGTGGTTATATTTGAGGATCTAAATAATGATCATGTTGAGATTCTTGTTGAACAAGCTGAACCTTTGTCTAATCCAGATCTTGAGCTCATGACCAACTTAATTCAGACTCACAAATCTTAAATGGATAAGTGCCACGACATCAATAAGACATTACAAGATAAAATTGCACTGTTGACTAAGGATAATGAATGCTATAAGTTCCAACTCAACATTTTTCAAACTAAAGAGAAACGTGAAAAAGGTTTTGAAGTCGCATTTGCTAAATCGTACCAAAATGAAAAATCTTTGGAAAAACAGATATGTGATCTAGTTGCATCCAAGAATGCTTTGTTGTCTCAAATAGAACAACTGAAATATGATCATAAACAACAACTTAACGCTCTCACTTCGGAAACTCAAAAAGCCAAGTCTGAGTTGTTAACTTGTCAAAAACAGTTTTGTGAATACAAAAAGCATTCGAGGAGACAAATAGATGACTATCTTGAGGAAATTGTCGACTTACAAAACAAAATCAAAGAGTTTCGAAATGTTGTTTACAAACATGGTGAGTCAATCACAACTATTCAAAAAATTTCTTTTAAACCAAATCCAAATGGATATGGACCGAATCTTGCTGATTACAAATCACGTTTTTCACATAGAGCATTCAAACCAAATCTTCAAGTCTACAGTGCAGAACACAGAATTGATGATTCAATTATGAGTGTTGTTGAATATAATCGTATGGAGGAATTAGATGCAGAAGACGAGAGTAGGTCAAAAATAGAAAATGTTGTTTATTGCAAACCATTTAACTATTCAAAAGCCATAACTTTCGTCGCACAACAGGATAATTCTAACACACCTTGGGTTATCACGCCTACTCCTGAGTCCACTCCTAATGATGGTCCCCGAACCAATGTTGCACAAATTAATGGTCCTTTACCTTCTTTTAGTGAAATAAATCCATTAGCCGAACGATGTCAGGTTCTAAAATATTTTGAAACTTTTATGTCTGACATCAAACTTTTGGAAAATGCAATTGAAGTACATTCTGAAATTAAAGTTGAACATTTTCAATCACCATTTGCGCGACAACAAAGGAATATTTTTCAGAAAGAACTTCTACCACATGTCCGAAATTTAAAAATGTGTGCAATCTATTGGGAACGGGAACTTCAAAAGGAGATTGGGCTTATGAAAACAGTTTTCGAGCAAACAGAAACATTGATTTCTAATACTAAATGTAAAAAGAAAATGTTACAAAATCATGTTGACCGACTTTTGGAAGATGTTATCTGTGCTGATACCATAAATGTTGTGTTATTACATTCTGTTGCATATGCATTTGATTATATTGCTGCTGATTCTGTTGAAAATGTTGAGAATACCGATAATGTGTCACAAATTAAGTCTTTAAAAATTGAAAATGAGTGATTGTTAAATGAGCTTTCCAACGCAAAACGTCGTCTTCAATGGTGTCAAAAAGATTGTCAAAATCGTGAATTTGCTTTGCAAAACAAGATCAACCAGTTGCGTTCAAAATCTTTTGATCCAAAACTAGAACAACTGGATGATGCAAACGTGTCTTTAAAGTGTCAAATTTCAAAATATGAACAAGAAAGTCAAAACTGAATATGGTGTCATATTTGATTTACTTAAAAAGACTCGTGCTCCAGCGTCAAAAGATGCTGATGATCATCTTGCATATACCAAAGAAGTTTTACGAAATAATGGAAACACTCGCTTTGAAAATCAAGATTTGTTACACACTATCCATGACTTAAAAGCGGAGTTGGTGAAACTTAAGCAAGATAAGATTAGTAACACTAATGCACTTGCCCAGGAATGTTTAAAATTGACACTAGAACTCCAAATGACAAATCACAAAATACTAATGTGCTTCCTTCCACTGAAACAGGAATAGTTGCCTCTTTTCCCAACGCTAGCACTTCACAGCTTAAGAGCAAATCAAGGAAGAATAGGAAGTTGCGACGTAAGAAAAGAACAATAAAGACCTCTGAAGTAGAAGAACACCTTAGGACTTTGAATAAGACTCAAGTTGCACCCACTTTAGACATTGCGTTAGACAAATGTAATAGAAAAAGTGATGTAACGAATGCTGAACCTTTAAGTACTTTGAATGTTATGTTTGAAGCATCTTGTGTTGGTTGTCATAAAAGTATCTTTTCTGGTTGTCATGATAAATGTGTTGCTAATGGTATCTTATCTCGTAAGCAGAACAATAGAAAACGGAATACCTCTAGGCCCACTAATGCTTCTAAGTATGTGCTAGGTAAACCGCTTACTAGTGTTCATGCTTCAATCATTGATGTACCTATAGAACCCCCTTCACGTCCTAGGAAGAACTTGTCACCTAGTGCATTCACTAAGACCAAAGCTAAGACTATTTGGAGATGGCAGAAATGGTTACATAATACACTTGGATTTAAATGGATTCCCAAAATCATCAACATGTGTATGTTCTCTTTAACTGTGACGGAACCCTCTAACTCTTCGGGTTCCACCTCTACTTCTATTCCACCTGTGTCATCTGTATTTAATGCAGGTGATATAGATCATCCTCTGGATTGTTGATAGCGGATGTTCCCGGCACATGACAATCAATCTCAAACTGTTATCAAACTTTGTTTCAAAGTTCATTGGCACTGTCAGGTTCGGGAATGATCACTTCGCCGCTATCATGGGCTACGGAGATTACATCAGTGGAAACATCGAAATTAGCAGGGTTTATTATGTGGAAGGTCTCGGTCACAATCTCTTCTCAGTTGGTCAATTTTGTGATGGAGATTTGGAAGTTGCTTTTCAGGAGAAAACTTGTTTCATTCGTGATCTACAAGGAAACGATCTTATGTCTGGAAACTGCACATCAAGTCTTTACACAATCTCAATGCAAGACATGATTGCTTCATATCTCATCTGTCTACTTTCTAAGGCAACATCTACAAAATCTTGGCTATGGCACCGTCGTCTTTCACACTTAAACTTTCAAACCATAACTAATCTTGCACGTTACAAACTTGTTGAAGGTCTCCCAAGATTTTGGTATTCTAAAGATCACCTATGCTCAGCTTGTGAACAAGGGAAAAGCACTCATGCTCACTTTCCTTCAAAGATGGAACACAGCTCACAGCATGTGCTTCATCTTCTTCACATGGATTTGTGTGGCCCAATGCGTGTGTAGACGATTAATGGCAAACGCTACATTTTGGTAATTTTCGATGACTACTCAAGATGGACTTGGGTTTATTTTCTTCGAAGTAAAGATCAAGCTCCACAGATGATCATTACCTTTCTCACGAAAATTCAAGTTCAGCTCCGAAACACAGTCAGACAGATCAGAACAAACAAAGGAACTAAATTTGTGAACCAAACTCTTTGAGCATACTATGAGAAAGTGGGAATTTAGCATCAATAATCAATTGCACGGACACCAGAAAAAAATGAAGTTGTTGAAAGATGAAGTCATACGTTAGTGGAAGCTGCAAGAACGATGTTAATAAATGCTAAACTTCCAGATTACTTGTGGGCTGAGGCTGTGTCAACTGCATGCTACACTCAGAACCGTTCAATGATTACTAAACGCCACAACAAAACACCTTATGAGCTTATCCATAACCGCAAACCGAATCTAAAACACTTTCATGTATTTGGTTCCCTTTGTTATCCAAATAATGATCGTGATGACTTTGGTAAACTCAAGGCTAAAGCTGACATTGGAGTCTTTGTTGGATACTGTGAAAACTGTAAGGGTTACCAGATCTGGAATCGTCATAAAAGAGAGATTATGGAAATGATTCATGCCAATTTCGATGAGCTTACAGAAATGGCTTCTGAGAAAAACAGCTTGGAACCCGGACATAACCGTCTAAACTTCCCCCAAACCCCATCATCAGCTGAACCAAGCTTACAGCTTACTCGACGTCAAATGGAACAGCTATTTGCTCCTCTGTTTAGTGATGATATTGATCAACGTGCTCCAGATGTATCAAATGTTTCCGCTGCTCAACCTGATAATAATCCAATACATGATACACCTGAAACAACAACAACTGTTGAAGAAGTACCTCCGGTTGATTCTACAACAACAGCCAAATAAACCGCATCCAATGACGCTAAACCAGCTGATGATCTTCTTAATTATGACGTACCTACACCTGTAGATTATGATCCAAATGCGTTCTTCAATCCTTTTGCTAATGAAACTGCCACTTCTGATGTTGCAGAATCATCCACAAGCCATTTGAATCCTCCTAATCTGCACAATGTATATCAACATCAACCCTCCACACATCGTTGGACTAAAGACCATCCTCTAGTTAACATTATTGGAAACCCGGATCAACCAGTCGTAACTAGACAACGCCTTCAGACCGACGGTGAACATTGCGTTTATGCACTTACCGCCTGCCAAGCTGAACCCAAAAATATTAAAGAAGCCATGACATATGACAACTGGATTGAATCCATGCAAGAAGAACTTAACCAGTTTAAACGTCTTGAAGTATGGGAATTGGTTGCAAAACCAACAGGGGTCTATGTTATTGGTCTGAAATAGATTTGGAAAAACAAGTTGGATGCTGAAGGTATGGTTATCAGAAATAAGTCACGTCTTGTGGCTAAGGGTTATAGACAAGAAGATGGGATTGACTAGGAGGAATCATTCGCACCAGTTTCTAGACTTGAGGCTGTTCGGATTTTTCTGGCATTCGCGGCTCACATGAATATCACGGTCTTTCAGATGGACGTCAAAGGATCGGTCGACCCAACACTGTTTATACAATATCACGGGGAACACATTTTAATCATTCAAATTTATGTGGATGACATCATTTTTGGGTCAGCACATTTAAAGTATTCAAACGCTTTTTCAAAACTCATGAAAACACATTTTGAAATGTCCATGATGGGTGAACTTACATTCTTTCTAGGATTGCAAGTTCATCAATTACCCCGTGGTATTTTCCTGAGTTAGTCCAAATATGCTCTTGAAATTTTAAACAAACATGGAATGCAAAACTGTGATACCTATGCCACACCTATGGCACATACCAAGAAACTGGATGATGATTTGCATGGGAAATTGGTTGACCCTACCAAATACCAAAGTATTATTGGGTCTCTCATGTATCTAACAGCCAGTAGACCTGATATTGTATTTGTTGTATATCTTTGCTCCCGTTATCAGTCGAAACCAACTGAAACTCACCTCTCTAAGGCTAAAAGAATCCTCCGATACATCAAGGGAACCATTAATTTGGGGATCTGGTATCCGAAGGATTCTGGTTTTGAACTAATAGCTTTTTCAGACGCTGATCACATAGGTTGCTTAGATTCTCGGAAAAGTACTTCAGGTGCTATACAATTTCTTGGTGATAAACTGGTGTTATGGCAATCGAAGAAGCAAGATTGTACATCGCTCTCCTTAACCGAAGCAGAATATGTAGCCATGTCGGCGTGTTGTGCTCAAGTCATTTGGATGAGAACATAACTCAAAGACTATGGTTACGTATTTGACAGAATCCCGATGTACTGCGACAATCGAAGTGCTATTGCGATCTCGTGCAACTCTGTCCAACATTCGAAGTCCAAACACATCGATCTTCGATATCATTTCATAAAAGAGCACGTGAAAAAGGGTACTGTTGAATTATATTTTGTGGATACTGAACACCAACTGGCACACCTTCTCACCAAAGCCTTAGCTCCTGCTAGGTTTACTGAGTTGATCCACCGGATTGGTATGAGGTGTTTGACTCCAGAGGAACTGGACGAACTTTTGACACATTCTTAAAACCAATCAAACATCAAAACCTCTTTTGTAAATATTTTATCAAAAACAAAATATAAAAATATAAAACTTCATAAAATTCAAAAATACTCTTCTATCTAAATTTCTTTCAACATCGCAAGTACAAATCTTCCGTTAACACTTTGCTCGTTCAAACAATTCATCAATTTATCGATCAAGTGTTGAGGGGGAGAACGTAAAAATTTTATGTTTCATAAAACCTTGTACTTGCATGTTACCCAGTATTGGTTGTATCTTTGATAATGGTGGATACGTTTCTTGTTTTTTGACACTCCTCGGACCCAAGTTTGTAAAATGTTTCTATTTTTAAAGGTCGAGGGGGAGTTTCGTCAAGTTTCTTTCCAAACTTTCACTTCTTGCTTAACCAAAATGGAAGTTATGGGCTAAGGATGAAAATGGTTAAGGTGGAGGGCCAAAATTGTCAAAAGTTTATACTTATTTTTATAAAACCTTCCACCTAATTTTACTTACATTTATTTCAAACATTAAATTCTTCAACTAACTCATCCCACGCCTATAATTCAATCTTCATATCCGTGTTATAATCTTCAAATTTGTAAGTGGTTTAAGTTTCCTTGAGTGATTCCAAACATAGGTTTTTAATTATTGCAAAACCAACGACTTGATTTTGCTCTAGGCGTGATTCATTGTTTTACGCGTATGCATATGAACAAGTGATCACGTTTGGTTGTTTGTTGTGAAACAATTGTGTTAAAAGGGTTCTAATAATGATTCTAAAACTGTTTCCAATAATAAAATCAACCCAGAAACTTTAAATAATCACTTTCATGATTTAGGGTTTATGCCTGAAATTGGGGATTTTCAATTGTGAGTGCTCTAAGACAATTAGAGGCTTATTACATGCTTAATATGTGTTTAATTAACCAACAACACCTCTGGATCTTACCCAGAAACAACAATTTGGGAAAATTAAATTTAGGGTTTAATATTCCTTAAATTGGGTACTTTTGATTCTTGAGGTGTTTGATGTTAAAACTGGTTGAAAACAACTCATAAGGCTCCTAATACATTCAAGAAATCATTTGGTAGTGTTTACATGGTTAGATTGTTTAGGCGTAGGATTTGAATCCTTAGGGTTTAACTTTACGCTTATGCTAACTTACGCGTAACCATTATCAACTTTTGATAACATGTGATATTGAAAGAGGTTGAATAAAGTGTTAATTGAAATGTTATGAATGATTTATTTCAGGTTTTACGCGTGCAAAATCAGAATCAATGGTAAAAATGGACTTATGCTTAAGGATCACCTTATGCGTAGCCATTACGCATAAGAAAAATCTTACGCGTAACCTTTAAGCATAAGGTTCTACAAAGGGACTACGCGTATCCTGTGAAGGATATGCGTAAACTTAGATTCTTACACATAAGGCTTACTCTTACGAGTAAACCTTACGCATAAGCTCCCAACATACGCTTGCGCGTAAGCTCTATGCCAAGAGTCTATTCCTACGCGTAAGCTTTCTTACGCGTAAGGTGGACTTCTACGCATAAGCTTAAGTCTACGCGTATGGTTACACAATGTTTACGCATAAGCTTACATTCTTACGATTAAGCCAAAACTTTAACTTTATTTATCAATTGTTACGCATACAAACTTGTAAATAAATTACTCGTAATGTCACAAGACCAAAATGTCACTAATAAGCTATAATTGTTAAAATGTTGTGTGAATGAGTGAAAATTTGGAATTTAAAATTCAAAATTAATACTCACGTAACTTATCTCATCAAGTTTGGACTACTGGACAAACAAGTGACGTTGGACTCGTAACATTCATTAACATAACATATTCAATAATTGGACAATAAAATCAACTTTTGACTAACGTAATGTCTTTTGATATGTTGGTTCTTTTGGCTCAATATCGTTCAGATCACGATATGGACATCACTATGGAAAATGTTATCGCACCAAATGAGCTCACAATGGAAGACATATTCCCTACTAGTTATAGCATGAAGCTTGGAAAGAACAACCTCAAGGTTGATTTTGAGAACTTCACCTGCTCTGAATCTTCGTGCCGAATTGCTATGGATATTCTCAAGACTCATCCTTACAACAACATGCTCACTAACTCAGCAATTGTACCAGATATTTATATTCATCAGTTTTGGCACACAATGAAGAAATTTGATGGTCAAGATGCAGTCACTATGACTCTCAATGATAAACAAGTCACCGTCACTGTTGCTGATTTACGAGCAATTCTTCTGCTTCCCGCTATCCAGCCTACTGAGTACGTACCAACTCTCTGTGAAGAGGCTACTCTACAATTCATGGTCGATATTGGCTATGATGAAGCTGCAGGAATCATTACCAAGCATTCTTCAGTAGATTTGAAGAACATTCCTCAGCCATGGAGAACTTTATACATCATGATCGCAAAGTCTGTTTCCGGAAGAGACAAACGGTCATAAGCATCCTAAGCTAATGCACCTACAAATCTTCTGGGGCATGGTCAACAAAATGCACATTGACTACGCAAGTCTGATATGGGAAGACATGATGTCTCACCTCAAGAAGCCTGGCACAAAGGTCCATTTCATCAGATACACAAAGTTGTTGATCCAGAGGATACTCGGGAATAATCAAGACATTCCCTTGAGACTTGATGACCCCAACCATCATTCTGCGTTGTTTGAGCCTACATTAAATGTTGTCAGATTAAAAGACTCATCAACAAAGAAACAAGGTGTAGTATTGCCAGACAGGCTTCTCACTGATGATATTAAAAGTCTTCAATCATATTCACGATATCAAGAAGCAGTGGCCTCAGGCAAAGTCGGCTTCATGGATGAAAAGTCTTCAGCCATACCAGTCAAGAAGACCAGGATATCAGGTAGTGCAGGAAGTGTAGCAAGCACTGGGAGTGCCCGCAAGTATCCAAAGAGAATTCCTCCCCTCAAAAGGAAAGTTTCATCTGAGGGTGCCATTACTAATCCTCAACCGGCACCTAAATTAGAGGATCAAGACTCCGAGGATACTGATACCGATGAAGAGGTTCACTATTCAGAGTCTGTTACGGATGATACAACATCACAACAGATAGCTGACAAACCACAAAGTCCCAAAGCAGATAAGGGTAAGACTCCAGTGGCTGAAGAAGAAGAAAAGAGTTCAGATGAAGAACCAAAGGATGAGCAGAAAGACTACCACAAAACACTGAAGCATCTAAGGTTACAACATGCTGCTACATAATTTAATCTTCAACAAACTCGTGGCCCTGGAGGTTCAAGTTGTGGTGCAATAACCACACCAGTTCTCGATGCGGTTAATAAACCCGATAAGGGAACTGGTACCACCACTCACGAATCAACATAGCAACAGCAGCAAGAAGATGAAATCATTTTTGACTTTGAATTAGAAGAAAAGGAGAAGGATGAAAAGATAACTGATGAAGACATTGAGGAAGCTGCTAGGGAAAGAGCTGAAGAAGAAGCTCGAGCTAAAGCTAAAGAAGAGGCTAGGGTAAAGGCTGAAGAAGAGGCTAAAGCTCGCGAAGAAGTTGATGATTATCTTATAGATAATCCTGAACACAATCCTGAAGGAACTTCCGAACCACCAAAAGACCCAGAGCCATCTCATCACTCATCTTCATCAGATTCTTCATCTCATTCATCACCACCACCATCCAAAGATGCTACCACCAGATCCACCTCCAAATCCATCAAGAAACCGACCGACACTTGGGCATCACGTGCCAAGACAAAGATTGTCAAAGCTGTCTGTCAAGCAAAGAAAACTCAAAGTTGTTAACAAGAAACTAAATCATCTTGCCGACAAAGTCAATCTACTTCAGAACGTGATAAACGAGTCTTCGCAGGAAAGAGAACAAATCCAACAGTTTCTTAATCGAGATATCCAAGGGGAAATGGACAAGACGATAAGGGACTACACTCACAAGTTCCTTCTCGACACTGTCCCTGGAGTCACAAGGGAGATGCTCGCCAGACAACTCTTTCCACATCTCATGTCTTTGGCCTAGCATACACTGGCTAATACCCCTACAGTTATGGAAATCAAACCAGTCCCGTATCCAGTTGTCTCTGATGCGAAATTGATCTCCAAGCTAGTTATGCAAATGTCTCAATGATCTGCAACATTTACTTCTGACGAAGCTAAACTCTTTGAGGAATTACTGGAATATCAACTCAAAACATCGTGTAAAGAGTCAGCTAAAAGGGCTAAACGATCAAGAGACAACGATGATGAGGACAAGGATTCTGAGCCAAAACACAAAAATAAAACTGGAGAATCCTCATCTATGCCTCCACCACCCCAAAGGACCACCACCACCAGAAGATCTTAAAAGCGTCCTCCTACTAGCGACAAATCTCAGGACTCTGAGTCTCCACCACCAACGGAGAAACTGGTGATCATTTTGAATACATCGGTGGTGATGACGAAGAGATTCCTGAGCCCCAACAACTGCCCTCATCAACAACATCAGCTAAGCACCATTCAGCATCATCCTCCAAGTCACAGAAGAAAACGTCTCCAACAGTTGTATCTTGGCTAGATGAAGATGACACTGCAGAATACGAATGGTTTTCAAAGCTTGTTGATGCAACCCCTCAATTACCGGAAGGCCAAGAACCGGTAGATGGTCGAACCTTGGAGCATGTCATGATCATACAAGAAAAGTTTAAAGTGAAGAAGATGACGAAAGCAGAGTTAAGATGAATCAAGAATGATGCCTTTCAACTGCTTAAGGATAGCTCCGATAGTGCCATTGAAGTCGAATATCATCTCGACAACATAGCATGAGCCATGTCCAACAATATTGATTGGCTCAACCCTGAATCAAACATCGACTTCACCAGACCTGACAAGGCTCCTACTACAATGACTGGACCAAGCCACTACCCACTATTGGTCGACCTGATCAACAACGGATTCCCTACCGGTACTTCTTCAACAATGACCTGGAATTTCTTCAACACGGTAGCGATGTTAGCAAGAAATACGCTACCTCACTTACCTTCCCCATCCCGGCAGCAGTCTTCTCCAACAATGTGGCCATCGAGGAAGAAGCCACACGAATGTTTGTTGATAATGTGGTTAATTATGACCTCGATGCACTGTATGGAATTCATCATTGGCCTGAACGAAGAAGACTTTACTACAGAAGCTGCCAGGTACTCAAATCTAACAAAGAGGTGTACAGTGACCAACGGATCGTTGCTATAATGCATGTCAGCCTGTCTACTAAGTGGGACTACTCATTCCTGAAATCAATCAAAGGCAAACGCCAAGACGAACAGGAGTATGACTTTACTGAAGCGGGTTTTCTGAGATTGTCACTCAATGACATTGAAGACATATATCTTGCTAAGATACAAGGTCGAATGCAAAAGTTCTCCACCAATATCCAGCTCCAGTACATCAAGTCTTTGCTGATATTCATCAGAAGCATCGTTATCCAGGAACGTGTTGAAGACCTTCAATTTGCCGTGGAATCATACCAAAAACGTGTTAATCTCACAAAACCACTACTAAACTTTCCCCGATATCAACCAATTGGCTCAGTACACCATCCTCAAGAAATCAAAGTTTGGCGTAGTTTACCGTAGTGAACTTCACCATAAGTACTTCATGGCGTGCAAAGATCTTCACAAGTTTGGTGATCACACTTTGAAGAAGGTTTAGGACGGGTTAGCATATCGGTTAAAGGAGATTCATGAAGTCATCGGGTCAAAGAAGCGATGAAATTCGAGGGAAAAGAGGGATGTGAAGAAAATCATCACAAGGATTGATGAAAGGTTGTTTCGTCACGATCAGATAAGTACTTTGGAGAGCTTCGTGGGTGGACGACAAAGTATTTCTCTTACGGGCTATCAACGTCCAGAGAGAACTCCCAGTGTTATTGACGGACTGCCTGGTACGCCTTGATTATTTTCTTGATTGATATTTGGATATTTTTTATCTGTATTTACTTTACAATGGTTTGTGCACAAATAACAGTGTACAACCCGTACTTGTAATGAAAGGACCCTGTGATACGCATCAGTGCCACAATCCTATAAAAGGAGCGAAAGCTTCTTACTTTTGAGTAAAACTTATCAAAACTTTCACTTTTCAAAGTTTTGCTCAAAAGAACGAGTACTTCCCCTTATGTTTTCAAAACCTCAAAAGTTAGTATTACTTGTTGAGGGGGAATACTTGCGTAAAATCTTTGTTCACAAATGGTTCTTCATGGGAATCTTACCCCAAAACCCGAAATGGACATATTCGATATCAAAATTTTGTCAAAAATAACATTTATATGCCATTTTTGAGGGGGAGAAAAATTGTGTGATACAAATATGTTGTGAAATTTGTGATTGAATCTTCGTGCTAAAGACTTAACCCATGAATTGACGAGATCTGAACTGTCATACATCGAAAAGATTTGTCTTTCAAGACTTATCCAATTAGATTGTACCTATTCGAGAAGCTCTGGATAGACATGAATTTTGATGGGTTTGACAACCTTTCAAGGTTTGTCCACACCTTCAAGGTAGTTATTAGAACTAGTTGTCACCTAAAAGCTGACAATGTAACTCTTTAACTATGCAACGTAACCGTGTCTCGCGGGGAATTGTCTATCTTGAGTCGATTAATTCAAATGTGTGCGCTCTTCTCTCACCGTGCAGATTTCTGTCAAAACACTTAAGCACGTGTTGAGGGGGAGTATTTCTATAAAATACAAAAGTCTCACAGTGGTACAAAATGTTTTTACTCATAACCACTTTGAGAGATTTTCATGAAAATGGTTTTATGGCAACATAGGTTAGTCTTGGAGTTATAAGGTGACTAAGGTTAGGAATAACCGTCCTATGATCCACCAGAGCCGGAGGGATCTACCCAAGGACACCACAAATAGTTAGAACTTAGAAGTCCTTAGGTATGATTATAAAAAGGAGAAAATGAGAATCGAAGAAAGAAGGAGTTGAAGAATTAAAAAGAAATGTAAAGAAAAGGATAAAAAGAAATAGCCCTCTAAATTATTCAACTTAGGGCAGATACCGGGTTCAATACATATGCTACTGGTTGTCACTAGATGACACCGGTATTGAAGATCAAAGTCGTCATGGACCCAGTAACGCATGCACTAAACCTTCTTAGCCACTCAAGTTTCTCTCAACAGAAGCTTGTTTCATTCTCACAGGGAACCCTACGTAAACTATCGGCTTTCTCTTAGAGATTGCTGGTATTGAAGAAGGAGACCCTCTCCCTAGTCTCCCGCTTAGGAATACCAAAGCGCACTATTGAGTCTAGAACCACGAGATTCATCAAAAGATCTCTTAGGAACACTCGACATTTCATCACTTAAGGACGCAAGTGATACTATTCTAGAGTCCTACACAGATCTTAGCAATCTGTCGAGAACATTTATGAGGGGTTCACAACTGTGATCCTCAGTGATTGAATAGAAACTCCTGCCAGGGTCAACATCTAACAGCCCTGACAGCAAGTCACTTTGGTAACTCCTTGTGGGTTACGTTTAGTGTTGTCTCAAACGGTCTACAATCGTGGGGTGATGCTTCGGTGTACCTCAGCGACTCACCTGAACTGTAGGTGTACTTCAGTACATCGTGTTATCCTAATTGAGGGACTCCAGTTCAGGAACAGCCTTTGCTAGAATTAGAGATGTGTTTTCACACTATGCTGTTAAAACGCTCGAAGTTTGAACTTGTAAGTGCTGGAAATCCCGCTAAGAAGATTCCTTTCAAGAATCAAGTCCTGAAGATGTGGGTCATTACTTGAACTTGTTCAATGTAATGCCAATTGTCTCTTATGGGATTCGGACGGCTAATTCGCCCAACCAAGGTGAATGGAATCAAGAAATTCATCAGAAGAACAATCGTAGTGGTCAACTCTTTAAGAAACGACCACAATGATCGATTGGTGTTTATCACTAACCAACTCTTATGTTTTCCTCTTATGGATGCTCCTGGGAGATGATCGTGCAGATTCTCCACATGCTCATACCAACACCAACATTAATTGAAGTTCTCTCGAAAGGCAACACAAAAGTCAGAATGATTCTTAGTCAAAGCCAAAGAATCTAAAAAGTTTAAAGACTAAAGAGAACTACATCAACACTAAAACCCAACGTCAAAGAGCGTGTGAGCATGTTGGAGAAGGACGTGGAGACACCTGAGCAACGAAGCAGACCTGATGCATATTACCACAACACAACATCACCATATCCACACCAGAACAAAGAACAAAGATAAATGAAGATGTCAACGCTGAAAACTTCAAAGAAAACAAGATTCTCACACTGGGGAGATTGTTAGAATCAAGGCACTTCTTCTCACAAGAAAGAAGAATGTCAGAAGACATCAAAGCAACTATTACATCAGCACCAACAACGTTTAAAGATTACTTAAGTCATTAATTACCAACACTTACGGGGAGATTGTTGGAATCACTCCTAAACTATATTTCAAGTGTTTGTAATTAACATGTAATAGGTTGCTTAATTAGGCTTTTATATTTATATTAAAGGCAAGGCTTATGTAGAAAGCCCATAAGCCTTGGCCCATATCCAATAAGGAAGGAAGGGAACTTGTGTGTTGCCCTAGTTCTTTTCCCTATATAAAGACATGTAAACCTTCATTTGAAGGTTGGTTGTTCACATTTCACTTATATCCTATGCATAACCTTTTGTATTCATACGTGTGTTTGTGTTTTATGTTCATCCGATCACCTCTTATCTATATTTCTTACATATTGATGCTTGTGTTACAATATGGTGACCTAACAAAGTATGGCATGGGCAAGCCCCTAGGTTGTCTTACTTAAAAGTCTGGGGTTGTGAGGCTTTTGTTAAGCGTGATACACTTACCAAACCTGACAAACTTGAACCTAGAGTTGTTAAGTGTATCTTTGTAGGATACCCTAAGGAAACTATGGGATATTCTTTCTATCTTCCATCTGAGAACAAAGTTATTGTTGCTCGAAATGCTAAGTTCTTTGAGAATGATCTTATGGATCTTGAAGCAAGTGGGAGTTTAGAAGATCTTGAAATAATTCAAGATGAAGATACAAATCCTTCTTTAGACACTAGAATTCATCATGATGAGGATGATAAAGAAATTGAAGAACCTCAAAGTGATATTGTTCCCATTCGAAAGTTCACTAGGACACGTCGTGCTCCTGAACGTATGTGTTTATACATTGATGCTGAGGAACATGAGTTAGGGGATCTTGGTGAACCCAATAACTATAAAGTTGCATTGCTAGATCCTGAATCTAAGAAATGGCTTGATGCAATGAATGTGGAAATGCAATCCATGAAAGACAATGATGTCTGGGTTTTAGTTAAGCTTCCTCCAAACTGCAAGACAGTTGGTAGCAAGTGGCTCTTCAAGAAGAATACCGAAATAGATGGTAAGGTATACACCTTTAAAGCTCGTCTCGTAGCAAAGGGCTTCACTCAAACCTACAGGATTGATTATAAAGAAACCTTCTCTCCTTTAGCAGACATTAGAGCTATAAGGATTCTCATAGCCATAGCTGCGTTCTATGACTTTGAGATATGGCAAATCGACATCAAAATTGCCTTCCTCAATGGACATCTTTACGAAGAGGTCTATATGGAGCAACCTGAGGGTTTTGTTGATCCTAAATATCCTAAATGTGTATGCAAGCTCAAGTGTTCCATTTATGGACTTAAGCAAGCATCGAAGCAATGGAATAAACATTTTGATGATGAGATCAAGAAATTTGAATTTTCTCAGAATCAAGATGAGCCATGTGTGTATCAGAAAGCTAGTGGGAGTTATCTCACTTTCCTAATTCTATATGTTGATGACATATTGCTTATGGGAAACAACATTCCAATGTTACAAGATGTAAAATCATATCTTGGAAGATGTTTCGCCATGAAAGATTTAGGTGAAGCTGCATATATTCTTGGAATCAAGATCTATAGAGACAGATCTAAGCGATTAATTGGTTTTTGTCAAAGTGCTTACATTGAGAAAATATTGAAGAGATTTTGTGTGGAGAATTCCAAACGTGGAGCTATCCCAATGCAAGAAGAGCCTAAATTGAGTAAGTCTCAAGGTGCTGAAACACCTGCTCAGAAAGAGCGCATGCAAAGAGTTCCTTATGCTTCTGCTATAGGATCTATTATGTATGCTGTGAGATATACTCGTCCTGATGTTGCGTTCGCACAGAATGTGACAAGTCGATTTCAACAGAATCCAGGTGAACTTCACTGGACTGCTCTGAAAAATATTCTTAAGTATTTACGCAATACTAAGGATATGTTTCTGATCTATAGAGGGAAGGAATAACAAGAGCTCAGGGTTTCTTGCTACACTGATGTTGGATATCTGACAGATGCTGACGACTTAAAATCTCTTACTGGATATGTATTTGTTCTAAATGGAGGTGCTATTGATTGGAAAAGCACAAAGCAAAGTATTTTTGCTACTTCATCTACAGAAGCTGAGTATATTGCTGCTTGTAATGCATCAAAGAGGGCTGTATGGATTCGCAAATTCATTTATGGGTTGAACATTGTTCCCGCAATTGAAGAACCCATAAATATGTATTGTGACAATACTAGAACCATTACTATAACTAATGAAAGCAGAATCACTAAAGCTGCTAGACATTATCGCGCTAAAGTTCATTATCTTCGAGAGACCATTGAAATGGGCAATGTGAAGATATTAAAAGTTCACAAAGATGACAATCTAGCCAATCCATTTACCAAAGCTTTGAAGTTCCCTAAGCATTCTAAATTGACTAGAGATATAGGTTTGGTACCTGCTAGTAGTCTCATGTAAACTGTGTGTTAATTAGTATTTGGATAATTTGGAATTGTAAGACAGTTATTATTTTCTGATTAATAAAGATACAAGGTATTTATTATTAGATTAATATAAATCTATTATTCCATATTTGCATGTTTAATCCATGAAATGATTTATCATTCTAAATATTTCCATTGTCGGTTAACAATATGGGAATATTGTTATGATAAGGCAAATGTGAGTGTTGGTTATAATTCTAACGAGAATTTGGATTGTTCTCACCAAACTCATATGTATTCACTAGATATGCATATTGGATTCCCCAACTTTCGAACATTTACTTTTGGATTCTTGTCATAAGTAAAATATTGAAAATGGTTTGTTATCTTCATCCTTAGACTTGAGATACAAGCAAGTTATGTTATGTGTGGATATCACTTTTTGTCAGTATACGCAAAACGCTATCTGAATAAGGTAGTTATAAAGGCTATATTTCGGAGTGCTGTGAAGCAGCATCCACAACACTTGTATTCAATAAAGGATTTGTTACTCCACTTGATATGTGCAGAAAGATACCATGACGCCTCTCCAGATTTAATCAGATAAATGTCTTGCCAGACAGAAAGGGTAATGCAAGATGATTCTTGATTACATTTGGTATATCTGAATTAAAATCTATAATGAGATTCTAAATGGTTAAACTATATGGAATGATTTAAGATCCATATCCATGATTTAACGGTATCTATAACAAAGGATGATTAAAGCAAGAAATTGAATGACCATGTGTTAGGATCCAATATTTTTGTTGTTAGATGATTCGGGTGGTCTAGGATTTTGATTAAACAAGTAAGCCATTTTGATAGATGAAGAGAGTTGAGAGGAGGTTTCTTGAAGAGAGTTGCTTAAGAAAATGAAAGGTTTATTCAAAGAAGCCACACCCCTTCCATGGATGGAAGGGGTATTTATACTTACAAAAAATACGACCTCCTATCGGCCTGTGGATCAGGTATACAGTGGGTAAAGACCCGTCCTTCCTCCACGGTATTACACTAGGCTAAGCTACGCTACAAATTAACTAATAAACTACTAAATAACGTAAATAACTATATGTCTACGAGCTAACTTATGCTAGATAATAGTTGGGGTGACCGACTCTTTTACTATGGAATTTTCTAATTCCTAACAATCTCCCCCTAAGGGAGGTCACCCCATGATTTACATTTTGAATCCTAGCATTCTATTAAATATTCAGTCTTGAGCTCGTAGACTTTAATTCTTCAATTCCGCAATCTTTGTGCTTTTGTAGTGCAACTTCAAAGTCCGAGTGCTTTGTACTTTCAGTGGAGGTCTTTGAACTGATCCACATCTTTGATGATCTTTGAGCTTTCTTTGAGATCATCAGCCACAGTAAATCTCTGGATCACCCTTTATTGTGTTGCCATCATGTGAAGTTGTGACTTTTGGACCGACATGCTCACACTTTTGAATCATGACATCTTTCCATCAGAGTAGCGGAAGCCTTACTGGTTCATGATATTTGCAGCAACGAAGCAGAAGCATAGTATAAAAATATCAGAACCAGGTTATGTAGATATGCACCAGTCATGATTTCTTCAAATTAAGTGTGGATGCTGTGAGAATGCGGCTTTGATTGACTCCTCAATTCTGATCAGCTGCAATCGTCGGGGTGTACCTGCATACGACAATTAGCAATAAAGAGCACGAAAGTGTCTTTGATCACTTTCGTTGAATTGAGGTACACGGCCCACGGTTCCCCATTGATCAGTACAAGTACTTCCTGTGATCAGGTAGGATTCCTAAGAATCTCCTTGACAGGGTTTTGCAGCTGTTCTAGCTGTTCTCAAACCGGAACGTCTCAAAGAAGACAACACGGAGTGAGTGAACCAGCAAATTGAGATTCACTGATTGATGAAAAATGATTTGAAAAACAATCGCGTATTGCTTGAAGAAAGAGTTTTGCAATACAATGAAGGTTTTATGAGAAAGATCAATTTTCAATCAAAATACTTTTTGTATAAGAGAATGAGTACACATTCAACGTGCTAGCGAAAAGAAGAGATTCGCACATCAAACGGTTTTTCTAAAAGTATTTTTCAATCAGAGATACTTTTTGAATTTGAAATGAATACACATTCGACGTGCTAGAGAAAAGAAGGTTTGCACATCGAACGGTTTTTCCAAAAGTATTCGTCAATTCCATTCCTGGACCAAGGTTGATTCAAGAATGAATCTCCCCATCGTTTCTATCCAGTTGTCACAAGCTTGATCTTTTGCAAGATTTCACATGTCACCCACCAAGAGCTTGTTTGATGTTGGCTCTAGAAGGATTTCCATCTTCATTGTGAATATTTTTACATATCACTCGGATGTTCTGGCAATACCACAAGGATAATGCGTAGGACTCTTAATATATACTTACTTTCCACATTGTGTGAAACAGCAAGTCTTCAAGAATTTAGTGTCCTAATGAGATATTGTGGATGATCTCTTGGCTCTAGACTCAATTGTGCATATTTGGTTCCTGTGCCGGAGACTAGGGAGAGGGTCTCCTTCTTCAATATCAACAATCTCTAAGAGAAAGTCGATAGATTATGTCGGTTCCCCGTGAGAATGAAACAAGCCCTTTTAAGAGGAACTTGAGTAGTTTGGGAAGTTGAAGTGCAGTGCGTCACTGGGTCCATGACGTCTTGTCTTCAATACCGATGTTACCTTGGTAACCACCAGTAGCATATGAATTGAACCCGGTATCGGCCCTAAGGTTGAATTGAAGGAGGGCTATTTCTTTTCACCCTTTTTCACATTCAGTTCTTTTTCATTCTTCAACCCCTTCAGTGCTTACCGAGACTTCATAACTAGAACCTTGTTGGGTTTATTCCAGTACTAGCTCTATCTCAGTCCGCACTCTTCCCGTATCTCACTTTTCTCCTTTTTTCAATATACCTAAGGACTCTACACTATCTAGTGGATTGTCCCTGGGTAGATCCCTCTGGCTCTGGCGGGATCGTGGGAACAAATACCAAACCTAACCATCCTTATAACTCAATGCATAAAGTAAAATGGTCGGTCTTTTGGTACAGTTCATTCCTTCTCGAAACCAATTGAAAAATCATTTGGAAAAACAATCAAGGTACTTGTGATACGAGATCAAAACATTTTGTACCTTAATAGTTTTGATCAGTTAGAAAACCTCCCCCTCAACATGTGCATTATATATTAGAAATCGTTTAGCACATGGAGGCCAGAGGACTTTGAAATATTTTCTTTGATCACTATTTTCATAGAAAAAGCCATTTGATTTTCTTGGTAAATTCTCCCCCTCAATATGTTCATAGGATATTTGAAATAATTTTATCACATAGAGGCAAGAGTTAATTTGAAGCACATACACAATCACAAGAGCCATTAAGAAACCATTTGAAAACTCAATCAAGGTACTTTATAAATCACTTTAAAAAGCTTTCGTACCTCGATAGTTTATTTGCTCCCCCTAAATATGTGCTTCAAGATTCGAAAACGTTTAGCACATATGAGCGAGCAACGTGCACAATTAAATCAAAACGATCACCTTTTATCAAATTTCATTATTAAATCACAAATTATCCCCCGATCAAAAATATCAAACCCTTTGAGATTTTGGATCCCAAGTGATTTAATTATGTTTAGAAGACATGGGAGAAAATGTGGCCTTGTTTAAATACTCATCTGGTTTTTGGATAAATCCTCCTCCTCAACATGTGTATTGTGTATTTGAAATCGTTTGGCACATGGAGGCAGGAGTGCCTTTGAAGGACTAAAACCAATTCCATTAAAACATATTTGAGATTTAAATCACGATCTCTACCCCGATCAGAAATTTCAAACCATTTGAGATTTGTGATCCCAACTGATTTAAATAATTTAGAAAATTTTCGGGAAAGACGTGGCAAGATTCAATTTTGAAAGATGACAGATAAGGACCATTTTAAGACATTAAAGATTGTTAGTGTCAGGTATGATAGTTTTTAAGAGATCTTTTAAGTAAAACAAAACAATTTCACAATCAAACAAGAACAGAAAGAATTTCATTATGAAAGACCTTGATTCTAAAGAAAAATCATACCATGACATAACATTAAATCTTTAGATCACCACATTTTAACGTACAAACCGGAACTTTTATGAAGAAATATTGTTTGAAAATATTATATTTTAATCACTCTCCCCCTCAATCGATGACCGAAGTCGATAATTGAGTGACATAGGTTTTGATAAAATGAAGTCCGGTGATTTTCAAAATTAAGTCCAATTAATTTTCAAAACAATGTTTTCCATTTTCAAAACAATTTAATCAAATTATTTAAAATTGTTTAAAAAATGGTATCCTGCACAAAGATACGTTAGGTGGTTGAGAAGCTTCCGTTGTTGCTGTAGGGCTTGGAAGAAAACCGTCTGCAGATGCAGTGAGACTTCTTCTTACGTTGCATTTTGAATGCCAACTGAGGTCAAGTTTAGCTCTGTTTCTTCAATCACTTAGAAGAAAACCATCTGCAGATGCAGTGAGACTTCTTATGTTGCATTTATGCCAACTTTCCATTGAAGTCAAATTAAGCTCCGTTTCTTCATTTGTCAACCCAAGATATAGTTACCCTTTCCTTTCGGCATCCAATCATCTTCAATTGTGGGATCCGGATCGGGAACATTCTTTTATACCAATATACCTGCATACGTTAGTGAACACACATACAAATATATGGTGGTCGACATCACCCAAACAACAATCGACTAATTAAAGTCAATTCAACATAACAATCAGATCATATAATGCATGGGGTTTATGTGTTAGTCAAACTCTAATCATCTAAACCTAACAATCATATCCTAAATTCCTAGTTCTTCGACACAGGCAAATATCATTTTTAATTAAGCACGTAGGATAATTAAGAAAGCTCGTTAGATGATATAGATTTGAAAACATTCTCCCCCTCAATCAATGACTTATTTTCTGAAAAGATTAAAAGCGTTGAAGTCATTGATTGAGTTTTCAATTTTTTTACGAAAAACTCTGAAACTGATTGGTTTTGCAACTCATTAACCACCATTTTGTTAAAACACCAAATATTTTTCTGAAGAATTTTAGACAGAAAAACATTTGTGTAGGAACAGCAATCCTTCGACATACTTTCCTTGTTTTGTTTTTAGGATAAGTGCACGAAATATTTTGAAAATAGTTTAAGCGTAGCACTTTCCTTCTTTAAAAAACGGGTTGCTATGTGAAATAATAGCAAGCCATAGTTTAAGCACGGGTCACAATCTGAAGTAACTGCAAGCCATTTTTTGAAGCCCGGGTTACAGTCTGAAATAACTGTAAGCCATAGATTTGTGACATGTTTAGAAAGAAATATTTACACCTCCTGCTCGAACTTCATCTAAAGTCCCGTGCCATTATTGAATAACATTTCTAAGACCGTAGATGTTATCGATACCAGAAGACATGTCTTGAGAAAACATATTTTTGGTCTTTTTGAAATTTTCTGATTTTTATGGGTTTTTGTTGGTTTTATATTTTTCTATTTTGTTTTGCTGGTTTTATATTTTTGTATTTTGTTTTTGATAAATATATACAAAGATAGAGAAGATGATATAGTAAAAGAAGATGCTGATACGAGTACCGAGATAAGGATTTCAAGCAGCACGTCGTAGAAGATAGACTTCGTCATCTTTTAAACTTCCACCACCAAAGCTTTCGAGGCTCCTGAATGAGAGAAATTGAACCATCTGAAAGTGATACTTTGGCAGCTTCCCCCCAAACCGAAAATCCTTATGAGGAGATTCGAAGCTCTATTTCAAGCTTTCTTTAGCCAGGTGCACAAAGAAGCACACCATTATCATAAACCCAGCTGCTCCTTTTAAGAATAATCACCGTGATTCTTCGTTCGAGGCTATATCATCCAATAGAATAACAACAACGTATCATCCCACATTTAAGTAATCTTCTCAACTTTCCTTTCCACTGAAGTCTGAAACGATCCATTCCAAAAGGTGTCAAGAGAACACTTCCCCCGTGTAGTTGAAATGATGCAGTCCGTCTCTTAGTATAATGCTCAAGAACTCTCCCGAATCCACTTCATGAGGGGAATGAAGAACACCTTCCCATGTTCACATTTTTCTTCCCTGATGAACGTGTATGCAGCTCAAGAACCCGAAGTACACCAATATCCAAGAACTCTCCCAAATACACATCATGCCCGGAGAGAAAACACCTCCCCAATGTTTGTGGTAAACAATGGCTTTCTTCCCTGATGATCGTGTATGAAGCTCAAGGACCCGAAGTACACACATTCCCCAAAGAGAGAACAACCGATAACATTGAAGAAGCATGCCGAATCACTGATTATCTCTGCGGATGACAATCTCTGCGGATGTCAACTCCGGAATAAGTGATTATATCTCTGAATCACTGATTAAGCCCTCAAGTGAGATAGCTGAGCGCCCCCAATGTACACAATTCTCTCTCCCCTGATGATTGCGATAACATCGAGATCATCACACACCAGTGTACCTCTTTTATCTTCAGAAACTTTCATTTACATCACTTCCCCCACGACGTTGGAATAAAAACACTAAATGCTTTGATGAGTAAAACCTTGAGTTTCTCTGCGGTCATGACATTTGTTTTCCCGGGATATCTTCAATCACTTAGAAGAGTTAATTTCATCAAGTTTACTCGCCATGAGTCAAACCTTGAGTTTCTCTGCGGTCATAACATTTGTCTTCCCGGGATATCTTCAATTACTTAGAAGTATTAAGCTCATCAAGTTTACTCACGTTTAGGTGCATGTCTCCTTCCCCCTTGCTAGTTTTGACACTTCAGAATCAGCAAAACATTATAAGCCCAAATACTTGAAATCTGTTGAGAAGATCGCTTGAACTCTTGTGGGAATCAACTTGCTGAAGTACAATGTGAGCAGGTCTAATTGAGGATTAAATCAGACATTTCACTCTCCCCCAATCAGTGCTCTCCCCTAAACCGAAAATCTGTTTGATAACAGTCCAAATTAAGAAGAAGTCTTTAGATTGTTAAATGCAACTCGTCTTTAGTCTTCTGACATGCAGCAGAAAATGTAGAAACGACTAAAGACTCGACCTTCTTCAAGATTGTTCGGTTGGGGAATAGATAGTTAACATCTTCAACTCACCAAAACACAAGAACATCACCAAAAGGCATCCCAATTAACTTACATCTTGCAAATCCCCTTAATTAAGATCCCTCCCAATCAAACAAGAAAAGAAAGATGTCCATCAAGGAAATCAGCAATCAGCCCGCAGCGAACACACGAAATGGTAACACCAAGCAAACAATCACATCAAACAAGAACAGAAGGTTGTTCGGAATCATCATGTTGATGTGCACGTGAAGCATTAACCAGAAGCACTTTGTCAATAAACTCATATCAGCTTGTGAAGATGTCAACTAACGACTCTATGAAGAAACTCCATGTAAAGATGAGCCGATAAGAAGAAGCTCGATTCTTTCTTGAGTTTGGAGCCGTTTGA
Source organism: Chrysanthemum seticuspe (assembly GCA_019973895.1). Classification (NCBI taxonomy): domain Eukaryota; kingdom Viridiplantae; phylum Streptophyta; class Magnoliopsida; order Asterales; family Asteraceae; genus Chrysanthemum; species Chrysanthemum seticuspe. Next base: position 303,083,830 of record BPTQ01000008.1, read on the forward strand.
CCATTTATTCTCATAAATCAATCAACCATGCAGTGAATTCACACTTCTTCTTGTAGGTTATTAGTTTTCACATACACATCAAACCATAACACAAAGTGGCGTATGAATGGAATTCTAGAGAGAGAAAGTTAGAGGTTTAGGGAACTTAGTGAGAGAAAGTGAAAGATATTATTATGAGCTCCAACTCTCTACCTTGGGAGGTAGAGAGTATATATAGTCTTACATAAATCGCCACACATCGGGCTGTGGATCAGGCATACAGTGGGTAAAGACCCGTCCGTCCTCAACGGTGTTACTTAACTAAATACTACTTAACTTAAAAGAACTATGACTACGAGCTTTCTAACGATTACATATACTTGAGGTGACCGACTCTTTAATACCTGGAATTTCTAATTCCTAACAATCTCCCCCTAAGGGAGGTCACCTCAATCATGTACCAAAATTACATTGAATACAAATAGATATTACATTAACAATTGATCTTGCATTCTTGATGTAGTCCTTTGCTTCTAAGCTCGTAGTCATTGATTCTTCACATTGCATGTTTGGTTACTCCAAGTGGAGGTCTTTTACTGATCCACGTGATAATAATTTTGAGCCATCTTTTGAGATCATCAACTATCAAAAAATCTCTGAGACATCCATTGTGGTGTTGGTATTATGTGATGTTGTGACTTTTGGACCGACATGCTCACATTCTGGATCATGATATCTTCTCATCAGAGTAGCGGAAGCTTTAGTTGATTCATGATATTGGCAGCAGCGTAGAAGAAGCATGGATTGAAAATATCAGAGTCATTGATGCACTAATCATGATTTCTTTTGAGATGAATGTGTTAAGTGAGCATGCGGCTATGGATTGACCGCGTCATTCTGATCAGCTGCAAACGTCGGGCGTACCTGCATACAACAGTTAGCAATAAATCGCACGAAAGTGTCTTTGATCACTTTCGTTGAATTGAGGTACACGGCCCACGGTTCCCCGTTGATCAGTACATGTACTGCCTGTGATCAGGTATGATTCCGAAGAATTTCCTTGACAGGGTTTCGCAGCTGCTCTAGCTGTTCTCAAACCGGAACATCTCAAAGAAGACAACACGGAGTGAGTGAACCAGCGAATATTAAGTTCACTGATTGATGAAAAGAGATTTGAAAAACAATCGTGTATTGCTCAATAGAAATTGTTTTTGCAATACAACGAAGGTTTTATTGAAACTCAATTATAAAAAAAAAACACCTTTTGGTTTGAAAAATGAGTACACGGTCGATGTGCTAAAGAAAAGAGTTTTTAAGCACAACGATCGGTTTTTCAAAGGTAACCGTCAATCCATAACCTGAACCAGGATTGATTCAAGAGATTGAATCGCCCCATTGTTTCTGTTCAGTTGTCACATGGTTGATCCATATAATAGATCTCACATGCCACCTACCAGGAGCTTGTTTGATGTTGGCTCCAGAAGGCTTTCCATCTTCATTGTGAATATGTATACACATCACTCAGATGTTCTGGAAATACCACAAGGATAATGCGTAGGACTCAAGATATAATCTCTCTTTCCACATTGTGTGAAACATAGAGTCTTTATTGAAAGTGTCCTAATGAGATTTATTGATGATCTCGTGGCTCTAGACTCAATTTGTGCATATTTGGATCCTGTGCCGGAGACTAGGGAGAGGGTCTCCTTCTTCAATATCAACAATCTCTAAGAGAAAGTCGATAGATAATGTCGGTTCCCTGTGAGAATGAAACAAGTCCTTTTAAGAGGAACTTGAGTGGTTTGGAAAGTTGAAGTGCAGTGCGTCACTGGGTCCATGACGTCTTGTCTTCAATACCGATGTTACCATCAGTAGCATATGAAGTGAACCCGGTTTCTGCCTTAAGGTTGAATAAATGGAGGGCTATTTGTTTTCACCCTTTTCTCATTCAATTCTTTTTAATTCTTCAACCCCTTCAGTGCTTACCGAGACTTCATAGCAAGAACCTTGTTGGGTTAGTTCCAGTACTTGCTCTATCTCAGTCTGCACTCTTCCTGTATCTTACTTTTCTCCTTTTATCATCATACTTAAGGACTTCTACACTAACTAGTGGATTGTCCCTGGGTAGATCCCTCCGGTTCTGGCGGATCATGGGAACACATACTTAACCTTATCATCCTTATATCACCGTACATAAAGTAAAGTTGGTCGGTCAATTTGGTATTGTTCATCTGCCATTGGAACCAATTGAAAATCAATCCAGATACTTGTGATATATTATCAAAACATTTTGTGCCTGAATTGTTTTTGATATTTTTAGAACAGGTGCTCCCCCTCAACATGTGCATCAAATGTTTGAAATCGTTTTGCACACGGAGGCAAGAGGAAGAAATTACTTCTTTGATTACCATTTTCTAAAAGATATCAACATCACTTCCCTGATCAAATCAAGAAGATAAAGCATTTCCGGGAAGGATGAGGTTTTCATAAGTTTGCTCCCCCTCAATATGTGCCTCGAGATTAGAAAAGAATTTTGCACATACTAGAAGGAACCTGCACATTGAGATAAATGATCACGTTTCAAATCATAGGTTTAAGATAGATGCTCCCCCTCAACATGTGCATTGAAAATTTGAAATCGTTTGTCACATGTGGGAAGGACAGCATGTACATCCTTATAGAGCCATTTACCGAATTATCAGTTTAAATCCAATTTAAATCACACATTCTCCCCCGATCACAATTATCAAATCATTTGAGATTTGTGATCTCATATAGATTTAAATTATCAGTTAATTTTGAAAGCTTTTAAGGGGAATTGTGACTTGATTATGAAAGCGTTTTAACTGATAAGGATCGGATTTTAAGACTTTAAACTCCATTGATAAAACATGCATGTATATCTTTTGAAAAACAATTTAATGCCAAATAACTTTTTAATTTAATTGAAATCATTCTCCCCCTCAATCAATGACATAGGTTGTTGATTGAGAGATAGAGATTTTGACAAATAAGTCCTGATGATTATCAAAAATAGAGACCGAGTTATTTTTCAAAGCATTTAGTTTTCAGCAGATAAATGTTTATAGAATCAGAGCATGGAATTTTGAAAGCATGATAAAACATGGCTCTGTTCTTTCTTTTAAAATCGGGTTATTGCCTGAAAATGACAATAAACCATTGTTTTACTTTCTCCCAAAAATAATTTTTGATTTTTTGATTTTTTTTAAACATTCGAACAACATCTAAAGTCCCGTGTCATTCTTTGAATGACATCACAAAGAGCGTAGATATTATCGAATCGAGGAAAACATGACAAAAATACAATATTTTTGGAATTTTTCAAGATTTTTCAATTTTTTATGGATTTTTGAAAGTTTTATATTTTTCTATTTGCTTTTTGAAGCTTTTGTAATTTTGTATTTTGCTTTTCGAAAAGATATTTACAAGAGATAGATGAAGGAAACCTTTTACTCCTCTTCTTCCTCTTGAAGACATTTGAGTGTTTCAGGTTGAAGGCTTTTAAGGCCAAGTCGTGGAAGAATAAACTCAAAACGTTGTCTAGGAAGAGCTTTGGTGAAGATGTCTGCTAATTGGTATTCAGTCCTCACAAAGTAACGTTCCACCACACCGTTTTCCACTTGTTCCCTGATGAAATGATGTCGAATGTCGATGTGCTTTGCTCTTGAGTGTTGTACGTTGTTGCATGAGAGAGCAATAGCACTTTTATTATCACAGTACAGAGGGATTTTGTTAAATTCAAAGCCATAGTCAGATAATTGAGATCTCATCCATAGGATTTGAGCACAACAAGATGACATGGCTATGTATTCAACCTCTATAGAGGAAATAGAAGTACTCATTTACTTCTTTGAAGACCAGCTCACAAGCTTATCACCCAAAAACTGTGCACCTCCAGACGTACTTCGACGAGTATCTTGACATCCTGCATGATCAGCATCTGCATAGGCTGTTAGTGACATACCGGTGTCCTTCGGGTACCAAAGTCCCATATTGATCGTTCCTTGGAGATACCGAAAGACCCGTTTAACCGCTTCAAGGTGCTTTTTAGTAGGCTTAGCCTGGTATCTAGCACACATGCAAACAGCAAACAAGATGTCTGGTCTACTAGCTGTGAGGTACATCAGGGATCCAATCATACTACGATATTTCGTTTGGTCTACCATGATCCCTGAGTGGTCCTCATTTAGTTTGGTACGTTCAATCATGGGAGTGTCAACAGGGTTACTTGAATCAAATCCAAATTTCTTTAAAATCTCATTTGCATATTTAGATTGATTTATGAAAATGCCTCCGGGACTTCGTGAAATTTGTAGTCTTAAGAAAAATGACATTTGTCCCATCATTGACATTTGAAATTTAGAACCAATTTCATTTGAAAAACGGTCACACTCATTGGGGTCAGTCGAGGCAAAGATGATATCATCAACATAAATTTGAACATGAATTAAATGTTTTCCTGACTTCCTGGTGAACAATGTTGGATCAACTGCTCCTTTGCTGAAACCGGTAGATAGAAGAAACTTTGATAGCGTATCATACCATGCCCTTGGAGCTTGCTTTAACCCGTACAGAGCCTTCTTTAAACGATAGACGTGAGTAGGATGCTCTGGATTCACAAAGCCTTTGGGTTGGCTGACGTAGACGACTTCTTTAAGATCTCCATTCAGAAATGCTGTCTTTACATCCATCTGATAGACTACCATGTTCTTACTGGCAGCATTAGCCAAAAAGATTCTGATTGCCTCGATTTGAACAACTGGAGCAAAAGATTCTTCAAAGTCAATACCCTCCTCCTGACGGTATCCTTTAGCAACTAATCGAGACTTGTTCTTCAACACATCACCATGCTCACCAAGTTTCATTTTGAAGATCCATTTTAAAGCAATGATCATAGCACAATCTGGAGCAGGTACTAACTCCCAAACATCGAGTCGATCAAACTCATGAATTTCATCTTGCATAGCATTGAACCAGCTGTCTTCATTCATGGCAGTTTTAACATCCTTTGGTTCGATCTTAGAGAGTACGGAGTTGAAGAAGCACCATAAGGCATCGGTTGCAAGTTGTTTCCGTGTGGATACTGGACGAGAGGGATTTCTAATGATGTTGTCTAATGGATGATCGTGAGTCCATTTTCTAAGGTGTTCATGTGGCAGTTGTTGAGGGACTGAGGTACAGAGTCGATGTCTCCTGAAGAAGATGGTTCTGATGATGATTCAGGAGCAAATATGTTTTCAAATGGAGCATCTTCAGGAGTAGCAAAGGGATTAACTTCATCATTGATGTCAGACACAGTTCCATGATGTACAATCGAAGATTGATGATTTGTTGATGAGACTAAGTGATCAGCAGCAGGCGCTTCTTGACTTAATGAGATTGAGACTGAAGGGTTGACTTCATTCACAGGGATAGGAGCAGCCTCTGTTGATGGATTTGACATTTCATCAGCATTTGTTTCATAGTGTTCATCAAACATTGGATCGTACAATTTCCTTAAATCATCTTCTGATGGAGGTACATATGGAGCTGTTGGAGAGGGATTTGGTACAAGGGATGAACCAATGGGACTGTTTTGAAGTGAGGGTCCAGAACTGGATTGTCCAGGAGCCATAGGACCACTGGGATAGAAACTCTCTCTGACTATCTATATCAACCCATATGTAGACAATTTGAAGTGACCACTGAAGAAGAAAACCTGATATACCAAACTTGAAACTGAAGAAGAATTCCCTGCATTTTCATCTTGAGCTTGCACTAATGTTGGAAGAACAGTGTCGAGAATTTATGCTTCAAGCAAATCTCTAAGTACTCAATACTCAACCAAAGTATGAGACTTTAACACCTCTTGCGATTATCCACAACGTCATATTCGTGTGTCACTGAGTAAAACTACGTAACTCCTTAAAGTGATAGTTAACCAGATCTTCAACCATCCATCCCGACAGCTGGTAACTAGATAAACCAAGTCTTCAACTTAAAATTCTTAGACCCGAGCAAGTTATCAAATAAGAACACGCCTTTGAAATTTAACTTCAATCTCAAATAAGTGATAATTGATTAACTCCGAAGTAATCAGCTTGTGTCAAATGCCCAACACGTGAATAAACGTACAACCGGATGTACGTTGATCTACTGAATGAACCGGAACAAATGATTTCTCAACATTAATGCATTCTTCCAAAAGGTATACATGTAGAGACTGATCTGGAAGATTCACCACAAATGTCTTCGAGCGAATGAGGTAGTCATTTTCCTTAATGTTCATGTGGTTGATTTATAGCGTGCACAATGAGAGGAACAATAATCCGTAAAGATTTAGCAAAGGAATACCAAAGAGCGGATCATTATCCATGAACAACAATCCGTAAAGATTTGGCACAGGAATACCAAAGAGCGGATCATTATTCAATAGTGCAACTTACAATATCATGATAGTCATTATAAACGCCTTGTGAAATAACTAGAGATAAGGTTTCTTGAGAATTCCAAGAAGTACTTCTTAGATGGTGAACCAGTTGAGTCAATAGAAACCGAAGCATGAGCTTCAGAAGCTGGATGATCAACATTCGTCGGAGGTTGAAAGTACTCATCAAACATATCTTTGAAAAACAATGAATCCCAAACATTGATTCCCATTTATCCTTAGTAAGTGAAGCATTAGGCGTTGGAGGAGAGTCATCAAAAATCAAAACAAATCCTAGTTATCCTTAGTATATTCACTCTTCATCAAAAAGAATATACACTCATCATCATCAAAAATTAAGTCGTATAACCATTATTCAAACATCCATCATCATGTAGTATATTCACTCTTCTCCCCCTCAAAAATTGCATCCGAAGTTGCCATTTTTGATTTAACAAGTGAATAAGAGTATACACCAATGAACGTAGATCCACTTGATGACTGGATGAGCGTGGAAAAACATGAAGCTTGTTGATGAAGAATGTAGATGAGTGTGGCCATTCATGGGAGAATTTCTTATTAGCTGAAGATAAAGCGCACAGAAGAGCGTACACTTTTCTTTTCTATGAGGAACGGGGCCTGAAGTGTTATCTGCAGACGCCATAATGATGAAGTACGAGGCCTGAACTGATTTAAACAGACGTCATTGTTAAGAGCCCAATCATATGTTTAGAGCCGCCCGAATCCAAATACCAAGGGACGATTTGTACAACCTGCTTTGGACAACAGACGAAGACAGAGAATTGGAAACATTGGATCCCCACGTGCTGATGGGTTCCTTTTGGTTAGCACAAACAGTTTTTGAATCAGCAGAAACCCTAGATGCAATGGCATTATCCCTAGGAGCTGAACTAGTAGAAGCATCAGACTTAGTCAAATGACATTTTGTGCTTAATGGGATTATTCTACCAGTTGGCTTCCAAACCTTAACAGGAACTATTCTAGGCATAGTGGATCTAGCTAAGGGGTAAGGTTTGCCATTCGTTAATATTCGACCTGTGGGCTTCCACTGAAATCCTACATTTGTAAACACATTCCCTGTAGGTTTCCAAGATTGCTTAATCTGTTTCGCTCTTCAAGCTTTCTTAACTGGGATATGAATTTTAGACCTCAGAAATAACACATCACATTTATCATGATTACCATAAAATAAACATTTTTTTACATGTTTTGCAGACAGCATGAGGCCTCGAATTAATTTCAGTAAGCTTAGAGCTAATACTAGAACTAACACGATTCTTTTTGTTCAAATCAAACTTCTTGTCCCTATGGTGTTCTTTAACTTCCTTATCATGAACACTTTTAGTTTGCGTAATCCTATCCTTCTTTGCATTGCTTCTAGGTTTTGACCCGCTAACTTTAGTGTCAATCTTAACATCTGTAGAAGTAACGATGGGAACATTACATGGCTTCATTACTTTCTGCATTTCTGGTCTAGAAGTGCTGGGATATGAAATTCTAGGAGGCACATCAAAGGTTGCTTGCATAAATTTTGACATGGAACAAGGCATATCAAGGGTCACATGCTTGGCTTTAGGCATAGAACAAGGCAAAACTATTCTATCTCGCCTATTGCTAGATTTCGGACTTGTGACAATTACATACTCTAAGAGTTCCTGAGATCGTTTGGCATCCATGCAGGCATAGGCTATAGTACTATCAAAAGGTTTTTCTAATCTTTCATCTTCAACAATCTCACGGAGACCCTTCAAACTGTCCTTAAGGTATGAGAGATATGCTTTATGTGCAAGTTCATTATTCCTAATGGGCGGGGGAATATATAACATATCGATAGCATATTTATCACAAGAGTATTTGCAATTTGGGATTGGCAACTTTCCTTTCACCTCACGCTTTAGATTCTCAATATCGTTAAGTAAAGAAGTTATCTTTTCAATTTGTTTATCATGATTAACTTTAAATGAATCACATAACTCTTTGTTTTGATCATTAACCTTTGAAATTTCACCTTTAAAACAATCATTTTCCTTTTGCAAGTTATCAATTATGTTTTGAAGTTGGAAATTCTGAGAATCTAAAGGAGGAGGCATATGGGAACCAGTCACATCCTTCTTTTCACCTTTCAGTTGTGAAATTTGGGCTTTCAATCTTTTGATCGTGTTATAATGAGCTCGAATTTGTTCATCACGTTTGCTAATTTCAAAAACTACATCAAACTCAGGAGCATCAGAGGATGTCTTGATATTTGGGGTTTTAACATTTTCTTTGAGATGTTGATGTTTTAATTGCAAAGCAAGATGTTCAACTTCTAATTTAGAATAATGTTTGACCAAGTTATCATGATCATCCTGTTCTATTTTCTCATGCAATTTTGAATTTGTTGTTTCAAGCTCAATGACACGATCATGGGAGACTTTCAGAGCAACAGATAATTCATGAAATTGAGAAGCATTAATGGAACAATTTGTAGCAGTGAAAAACACATCTTGAGCAATACATTCAGAAATCAGATTCTCATTCAGTGTATGCAAGTTCTTCCTCTCAATCTCATTACATTTTAATTCTCTCTCATAATCACTAACCTCAACAATCATTGCATCAAATTCCTTTTCCATTTCTTTAATGTCTGAATTCATTCCTTTTTTAAGACTCTCAAAATGATCTTTTAGTTGTTTAAAGAAAGGCATGACTTCAGTTAAATAACATTCTTTAGTTTGCTCAAAACCCCTTTCTCCTTCAGTAATACCAGTGGGTGTGATCCTTTTCTTGCAAGTTTTCTCAAAATCAACAAATAGTTGAAAGATAACATATTGACTAATTAAGGTCTTGCTTTTAGTGGCAATTGTTCTAGGAACAAGACGCATTGGTGTATTCGGAGGATACACAGTCGCTCTAGGCATTTTCCTAAGGGGAGGGTTCGTTACAACAAGATTCTCTGCTTTTTGCTTATCTAAATCCTTTTTCCAGAACACTTGTTCAGGGGTTAATAGAGTCTGAGGCTTAAACTTGTTCAAGGAGATCCAATTTTATTTAGTGTAATTATGGGGTTTGATCGTTATGTTATTCTTTTTACACTCAGGATCTTCTAACTTCTTATTCATTTTCTCCCTAGTGACTTCATCAGATTTCTTATCTTCCTCAGTGCACTCAACGCAACTAGGTTTCTGCCTAGGCTTAAGGATTTCATTACCATCATAAAGCACCTTATGAGCATTTCTAGCCTTTTTAATTACCTCTGGATTTGGTTCCTCAACAAGGGGAATGTTATGCTTATCGCTTAAGACTCGATGCTTAGTGATCATGTGAGCAGTTTGAATGGTATTCCCTTGTACGTACAACTTATTTTCAAGCTTGTTTTTCAAAGTTTTTAGGTTGGAAAAATCATTCAAAAGTTTTGATTCCTTAGCCTTGAATTCTTGCTTAAGCATTTTAACATTTTCTTGAAGTTCGTGTTTTTGCTTAGCAGTTTTGGAAAGCTTTTCTTGTAAGGAGTTTAACTCTTGTTTTAATACTTCTTCTCTAAAATTACTTTTTCTAATAATTGTACGCATTTGGATATCCATCTCCTGCTCACGAGTGGTAAGTTCAAACTTAGCACGCTGTTCGTATATGGCAACTTGATCCTTATAGGTATTGAGTTCAGTGGTCAAGGAATCATCAGGCACAAATGCAGTGTACTCATGCAATTCATAATCATCATTTTGAGAAGAAGATGCATACCTAGGTACTGCAGAAACTTTCATGCAACTTTCCTCTGCATTAACGTGCACAGGTTGTGGCCGGTGCATCTCTATCTTGGGTACATCCGAAGCTTCCGTGGAGCGTTCCTTTGCATTAGCTTGCACGGGTTGTGACTGGTGCACCTCTCTCTCTTGTGAACATGAGCATGAAGATTCTATTTTAGCATTGTCCGACTCATCATTATTTGTTTTCTCTAACATTTTGCATTCAGCAACACCCGATTCTTCCACAGATACATTACCCAACTTATCACAACAATCTCTCAACTGCACCTGACACTCATTCACTTTTTCATCCTTTTGTGCAGTTTCCTCAATGTACTTTTTCACATTATCCATGAGTTGGATAAATGTCTCAATGAATTCCTGAATTTCCATTCCAGTATGTTTTTTGAAGGAAATTCCAGTCAAGTGTTGATCGTAATCTGCTGAATATTCCCCACTGATGAATGGCTGAAATTGTTTGTAGATTACTTGAAGAGCTGCACTGGAACCATCCTTTTGAACTTCTTCATTGGTAAGTTGCAGCTTTAAATGCTCTAAGTTCAACAGCAAGCTTCTTGTCAATGTAGGTAAGTCCTGGCGGAAAAGAGCACTACATGTTCGATCCCCAGCTATGGATAACAACTGTATGAGGTGCAGATGAAGTAGTTGATAGGGCTCAATGCTGTATTCCATTTGCATGGCATTCTGTAGCAGGTGCAATTCATTCTCATTGTACTCAGAACATGAAGATCTCACATCCTCGTTGTTTAATTCAAACATCTTTAATCGTTCAGTGTAGCATCCATTATCATTATTATCCACAGCATCATACAATTTAAGCACTTCTGAAATCACTGGGTCAGTAGAGTAAGACATGATGTGGTAGAGTGCACGGGATTTTACAAGTCTATGATTTAAACCGAGAAATAGAATCTTTCGCGGGATTTTACTAAAATCAAGACCAAACCGTTAAGCAATGACCAATGGAATGTGTTAAGATGACTGATGGATTGACACAATGATAGACGATTGTGTGTTAGGTCTTATGATTGTTTGTGGGATAAGCAGAGATGTTGTTTGGTTGTGATTGGGGTTGGTTCTTGCACGATTTTATGGAGAAATTTAGGTCTAAAAACTTAAAAGCTCAATAACTTCCTTTCGGAGAGGATTTGGGCCTCGAAAAATTTGTTTCACGACATCGTGGTGAAACCTCACAATATTCAGGTTGTTCCGGTCGTTTTGACAGGTATTTCGCTGAAAACGGAGTTACGGATCAAAAGTTATGGTCGTTTGAAGTTTTGACGTAAAAAGTCAACTTTGGTCAAACCTCTTCTTCGTAAAAATCAACCAAGTCGCTATAACCCTTGAACCAAGTCGCTAAGCACAAAGTCGCTAACACCTAATTCGCTATACCAGCAAGTCGCTAAAGTCCCAAGTCGCTAAACAAAGGCAAGTCGCTAAATAGTAACTCGCTAAGCCTCAAGTCGCTAGCAAAAATTTGGCAGCAATTCGATAATCAAGTCGCTAAAGATTCAAGTCGCTAAATAGCAACTCGCTACTAACCAAGTCGCTAACACCAAGTCGCTAACACCAAGTCGCTACCCGTAGTGGAGAGTCCACTACTTGTACTGTAAGTCGCTAGGCCTAAGTCGCTAGCTCCAAAAACTGCAACTCGCTACAAAATTGTAAAGCAAGTCGCTACTAAGAATAACAATCCGTGGCTCAAGTCGCTAGCAAGAAAATCTCAAAAACACCACTTTTCAATCCAAAAACAACCCAACCACGATGATTCAAGCTTACCAAATCAAAACCTAAACACTTGTGATGATTCTAAACACAAAAGTACTATCAAAATCCAAACATTAACACTAGAAATCACCTAAATGATGCAAAAACCACTAAACTTTTTCAAACTCAAAAACCACCTAAAAACCACTAGAAATCCAAAGATGTGTAAGATATGATCTAACCATGGCTCTTGATACCAATTGTAGGTTATTAGTTTTCACATACACATCAAACCATAACACAAAGTGGCGTATGAATGGAATTCTAGAGAGAGAAAGTTAGAGGTTTAGGGAACTTAGTGAGAGAAAGTGAAAGATATTATTATGAGCTCCAACTCTCTACCTTGGGAGGTAGAGAGTATATATAGTCTTACATAAATCGCCACACATCGGGCTGTGGATCAGGCATACAGTGGGTAAAGACCCGTCCGTCCTCCATGGTGTTACTTAACTAAATACTACTTAACTTAAAAGAACTATGACTACGAGCTTTCTAACGATTACATATACTTGAGGTGACCGACTCTTTAATACCTGGAATTTCTAATTCCTAACACTTCTCCCCCTCAAGAATTGCATACGGAGATGCCATTGTTGATAAAGCAAGTGAATATCTTCAACAAATGTAGTCTATTCACACTTCTCCCCTGAAAAATTAGCTCATGATGTCGCCATCGTCATTATAGTTGAGCAAGTGGAATAAGAAAATAGTCAATGGTAGCCCGGTTCACTTGAAGACTGAAGCGCATGGAAAAAGCATGAAGCATGTTGATGAGAATGGTCATAAATAAGAAGATTTCTCTTCTTCCGAAGATAATGCGCACTGAAGCGTACACATTTCTTTTCTTTAGGGAACGAGGCTTGAACTGATGTGTTCAAACGTCATTAGAAGATTTCTCTTCTTCATAAGATAATGCGCACTGAAACGTACACATTTCTTTTCTTTAGAGTACGAGGCATGAACTGTTGTGTTCATACGTCATTATGATGAAGTACGAGGCCTGAACTGATTTGAACAGACGTCATAAATCTCTCTCTTTTCATCTACTCTTGGCAAACTTGTAATCAACCCCCTTATCATTCAGTAGGCTATTTGTTGTGACAGCTGATGGAGAAAACCCAAAATGATGAATTTGACCCTGAAGTAAACTAACCCGAACTCGTGACTTATACTTGCACATATGTAACAAAGAGCGGCGCCGATTTCCATTAGCATCTCTAAGTACTCTCTAAGTACTCTATACTCTTCATCCAACCAACTATCAAGTATAGACGTACACCACCTCTTGAAAATCCACAATTGAATGTGACACTGAGCACTACAACGTAACTCCTTAAAGTGATAGTTATTTTGAAGTGGTATGAGCCCAATTCCCCCAAGTGGTAAAAGAAAAGGTAAAAGACACCCAACAATAACTAGATTTCCAAGTCTTAGTTTTTGATAATAAGCTTGAACAAGGATCATGAACAATCTTCATCCAACCATCCCCGATACCTTCAGATACTAAGTACACTCGCCCGTGATATTTCACTCCAACCTCAAATAAATAATACTGAATTAACGTCGTTGTCACATCTTCTTGTTAAAAGCTCAAATCTAGCCTTCTTTGACGTTTAAACGAACTTTGATAATGGTTTCATCCCGACCATGGTTAAAAGCACGTGACCCCGTAAAACCATGTAATAACCAAACTGCCATGACGAATACCCAAACACACATCCAATTCATGAAGTACACCCTTTTATCCATTCTTTGAAGCAAAAACCGTAGCACCAGCATCAGAAAAGATCCTGAAATACACTTTCCTTTTCTCCAGGATGGTTCCATCAATACGGGATTTTACAACTCTATGGTTTAAACCGAAAAATAGTATCTTTCGCGGGATTTTATAAAACCAAGAGTAAACCGTAAGATAGATCAGGAAATGCACTTTACTATTACCAGGATGTTTCCATTGTCACGGGATTTTACAAATCTATGATTCAAACCGAGAAATAGGTTCTTTCGCGGGATTTTACAAAATCAAGACAAAACCGTAAACAATGTTAGCTTGAATGAGTTATGACAACCTTGGTTTCGGTGAATATCTGTTTTAGGGGAACATGCAGCGGTTCATCAACGGTTCATTATCCAACATCAGCAACATCATCAACCATCCAATCAACACTTTGGTAAATACATCATTCACGCATTCTATCAGCAATTGCTGTGACAACATGGTGAAATAAACCCGATATGCCAAACTTGATCATGAAGTAGAATTCCCCAGATTTGTTACTTAAACTTGTACAAATCCTCGTGAACAAGAAACGGTGTACCCAATGTACAAAACCTCTTGACATTCTCAACTGCGTGAGACACCGAAGTGATAGTTACGTTGTGGATTAAGCGAGAAAGAATCACAACCGTAACTAAATAGCCAAGTCTTTATCACACTCTGTAAATGCCCAAACAAGTCATCTTCGCAGAAGGATAGAAAGAAAGAAGACGATATAAGTAAACGCGCCCGGAAAACCTCACTTCAAATCCAAATAAGAAATACCGTCCAAACAACCTAGTAGTCAACCTAGTTCCAATAACAATTTACGCCGTGACATAATATTTTCCGTGGAAATGTATAAACCAGAGTATCAAACATCATAACCCATTGAAGCACACCAAATCACATCATCAAAACACATTATCTCAAAACATCGACCAGTCTCATATCACAATTTTCATCTTATGCATCAGATTGCAAATCGCAGCACAAGAATATCTGATTCATGAGAACGATTAATCATCCCAAATTAGAGCCCAGATCTCCTAAGAAGTTAAATCGGCCCATGAATAAGATACCACTTGAGACCCGATCTTTATCCGTTTCTCAAGCAAATTAGATCCAATATTGAGAAGCCCATGAACGAATTAGACTACACGGCCCATGAAAACAATCAACCTGCCCGATCCAAATCAAACAACTCAGCCCAACTTTTTAATAGATTCACTTGCATTAGGCCCCAAGTCCAATCTAACTCGAAGCTTGAGTGATACGATGCATGCACGAAAATTCATAAAACATTCGATCCAAATATAACATCCGAAACACATAATCCCATGAGTATCCTTTTAACACACATATCCATGATTACACCGATCAAGCATAAACCGTTCACATATCCAATGAGTATCCTTTTAACATTCGTTATACTCCATTCAAGTAGCTCAACTGCTCATTTAACCATTCGGCCCAAGCTTAAACCGGTGATACACCATACCCATATTAAATCACACGATCATTAATAATACAACATATCAAATATTGTATCAATGTTTCTACTAGGCCCAAGAAATAACACTCATTGCTCAATTCAGATCACAAATACATGAGGCCCTCGTAAATTACACATCAATGTCCACAATCAAGATCCAACGTCACAGTCTAAGACAAAATTCAATTCAATATATACCAAGTCTTAGCCCAAGTCAATGATCGGCCCATGTGTGTATAACCAATGTACAGTTCAAGACTATAACCTAAATATCCGGTATATAAAAACTCACCTCATACTTACCCATCCCAAATAATACGCACACAAACCCTAAACTTACTCTCACATACTTGACCGCCTACATCTCTAATTTCTTCTCATACCCAAATTACATCCAGTAAACACATCATAAAAAATCTCATCACCACAAATCCGAATCTGGAATGAAAACCCCTTCAAGTTGTTCAAAACAGTCCATTTGATTAAGCCACAGGGATGGTTTCAAATGATGAAATAGGCTTCAAAACCTCTTGGACAAAGGGTCTTGGGTCTCGGGTAAGCTCATGAATTATTTTTGATTCGATTTGAATTATTAACCGAAGCAGATGAATGAAATAACATAATTGTTATGTTCATTTATTGAGATTCGAATAATATCAGTAGTTGATCTATGATGATATAAGTTCAATTAAATAGTCTTTGAAAGGTTATGACAAATATTGAATGAGTCTGAGATCATTGTCTTGTCGTTATAATTTATCATAGAATCCGATTGAAAAGAAATATGAAACTGAAGGTTTTGTATTTCTTAGGCATGATGTTGTTTAGTCTCGAAAGATAGTATTTGGTAAGTGTTTTGTTTCAGTCTTGATCCAAGGGTAAGAGTGATGTGTTGGTTTAGGTTTAGATTGTGAATGGGTTGAGATAGTTATCTGAATGTCCTCTTCATTCTTTTTGTTTTCATATTATTTCTTGGACAGATAGGACTGATGATGGTAATAATACCAGAAGTCACATGAGTCCTTTTGGTATATGGGTTGTGGTTCATGGTCAAGGTTAGTCTGTCATCTTCTTCATCCTTTCTGTCAAGTCTAGACACATCATCTTAATCCAGTCTCAGTTGACTAAAAAGTCAACTCGCATTTTAACCCAACACTCGTGACCCAACTCGCTTTATAAACAGTTTGTACACAACTCGCATCATAGAAACCAGTATAGAATCACAACTCGCTTAAAAACTACAAGTACTCAACTCGCATTAAAAAATGCGAGTCCACAACTCGCATATATTTCAAAAAAATTTAAGCAACTCGCATTCATAACCAACCCGCATAAGTAACAACTCACTCAAAAGCGAGTTGAGTGCAACACGCATCCCAGTACAGTGAATCTAGACAAGTTAAATAACTCGCATATGGACCATAGTAACTCGCATAAATGAATATCATAGCAGCAGCAGAACAGAACTCCATAAAAACAGACTCGTTCATTGTGACCGTTCCACAAAATCCCAAAAGATATGAGTAAACATAAAAGTGTTTATCTTGGACTTAAAACAAGACGCCAGACACAAATTTTTGAGAAACCAGATATGAAATTAAGAGACATGCAAGTGTAAACTGCTAATGACCATGTCAAACATTTAGACACATAAACACCATTGAATGACTAACACTTAAACAAAACAGGATACAAGCAACAAACATTAACATAACCAAATCAAAACTCATTCAACCATCACAATAAACACATCAACCCGCACACGAACCGTACAAACCGCATACACCAACGAGTGCCAAAAACCATACGAAACATCAAAACAAAAAAACCTTGGCTCTGGTACCAATTGTTAGGATCCAATATTTTTGTTGTTAGATGATTCGGGTGGTCTAGGATTGTGATTAAACAAGTAAGCCATTTTGATATATGAAGAGAGTTGAGAGGAGGTTTCTTGAAGAGAGTTGCTTAAGAAAATGAAAGGTTTATTCAAAGAAGCTACACCCCTTCCATGGATGGAAGGGGTATTTATACTTACAAACAATACGACCTCCTATCGGCCTGTGGATCAGGTATACAGTGGGTAAAGACCCGTCCTTCCTCCACGGTATTACACTAGGCTAAGCTACGCTACAAATTAACTAATAAACTACTAAATAACGTAAATAACTATATGTCTACGAGCTAACTTATGCTAGATAATAGTTGGGGTGACCGACTCTTTTACTATGGAATTTTCTAATTCCTAACACCATGCTACTGAGAAACTTTTATGAAACTATCCTCTCAGACACTTTTAGTTAAAAAGTGAGTGAGAGCGTTGCTAGGCATTTTCGTCGTTAGTTTTTGTGCCATTCAACACACCAAATCCCAAGTGGGAGCTGTTGGTTTGTGGGAGTTGTAGACACGACAAAACACTAAAGGTGTGTAAGCCTATGGGGGCACACACGATAAACACGAGTATACGTGTCGAACGTACTTAAATACTTGAATTTATATACCCGTATTATGCATGCTACTTGACCCGATCCAGTATATGATCCATGGGCTGTTTTGGATTGAACATGGGTCAAAAGTGAACAAGCTTGGGCCTTGGGTTTCACTGATCAGGAAAGAGGGAAAAAGGGAGGGTGCTTGGGTTTCACAGAAAACCCTTTCTCACTTATTGCTGCTGTCGATCAGGAGGAACAAGAATCAACACCAAAAGCCTAACATAATTTGATCCAAGTTGTGTTAGGCTTTTGGTGTTGATTCTTGTTCCTCTTGATCGACAGCAGCAACAAGTGAGAAAGGGTTTTCTGTTTTTGGTTCTTCTCGGATAACAAGCATAAAAGGATATCGGATAAGTTTCATCCGATATCGGGTAAAAGTAAGGAAGCAGCTTCTTGGCTGTTTTGGTGATCTCGGGAAGAATACAAGCTAGTTCTTGGGGGTTTTCTTGTTCATGTTATATTCAAGTGGTTCAAAGGTTGATTGGTTTTAATACGTTCTCGACTAGCTCATTATCGAACGTATACGGTTTTCGTGTTGTGTGTGATACTCGTAGAGGTGTCTAATTTAGATACTTGGGTTTCGTATTGGTTTTCTTGTTCATTACACTTGCGTCCAATTGCCACGAAAGGTTAGTTTCCTATTTTACCTTTTATTCATTACCTTTCTATTAATACGTTAACCTAATTGCGATTATAGATTCATATCTGTTGCGTACTCGTATGCGTTAATTGGTTAACGTAGTTCTAAAATCCCAACAAACACTTCAGGAGGTGTAGAGGATCCCGTGTCTCTTGATGCTCTATCCTCTATAGTTTCTCTTCTGGTGCAAAAGGTAAATTCGTTGGAAACTAAGCTCAAGGACCATAAGGTGCTATTTAGGAATGTGGTGGGAAAGCTGGTTAACAAGGTCAAAGAAATGATAGTACTACTTAAGAAGAGAAAGCTGGTGAGTTAGTCTGATTAGGAAGCTGGGGGAGAGAAAGGTGTAGATTAGGATGCACTGATCAAGTTGGCTGAAGCAGCTGTGGCTGCTGGTTCTGATATTCCTTCTGGTGGTACTTTTGTTGTTCCTCCTGGTGGTTTGTCTGATGTTCCTCCTAAAGCTACAGCTGATATTCCTTCTGGTGCTACTACTGTTCCAAAAGATCCTTCTGGTGGTGCTTTTGGTGTTCATGATGATGTTACTACTGATACTCATGATGATGTTGATACTCATGTTCATATGGGTGATGATATTGATGCTCATGGTGATAATCATCCTGATATTCCTGCTGTTGTTTCTTCTGACAAAGGCAAATCTCCAATGGTGGATGAGGATCCTAATGTCCAACAAAGGACTCCAACGCAGATGGAGGAAGATAGACTTGGTGCAGAGGCTGCACAAAAGGCACATGAGGAAGAACTTGCGAGGTTGGCCTGACATAGAGAAGAAATGGCCAAGAAGCGACAACATGATGTTCTTACTTCTACCATGTACTATACTGAGTCTGATTGGATTGACATCATGGCTCATGTGGAAACTAATGCATCTCTCTCCAAGGACTTATTAGGTGATGATGTGACTGCAGACAACTTTCCAGCAAGGATGGCAGCCTTGATCAAGAAGAGGAGACAAGCTGTTGCTAAGAGGTTAGCAAAGGAAAGGAGAAACAAGCCAATGACAAAGGCATAACAGAGAGATTTCATGCGACATTTTGTCAAGAGCAAGAGCAGGGCTGTCTACTCTACTGGTTGGACCATGGCTATATTAAAGTTATTAACTGGTGAGCAGTTGAAACAAGAGTTTGAAATGATTAAAAAGGCTCTTGCTTTCACTCAGATACAATCTTTCAACCGGTCCTTAAAGAGGAAAGGTTCTGAGGAAGAAGCATCTTCTTCCAAGAAACAGAAGTCTACTGAATCTTCAACTCCTTCTGATTCAACTGTACCTTCACTCCCACCAGTTGGTTCTACTACCACTCCTTCTGATGCTCCAATTCCTACTGCCACTCCTCTTCCTACTGATGCTTCCATTCCTGAAGAGACACCTATTCCTCCTGCTACTGATGCTCCCATTCCTTCTGAGTTACCTATTCCTACTGCTGCAAATACTGAGACTCCTATTCCTTATGATCCCATATCCAAGAGCACCAGAAAGAAGTCTTTTTCCAAGCATACACCCAAGTCAGTTTTTCAAGCTATGGATCTACATGCAGAAGATAGGACCTTCATCAAGGTTAATGTAGGTGAGGACTCAACTGAAGAGGATCTTGTTCCCTATTCTCCTCTTACTGGTTGGGAGGTGATCACTACTTCTTTGGGGGTTTTCAATGCTATTTACAAGATGGATAGGTCTTCAAAACATTTTACATGTCTCAGGGAGATTCTGCATCTGATGGATAGACAGGATTTGGTTAAGTTGTATGGACTGGTTCTCCTCTATTATGACACTCATCCTGTTGCTGGTGTTGGGTTGATTTTATTGGGTGATCTTAGGGTGTTAATGGATTATCAAGCAGGTGGTCATGGTTTCTTAGTCTGGGCTGATCAAGATAAGTGGCAGATTTGCAGTTGGAGGTTGTATCCTCTGTCTAATGTTCATGTGTTGGAAACTACTTCTGGTCTGGTGTTATATGTTAGGATCCAAATATTATTGTGTTGATGATTCGGGTGGTCTTGGATGATCAAAATACATGTTTGCCATAGTTAGAGAGTTAGTAGAGAGAGAGGGTGTTCTTGCTAGAGGTTTACACAAAGTATGAAATATTAGATTAATGAGAAGCACCACCCCTTCCATGGATGGAAGGGGTATTTATACTTACACACTACACGACCTCCTATCGGCCTGTGGATCAGGGATACAGTGGGTAAAGACCCGTCCTTCCTCCACGGTGTTGCTCTAAACTAAACTACGCTACAAACTAACTAATAAACTGCTAAATAACGTAACTAACGACAAATCTACGAGCTAACTTATGCTAGATAATATTTGGGGTGACCGACACTTCACTATGGAATTTTCTAATTCCTAACAATCTCCCCCTAAGGGAGGTCACCCCATATTTTACATTTCGAATCCTAGCATTCTATTTTAACTTCAGTCTTGAGCTCGTAGACTTGAATTCTTCATTTCCTCAATCTTTGTGCTTAAGCAACGATTCTTCAAAGTCCGCATAGATTAGTACTTATAGTGGAGGCCTTTAACTGATCCACATCTTTGATGATCTTCGAGCTTTCTTTGAGATCATCAGCCACAGTAAATCTCTCTGGATCATCCATAGTAGTGTTGCCTTCATGTGAAGTTGTGACATTTGGACCGACATGCTCACACTTTTGAATCATGACATCTTTCCATCAGAGTAGCGGAAGCCTTACTGGTTCATGATATTTGCAGCAGCGAAGCATAAGCATAGTATGAAATATCAGAGCCAGGTTATGTAGATATGCACCAGTCATGATTTCTTCAAATTAAGTGTGGATGCTGTGAGCATGCGGCTTTGGATTGACTCTTCAATTCTGATCAGCTGCAATCGTTGGGGTGTACCCGCATACGACAGTTAGCAATAAAGCGCACGAAAGTGTCTTTGATCACTTTCGTTGAATTGAGGTACACGGCCCACGGTTCCCCGTTGATCAGTACAAGTACTGCCTGTGAACAGGTAGGATTCCTAAGAATCTCCTTGACAGGGTTTCGCAGCTGTTCTAGCTGTTCTCAAACCGGAACGTCTCAAAGAAGACAACACGGAGTGAGTGAACTAGCGAATTGAGATTCACTGATTGATGAAAAATTGATTTGAAAACAATCGCGTATTGCTTAGAATAAAGAGTTTTGCAATACGACGAAGGTTTTATGAGAAAGATCAATTTTCAATCAAAATACTTTTTGTATTAGAGAATGAGTACACATTCGACGTGCTAGCGAAAAGAAGAGATTCGCACATCGAACGGTTTTTCTAAAAGTATTTTTTCAATCAGAGATACTTTTTGAGTTTGAAAACATAAGTACACATTCGACGTGCTAGAGAAAAGAAGGTTTGCACATCGAACGGTTTTTCCAAAAGCATTCGTCAATTCCATTCCTGGACCAAGGTTGATTCACGAGTGAACCTCCCCATTGTTTCTATCCAGTTGTCACAAGCTTGATCTTTTGCAAAATCTCACATGTCACCCACCAAGAGCTCGTTTGATGTTGCCTCTAGAAGGATTTCCATCTTCATCGTTAATATTTTTACATATCACTCAGATGTTCTGGCAATACCACAAGGATAATGCGTAGGACTCTCAATATATACTTACTTTCCACATTGTGTGAAACAGCAAGTCTTCATTAATACAGTGTCCTAATGAGATATTGTGGATGATCTCTTGGCTCTAGACTCAATCGTGCATATTTGGTTCCTGTGCCGGAGACTAGGGAGAGGGTCTCCTTCTTCAATATCAACAATCTCTAAGAGAAAGTCGATAGATTATGTTGGTTCCCCGTGAGAATGAAACAAGCCCTTTTAAGAGGAACTTGAGTAGTTTGGGAAGTTTAGTGCAGTGCGTCACTGGGTCCATGACGTCTTGTCTTCAATACCAGTGTTACCTTAGTAACCACCAGTAGCATATGTATTGAACCCGGTTTCTGCCCTAAGGTTGAATTGATGGAGGGCTATTTCTTTTCACCCTTTTTCACATTCAGTTCTTTTTCATTCTTCAACCCCTTCAGTGCTTACCGAGACTTCATTACTAGAACCTTGTTGGGTTTATTCCAGTTCTAGCTCTATCTCAGTCGGCACTCTTCCCAAATCTCACTTTTTCTCCTTTTTTTTCAATATACCTACGGACTCTACACTAACTAGTGGATTGTCCCTGGGTAGATCCCTCCGGTTCTGGCTGGATCGTGGGAACAAATACCTAACCTAACCATCCTTATAACACCATGCATAAAGTAAATTTGGTCGGTCTTTTGGTATTGTTCATTCTTCCTTGAAACCAATTGAAAAATCATTTGGAAAAACAATCAAGGTATTTGTGATATGAGATCAAAGCATTTTGTACCTTAATAGTTTTGATCATTTAGAAATGCTCCCCCTCAACATGTGCATATGATATGAAATTTTTTTAGCACATGGAGGCAAGAGTTCTTTGAAATAATTTATTTGAAATAATTTCTTGATCACAATTTCCTTAGAGAAAGCCTTTTGATTTTCTTTGGTAAATACTCCCCCTCAATATGTGCATAGGATATTTGAAATCATTTTATCACATAGAGGCAAGAGTTAATTTGAAACATATCCACAATCACAAGAGCCATTAAGAAACCATTTGAAAACTCAATCAAGGTACTTTATAAATCACTTTAAAAAATATTTCTCGTACCTCGATAGTTTATTTGCTCCCCCTCAATATGTGTTTCAAGATTCGAAAGCGTTTAGCACATATGAGCGAGCAGCGTGCACAATTAAATCAAAACGATCACTTTTTATCAAATTTCATTATTAAATCACAAATTCTCCCCCGATCAAAAATATCAAACCCTTTGAGATTTTGGATCCCAAGTGATTTAATTAGGTTTAGAAAACATAGGAGAAAATGTGGCCTTGTTTAAATACTCATCTGGTTTTTGGATAAATCCTCCTCCTCAACATGTGCATTATGTATATTGAAATCGTTTGGCACATGGAGGCAGGAGTGCCTTTAAAGGACTAAACCCAATTTTATTTTAAACAGATTTGAGATTTAAATCACGATCTCTACCCCGATCAGAAATATCAAACCATTTGAGATTTTTGTGATCCCAACTGATTTAAATCATTTAGAAAAATTTGGGGAAAGACGTGGCAAGATTTAATTTTGAAAGATGACAGATAAGGACCATTTTAAGACATTAAAGATTGTTAGTGTCAGATATGATAGTTTTTAAGAGATCTTTTAAGTAAAACAAAATAATTTTACAATCAAACAAGAACAGAAAAAATTTCATTTTGAAAGACCTTGATTCTAAAGAAAAAAAATCATACCATGACATAACATTAAATCTTTAGATCACCACTTAATAACGTACAAACCGGAACTTTTATGAATAAATATTGTATGAAAATATTATATTTTAAATCACTCTCCCCCTCAATCAATGACAGAAGTCAATAATTGAGTGACTTAGGTTTTGATAAAAAGAAGTCCGGTGATTTTCAAAATTTAGTTCAATTTATTTTCAAAACAATATTTTTCCATTTTCAAAACAATTTAATCAAATTATTCAAAATTGTTTAAAAATGGTATCCTGCACAAAGATACGTTAGGTGGTTGAGAAGCTTCCGTTGTTGTTGTTGTGGGGTTTGGAAGAAAAACCATCTGCTGATGCAGTGAGACTTCGTCTTACGTTGCATTTTGAATGCCAACTGAGGTCAAATTAAGTTCCATTTCTTCAATCACTTAGAAGAAAACTATCTGCAGATGCAGTGAGACCTCTTACGTTGCATTTATGCCAACTCTCCATAGAAGTCCAATTAAGCTCCGTTTCTTCATTTGTCAACCCAAGATATAGTTACCCTTTCCTTTCGGCATCCAATCATCTTCAATTGTGGGATCCGGATCGGGAACATTCTTATATCCATGATATTTGCATACGTTAGTAAACACACATACAAATATATGGTGGTCGACATCACCCAAACAACAATCGACTAATAAAAGTCAATGCAACATATCAATCAGATCATATAAATGTATGGGAATAATGTGTTCATCAAACTCTAATCATCTAAACCTAACAATCATATCCTAAATTCCTAGTCCTTCGACACAGGCAAATATCATTTTTAATTAAGCACATTAGGATAATTAAGAAAGCCCGTTAGATGATGTAGATTTGAAAAACATTATCCCCCTCAATCCATGACTCATTTTATGAAAAGTTTAAAAGCGCTGAAGTCATTGATTGAGTTTTCAATATTACAAAAACTCTGAATCTGATTGTTTTTAAAGCAACTCATTAACTACCATTTTGTTAAAACACCAAACATTTTTCTGAAGAATTTTAGACGGAAAAACATTTGTGTAGGAACAGCAGTCCTTCGACATACTTTCCTTGTTTTGTTTTTAGGATAAGTGCACGAAATATTTTGAAAATTAGTTTAGCGTAGCACTTTCCTTTTTGAAGAACGGGTTGCTATCTGAAATAATAGCAAGCCATGGTTTAAGCACGGGTTACAGTCTGAAATAACTGTAAGCCATTATTTGAGACATGTTTAGAAAGAAATATTTACACCTCCTGCTCGAACTTCATCTAAAGTCCCGTGCCATTATTGAATGACATTTCTAAGACCGTAGATGTTATCGATACCAGAAGAAATGTCTTGGAAAACATATTTTTGGTATTTTTCAAAATTTTCAGATTTTTATGGGTTTTTGAAATTTTCTATTTTTCTATTTTCTTTTTGTTGGTTTTATATTTTTGTATTTGGTTTTCTGATAAGTATATACAAAGATAGAGAAGATGATATAGTAAAAGAAGATGATGATACGAGTACCGAGATAAGGATATCGAACAGCCCCGTTGTAGAAGATGGAAGTCATCATCTCTTAAACATTCACCACCAAAGCTTTCGAGGCTCCTGAATTGTGAGAAATTGAACCATCTGAAAGTGAGACTCTGGCAGCTTCCCCCCAAACCGAAAATCCTTAAGATGAGCAGATTCGAAGCTCTATTTCAAGCTTGCTTTATCCAGGTGCACAAGGAAGCACACCATTATCATAAATCCCGCTGCTCCATTTAAGAACGATAATCGAGGATCTCCATTCGGGGTTATATCATCAAGAAGAACAGCAACGTATCATCCCACACATAAAATAATCTTCTCAAATTTCTTTTCTACTGACGTCTGAAGCAATCCATTCCAAAAAGGTGTCAAGAGAACAATTCCCCTAAGTAGTTGAATTGATGCTGTCAGTTTCTTTGTATAATGATCAAGAACTCTCCCGAACACACATCATGAGGGGAATGAAAACACCTTCCCATGTTCACATTTTTCTTCCTGGATGATCGTGTATGAAGCTCAAGAACCCGAAGTACACCAATACCCAAGAGCTCTCCCGAATACACATCATGAGGGGAATGAAAACACCTCCACAATGTTCACATTTTTCTTCCCTGATGATCGTGTATGAAGCTCAAGAATCCGAAGTACACACATTCCTACCTAAAGAATAACTGATAACACCTCCTTCATGTCATACATTTATCTCCCCTGAATATGTCATACTTGTGTACCTCTTTTATCTTCAGAAACTTTCTCTTACATCTCTTCCCCCACATAGTTGGAATAAGAATACTAAACGCCTTGATGAGTAAAACCTTGAGTTTCTCTGCGGTCATGACATTTGTTTTCCCGGGATATCTTCAATCACTTAGAAGAGTTAAGTTCATCAAGTTTACTCGCCATGAGTCAAACCTTGAGTTTCTCTGCGGTAATAACATTTGTCTTCCCGGGATATCTTCAATTACTTAGAAGTATT
Source organism: Chrysanthemum seticuspe (assembly GCA_019973895.1). Lineage (NCBI taxonomy): Eukaryota > Viridiplantae > Streptophyta > Magnoliopsida > Asterales > Asteraceae > Chrysanthemum > Chrysanthemum seticuspe. The sequence goes on from BPTQ01000008.1 coordinate 303,109,989, forward strand.
AAGTTCATCAAGTTAACTCGCGTTTAGATGCTTGTCTCCTTCCCCCTTGCTGGTTTTGACACTTCAGAGTCAGCAAATCATTATAAGCCCGTATACTATAAATTTGTTGAGAAGAACACTTGAACTCTTGTGAGAATCAACTTGCTGAAGACTCTCTCTGACTATTTTTATCAACCCTTATGTAGACAATTTGAAGTGACCACTGAAGAAGAAAACCCGATATACCCTACTTGAAACTGAAGTCAACTTCCCCACATTTGTATCTTAAGCTTGCACCTAATGATGGAAGAACGGTGTAGAGAATTTATGCTTCAAGCAAATCTCTAAGTACTCACTACCCAAACAAAGTATGAGACATTAACACCTCTTGCGATTATCCACACCGTCATATGCGTGTGACACTGAGTAAAACAAAGTAACTCCTAATAGTGATAGTTAACCAGGTCTTCAACCATCCACCTCGACTGCTGGTAACTAGATAAACCAAGTCTTCAACTCAAATTCTTAAGCCCGAGCAAGTTATCAAATAAGAACACGCCTTTGTGAAAGTCAACTTCAATCTCAAATAAGTGATAAATGATTAACTCCGAAGTAATCAACTTGTGTCAAATGTCCAATACGAGAAATAGTCAATAACAACGTCTCGAGGAGTCACTGCTAAAGAATATGAGCAAGCTTAATTAGGGATTGAATCTGACTTATAACTCTCTCCCAATTAGTGCTCTCCCCTAAACCGACAATCTGTTTGATAAATGCCCAGATTAAGAAGAAGTCTTTAGATCGTTAAATGCAACTCGTCTTTAGTTTTCTAACATGTAGCAGAAAATGTAGAACAGACTGTAGACTCGACCTTCTTCAAGATTGTACAGTTGGGGAATAGATAGTTAACATCTTCAACTCACACCAAAAAACATCTCACCAAAAAGCATCCCAATTAACTTACATCTTGCATATCCCCTTAACTAAAATCCCTCCCAATCAAATAAGAACAGAAAGATGTTCATCAAGAAAATCAGCAATCAGGCCGCAGCGAACACACAAAATGGTAACACCAAACTACCAATCACATCAAACAAGAACAGAGAGATTGTTCGGAATCATCATGTTGATGTGTACATGAAGCATTAACCAGAAGCACTTTCTCGATAAACTCATCAGTCCGAGTGAAGATGTCAACTAACGGCTCTTAGAAGAACAACTCCATGTGAAGATGACCCGATAAGAAGAAGCTCGGTTCTTACATGAGTTTAGAGCCGCATGACCATTTATATTCTCAAATATAAATCAAAAATGCAAAAAATTCACACTTCTTCTCCCCCTCAAGAATTGCATACGGAGATGCCATTCTTGATTAAATAAGTGAAAATCATCTGAATGTTCTTTTCACACTTCTCTCCCGTAAAATAAGCACGTGATGTCACCATCTTCATTATAATCGAGCAAGTAGAATGAGAAAAACAATCAGTGGTAGCCCGGTTCACTTGAAGACTGAAGCGCATGGAAAAATTATGAAGCATGTTGATGAGAATGGTCATAATAGAGAAGATTTCTCTTCTTCAGAAGATAAAGCGCACTGACAGGTACACTTTTCTTTTCTTTAAGAATGAGGCATGAACTGTAGTGTTCAAACGTCATAAGAAGATTTCTCTTCTTCAGAAGATAATGCGCACTGAAACGTACACATTTCTTTTCTTTAGAGTACGAGGCATGAACTTTTGTGTTCATACGTCATAAGAAGATTTCTCTTCTTCCGAAGATAATGCGCACTGAAACGTACATATTTCTTTTCTTTAGAGTACGAGGCATGAACTGAAGTGTTCATACGTCATAATCTCTCTCTTTTCAGCTCTCTTAGCAAAACATGTAATTAACCCCATTATCATTCAGTAGGCTCTTTGTCGTGACAGCTGATGGAGAAAACCCAATATGATGAATTTGACCCTGAAGTAAACTAACCCGAACTCGTGACTTAAACTTGCACATATGTAACAAAGAGCGGTGCTGAGAATTCATGCTCCATTGAATCTCTTAAATACTCTATACTCTTCAACCAACCAACCATCAAGTAATAGACGTACATTGCCTCTTGAAAATCCACAATTGAATGTGACACTGAGCACTACAACGTAACTCCTTTAAGTGATAGTTATTTTGTGGTGATAAGAGCCCAATTCCCCCAAGTGGTAAAAGAAAAGGTAAAAGTCACCCAACAATAACTAGATTTCCAAGTCTTCATTTTTTGATAATAAGCTTGAACAAGGATCTCGAAGAATCTTCATCCAACCATCCCCGATACCTTCAGATACTAAGTGCACTCGCCCGTGATAATTCACTTCAACCTCAAATAGATAATTCTGAATTAACCCCGTTGTCACATCTTCTGGTTAACTGCTCAAATCTAGCCTTCTTTAACATTTAAATGAACTTTGATAATGGTTTCATCCCGACCATGGTTAAATGCACATCACCCCGTAAAACCATGTAATAACCAAACTGCCATGACGAAAATCCAAACACACATCCAATTCATGAAATACACCCTTTTAACCCATCTTCGAAGCAGAAACCGTAGCACCAGCATCAGATACGATCCAGAAATACACTTTCCTTTCTCCAGGATGGTTCCATCATCACGGGATTTTACAATTCTATGGTCTAAACCGAGAAATAGTTTCTTTCGCGGGATTTTACAAGACTAAGAATAAACCGTAAGATAGATCCGAAAATGTACTTTACAATTACCAGGATGTTTCCTTTGTCATGGGATTTTACAAGTCTATGATTTAAACCGAGAAATAGGTTCTTTCGCGGGATTTTACAAAACCAAGACAAAACCGTAAACAATGTCAGCTTGAATGTGTTATGACAACTTTCGTTTCGGTGAATATCTGTTTTAGGGGAACATGCAGCGGTTCTACAACGGTTCATTATCCAACATCAACAATCTCATCAACCATCCAATAATTAATTTGGAAAACACATCATTCACGCATTCAGTCGGCTATAGTAGTGACCACTTGGAGAAATATGCCCGGTATTCCAAACTTGATCATGAAGTAAAATTCCCCAAATTTGTTACTTAAACTTGTACTAATCCTTGTGAAGAAGAAACGGTGTACCCAATGTACAAAACCTCTTGACATATCCTCAACTGTGTGAGGCACCGAAGTGATAGTTACGTGGTGGGTTAAGTGAGAAAGAATCACAAACGTAACTAAATATCCAAGTCTTTATCACACTCTGTAAATGCCCAAACAAGTCGTCTTCTCGGAAGGGTAGAAAGAGAAGACGAAGTAAGTAAACACGCCCGGAAAAACTTCACTTCTCATCCAAATAAGAAATACCGTCCAAACACCCCGTAGTCAACATTTTCACTAAACACTTCAAGCCGTGACACAATAATCATCGTGAAAATGTATATACTAAAGTATCTACCCTCATACCACAACAACAATCATCATCATTCCAAATTTCCAAACCTCATAGCGAATCACATCATTTCATTAACTCATATCATTAAATCATTGCAACACATTCTCATTTTAATCAAGTCCATTAAGCCAAATCCAATCCATCACATATTCAAATCCGACCCATCAAAGAATGATACAGACCCTAAAATAATCTAATCCCTGGATTAGTAGTTAGAATCAGTTCTCACGATATCACATACACCAAATCTCATGAGATCCACTTTAGAACACACTTCACGACCCATACACTCAAATGTTAGATAATGTCCAGGAGAAAAATATCACAAGACCCAATTTTAATCAAACACAGCCCTTCAAACAAAAGCCCATACATCTTCATTCATTGCCACAACCAATTCCAAAAAGAAACGTGTAACACATATACAAAACTTGTATCATTCTTACACATGAGATTGAATTTCACATATATGCTGAAAGCGTATATTGATACCAAGATTGTGTACACATTCACTTGAGATTGGATTAAACGCGTATGGATTTTAAAGTATAATCAGCCCATGACATCTTGGCCCAACAAAGCACATCACACGCACAGTCCATAATCAAAATTGGAAGAATGCCCTAGTATATTGGGATATATAACAGCCCTTAACATACATCACTACCCTAAAATTTTTCACTTCCAAACCCTAACACAAAAAAATATCCGCCCCCCTCTTCTCAGTAAACAAACCCTAATACAACCCAACATTATTAGTCCACCTCTTCTTTTAACAGTACACACCTTCACACCTTGACCAAAATTATAAAATCCAAACAATTCAAGCAACAACCCAAGCATAAGTGCACATCAACTACGTTAATCACGAAAGACTTAGCCACAGGGATGGCTCGAAAGTCTTAGGTTCGAATACCATTGAATCGCCACAGGGTTGGCTTAATTTCTGCTCATCAAGGACAAGTCATCAAGATCTGAAAGATGGTCTCGGGTAGGTTGTATACGAATGTTTATTCATATTATGAACGAAACAAATGAAGGAAATAACATTGTTGTTATTATTGCTTTGTTTTTATTTCGGATAATTAAGAAGAAGCAAGCTTCTTATAGGATCTGTGATGTAATCTTCATGTGTGTATAGATCATGTATGGTCTAAGTGTTTTGAGAACCACACACAAACAGAAGTGAAACTGAGATTGATTAATGTTAAGTGCCGGAATTGGTTTACCATTTCATTTTTATTTGTTGACTGAAGATGTAGATAGATTTGAGACAGGGGTTTAGATTGAGTCGAGATATAGGACCGATGATGTATTGAATTACTGAGGTCTTGAGTTTTTGGTATATGGTATGTTGTGGTCAAGGTCAAAAGGTCCATTCATCTACATCCTTTCTGTGTAAGTCGCTAGCTAAGTAGCTACCCAAAACTGATAAGTCGCTAGGTTTTCAAAACATGAGACAAGATGCAATTTCAGATTTAGACACAAGTCGCTAACTTATCAATATAAGTCGCTAGGTCATTTAGGTCACACAACTCGCTATGCTCAAAAGCAAGTCGCCATGCTCAAAAGCAAGTCGCTAGGTCATTATCAGTATCAAGTCGCTACTTAGCTTTATACATAACTCGCTATTGACTTTCAAGAAAGTCAACGAATAACCAAGTCGCTATGCTCAAATACATTGTACATGGACAGGTAGACACGTAGACAACTCGCTAACTTCATCTATTTCATAGACAACTCGCTAAGAAGAACATTTGACCATTTGATTTTTTTTCCGGCGAGTATTCTGACCAAAAAACCATCCACATTCAAAGTAACCCAGAAAGCAGTCATAAAAATGCATCTTTTACCCGTTTGACCACAATTTTATCACAGATTTGATACACAAAAAAGTCAAATAAAGTTTAAAGACTAAACTGGTTTGGACGAGAAATGACACAACCCAGAAACAATCTTGGACCAAATGACTTTTTCATTAAAACAAATAGGATACACACCGAGTTTAAAACTGATATCAACAGAACAATTTAAAAGTATTGTTAAAAAACAGTTTAAAACTTGTAATATGAACCATACCAAACAAAAAAAAACTTTGATCAACCCGGAACACAACCAAACAAACCACATAAATCGAACCGTGTAAAAAACCATATAAATCATCAACACAACAAAACCTTGGCTCTGGTACCAATTGTTAGGATCCAAATATTATTGTGTTGATGATTCGGGTGGTCTTGGATGATCAAAATACATGTTTGCCATAGTTAGAGAGTTAGTAGAGAGAGAGGGTGTTCTTGCTAGAGGTTTACACAAAGTATGAAATATTAGATTAATGAGAAGCACCACCCCTTCCATGGATGGAAGGGGTATTTATACTTACACACTACACGACCTCCTATCGGCCTGTGGATCAGGGATACAGTGGGTAAAGACTCGTCCTTCCTCCACGGTGTTGCTCTAAACTAAACTACGCTACAAACTAACTAATAAACTGCTAAATAACGTAACTAACGACAAATCTACGAGCTAACTTATGCTAGATAATATTTGGGGTGACTGACACTTCACTATGGAATTTTCTAATTCCTAACATTATACATGTTTGCAGATGTGACCTACCCTCTCTCAGTCAAGGTTATGGAGAAAATGCTTAGACTGAAGTTGGAGATTGCTGGTGAGGTTGTGGGTAATGACATGACAACTGCTGAGCAATTGGTTGGGTTTATCAAGAAGAAACTTGCTGCTGCCAGAGTTTCTCCTGCCTGATCATGGTACTCTGTCACCCTTAGTTTTATATATATCTGTTGTACTAGTTGTCTTTATTGTCTCTTTTAGTATCAAGTATTTTGCAAACTGGTTTTTTGAATCTGAAGGTGTTTGGTTATGTTAACTTTTGGTGTGCAAAACTGATTTGATTCTGGCACACATAGTACACAAACTCTTTTGCAAACAAATGGTATTCAACTCAACATGTCTCACAGACAAGAAAGAGTTGACTCACCATGAGGGTACGGCTCTGGTGTGACTATCAAATCCGTTGACAGTTGCTGGTTTACTCAAAATCAGATGGTTCTCAATGTACCTTGGTCTGATACACCAAAACCTTGGCTACTCCATGAGAAAACGGCTTTGGTAAAGAGACCTCAAATCCGTTGATGGCTGACAATTTGCCAAAAATTGTATGGTGCTCAACTCACCATGTCTATATAGATGAAGAGTTGGCTAGCCCACAAGATCATGGCTTGTGGTAAAGGCAGTGGAAAACCATGGCTCGTCCTGCGCAAACGGCTACAGGTAAAGACATATCAAATCCTTTTATGGCTGTGATGGTTTTCCAAAAATCATTAGGGTATTTCTATTCACCAATGATTCACGTTCTAAAAATTGGACTGGTTTCTAATTCACAAGGGTGATGCCATGATTCCATCAAAGAATTAGCTAGCCCAATAGTGAGTAGCTACTTGGTAAAGGCTCATCAAATCTACTCATGTAGCTGAGGTGGTTCCAATGACAGTTGCTGATTCATGTGTTACTACGGGTTCTTCATTGTTGTTGGTTTTGGAATTCAAAGTTGCAGACAAAAGATGCTGATATGGGCTAAATTTTCAAGTATTCCTGTTCAAGTTTTAATCCTCATTGTTCAAGACTGAAGATCTATCTAGAAACTGGAAATTAACATAGTCAAATTCCATTTTAGGGGAGGATTGTTAGGAATATTTGTAATACTTAGTTGAAATTGTAATACCAGTAGGTATGTAGTTCCTACTGGTAGAGTAGTAGTTCCTACTAGCATGTATATAGTTCCTGCTGGTAAGATTATTCTTATAGTTACTACTGGTTGTTCTTACTGGTAGCATAGTTAGTCCTGGTTTAGTTAAATAGTTATTCCAGGATAAGATTTAGTTTGTTAGAATTGAGGATATGCATGAGTTAAATTAGGAAGAGATATGCATATCAATCTCACACGTTTTAGTTAATGCCGATTAGGGTTTCATTATTATTATAACCTATGGCATAAGGAATTGTAACTCAACGAAACACAAAACACAATTCTCATTGTTCTTTAACAGAAATCCATAGAAGGATCTTTTAGTTTTATTGGTCTCGTTCTTCTTATTAGTTGTGTCTATATTCCGCGTAGACATTAGCTTTCCAAAGCAAGATCTCTCGTGTGTTTAGCTTGTGATTACATAGGCTATTCACCACCCTTAACAGGCAGTAAAGATCTATCTAGAGTGGGATCCAACACATTTTCATCATTATTTACTCGGTTTCTACGTTTTCATACATTTTTGCACGTTTCTATACGTTTTCTTATGTTTTTGTTCGGTTTTATACGTTTTCGTTGATTTTTATACGGTTTTTACGTTTTCATACGTTTTTTGTCCGTTTTTATACGTTTTCATACGTTTTTGTTCTTTTTTATATGTTTTCGTCAGTTTTTACTTTTTCATAAGTTTTTGCCCGTTTTTATACGTTTTCTTATGTTTTTGTTCTTTTTATACATTTTCATCCATCTTTATACGATTTTTACATTTTCATACATTTTGCCCGTTTTTATACGCTTTTATTCGTAAGAATACGTATAAAAACGGATAAAAACGTATGAAAACGTTAGAAAATGTATAAAAATAGACGAAAACATATTAGAATGCATGAAAACGTATGAAGACGACGGAAACGTTTAAAAATGAACAAATACGTAAGAAAACATATAAAAACGGATAAAAACGTAAAAAAACGTATAAAACCGACAAAAACTAATAAAAACGGATGCAAACGTATAAAAAAATGTATGAAAACGTAAGAAAAACGTATAAAACGGACAAAAACGTATAAAAACGCTTGAAAACGTATAAAATGGACGAAAACGTATAAAAGACTAATAACTAAAAAAGATGCAATAAATCATATAGAGAAGGTAATAAGTGATTAATAACTAAAAAAGATGCAATAAATCATATAGAGAAGGTAATAAGTGATTACGGATGAAGAAAATGCTCAAAGCCAAGCACCAAGAATCATCACAGAGGTTTCAGGAAGCTCTCTTTGTGGTTTTAGACATGTTGTTGCATCATTCTGAGTTAGCTGAATTGCTTTCTGTTGCCTGAGCTGTTGATCCACAAACCGAAGCCGAAAAATCCCAATTCCTTTTCCATTTATGCTGGAATCAGTCTCCCCAATGCTCCTATGAGTTGCTCTTATTTGCCCATTTATCGCGTGTCTCAGGCAACAGGTACGACGTGAAATTGTTTGGAGCTACTACGGAGTATTATATAGTTTATTGGTTACAACCTAATAACATGTTTTAGTTGAGTTATGAACCCTATAACCCTATACTGAAAAAAGGTCAGCAACTACGGTAATTTTGGAGTTCAACGCCATTATTTGGAGTGTTTAGGGAGGTGGGGGCAAAGACTAAAGGGCAATTGCATATATACCCACTAAAACTTGCATATTTGCATATATACCCAAAACATGCTTAAGTTGCATTGTATATCATGCATTGAAAACTTGTATCATGGGGAAATATGCAAATAGTTAAGTTTTAAGGGGTATACATGCAATTCCCCCAAAAACAAACAATCGACAATGTCATTGCAAACCTTAAAACAAAAATATGTCGGCATTTCACTTTGATGCTTTATGATAACAAGTAAAGAGTGACCACCACTATATAAAAGAATTGCATATTATATAGAACATCTGAACTTTTTTTTAACAGTTGTAATAATATCTGGAAAATTTTAATAATTTATCATTGCACTTATGCTAGCAATTAAAGTAAAAAAAATTTAGTTAAGTTGTCTACTTATAAAGTTATAATACTCGGGCATTTTGCGGTTAGAGTCTTTTCCTAAACATACCGGTAAGTTAAAAAAGACTCAAACTCGCAATCTGTGTCGTAAAAATTTGGTCAGTATTATCGGGTGACCACTTGGTAGAAGCACAATGGTTAAAAGGGACAAAAGGGTCCAATGAGGTAACAAGTCAAAATAGGTAACAGGTCAAAAAATTATCGGTCAACTTTAGGTTAACCTCATACAATTTGGGTAATTTGGCAGTCTTATCGTCAAAATGGTCAATCGTGATTTGTTTACTTAACAAATGAAAGAAGTAGCAGTTGACGTACCTCTGAGTCCATTTTTTTGGACTAAGCAAGCCTTTTTTGTAGCCAACTGTATGCTTGAGACCTTTTCACTGTTTGAAACAACAAATTATTAAATCCAAAATTGCTCAAACCAAGAATCCAAATCTTGAATTGAAATTTTAGAAGTGAAACCTTTAAAAAAATTCTTAGAATCTAACCTTAAAAACAGGCCCAAAACCCCTTTGACCAAGCTTATTCTAAAAATTATGAAACATTCAAATGATCAAATTCAATAACCTTATCATATCATCAAAACCCATATTTAATTCGTATAAAAAAAACATCATGTTTACTGTAATTATTAACATCTTTTCCAAAAAAACAAAAAAAGAGAGATCATAACAGCCTCTATATAGGGATGGCAAAAAAATCTGTACCCAATAGGAACCCGATCCCCAAACCCGAGTTTGACTAAAGAATCCCCGAGTTGACCGGGGATGGGAACGGAGATGGGGAATCCCCAAAATATGAAATCGGGGATGGGGCGGGGACGGGGATAACATAAATCCCCGAACCCGACCCCAACTCCGATCTTTCTAGTGTATAAGTATTTAGAATTTATATGTCATATCCATACTCGAGTGACTTGTATATGTATATGTATATATGTTTATGAATATCGACATGTATATTTATATGCATATGTGATATTTATAGAATCAACTACCTTTAGAATTAGAAGCATAAGCACCAACTACATATTACTTATTATTTTGTACGAATAGACACATGATACATATTATTTTTATATTATATGTGATGTTACAATATTGAGGATGCTTTAAAGTTGAATTGAAATAGTAATGAATCAAACTATGTGTGATGTACGCACGTTTCTTGAAACACTTTGTGAGTTAAAATTATTTATATTTTCGATGAGTTGGTGGAAAATTTATGTTAGTTCATAAGGATTGAAAATCCCCGAATCCCCACGGGGATCCCCGATCCCCATTGAGGGCGGGGATGGGGATGTAAAGCAATTCCCCGATGGGAATGGGACGGGGATGGGGATGGAGAGTGAAAACGGGGATGGGGATGGTAAATACAATCCCCGACATTTCCCACCCCATTGCCATCCCTACCTCTATAATAAAAACCCATTTTCGAAATCAATAAACAATAACAAAATTAACAAACTTAAGCATCAAGATTCAGTTTTTACACCGAATCAAAAAAACCCATCTCACAAAAGCTTAAAAATAAAAAACCCATATCCAAATTCATTGGTTTATAAACAAATTTATAAACTCTTTAACTAAATAAACATGCACTAAACTAACTATGATTCAAATACTGATTCATACAACAATCTAAAACTCAAACCCAATCGACAATGAATCACTTAACTTCACACATCAATTAAAGAGTCACAACCGTATGCAAGAGAGAGAGATGCGTGGTTTGTCATAAAACCGGCCGGATACGACTCGCCGGAAAAAAATCCGACCCACTCGCCAGTGAGATGTGCGTGCGTGATTTGGGATTTGTGGATGTGGAAGAATCTTGGTTTTGAGTGCGATTTTTTTTTAGTGGATGAATCTGGAAGGATGAGGAGATTTTTTTCCCTTATAAATGATATTAAGTAGTAATTAACCTATAAGCATGGTGAAGAGTAATGTTTGCACCTTTTTTTGGCCAATGATATTCTGCCAAAGTTGCAACATATGTACTGTTAAGGAGATTGAGTGACAAAATAACCTCACATGCACCAATCATATTGAAGATTAACAAATAAAAAAGAGTACTTAAGTAATTTAATTGTAAGAAGCAATTTATATTCTTATAATATATTACTAGTTATAATACCTGTGCACGCACAGGGTTTTGACCAAAAAAAATTCAATACTAAATATTATGTATTTAAAGGTAATTACATATAATTATATATTTATGCACGAGTTTTTAATTATTCATTAAATCCATTAGAATTTTGTATACTCAAATTTTGTAAAAAAAAAAAAAAAAATTGTTAGATAACTCAAGATTCAACTATATTTAGCTGATATAGTTGTTGATGTTCCTATTTAAATTTCACTATTGATATTATGATGTACACAAGATGCGAGTTTGGTTGCACATAATAAACGTTGATGAAGTTAAAATATACTCCTTAAAGTTTTTTAAAAATGTTTTTTACATATCCTTATATAAATAAATAAAAGTTACATGAGTAGTTGTTATAAGTACAATGACATTTTTTTTTCTTCATATTACAGTAGCTCGTACTTACAATTTGATAATTATATTCTCGTTTTTAATAATTTAGCCGTATTTAATATTCAAATTCGTGTCCACATTTGTCATACTTTTAATTTGAAATAAATGAGTCCTTAGTAAACATATATAGTAAAAAAAATGACATTTATAATCTTATGTATATTTATATGTTGTAGTTTTAAAACAACATATATATTGTATTTTTGAGTTATAAAGTATAGGGGTTATAAAATATAAGGGAGTATTTGTTTAATTTCCAAAGTTATTAAAAAACATGAAAACTTATAATATTACACTTAACTCTATACAATTTTTAAAAATTTAACCACTAAAGTTATATTAATTACCCCATCTTTTTTAAAGTTTTTGTTTTCATAAATTTGACACCTATAATTTTATGTGTTTTTCTTCTCAACCAAATTTCTACACCAAATAAGCTAAAGGTTGACCAAAATCAATTTAATTTTGACTTTTATTAACCAATCACGTCGCCCGATTTAGCTTACGTGGCAAAATCAACCTCTCCTATTGGTCTAATTTTTTTTCAATGAGAAGGATTTTACAAAAATACTCTGAAATGATGTAATTCTTTTATTATATAAAAGATAATAAAGTCGGCCGGATTTAGAAACTAAAAACACACTAAAAGGAGGCATGTGACGAGGCTTTGACTCACTTGTTCGTTATGCAAGACAAGTTTGTGTGATATTGAAAAGTCGTGAACCTCTTTATCATCCTTTTTTTTTTTGGTTTAGAAAGTAATATAATACTTTAAAATTGGTTAAGTGAAACTTTTAGTACCGAGAACTTTTAAAGATGCTATACAGTATTGAGTATTCTTGATTTGGTTATGTAAAAATTTTACTACTTTATACTCACCTAATAGTTAAGTCATATAGAAACTTAATGAGCGTTATTTTCAAAATTACAAAATTTATAGTATAATTAGCAAATAAGAGCATAAATGCAGAAACAAGCCAAGTAGAGCCTGAGCTTGTCAAAGCTCGAACTAGGCTCGTTACGATTATTAGTCTTGAGATAGAGCTCGTTTTGAGTCTTATACTTTTAGCTCAAGTTCAACTTGTAAAATATTTTACAAGATAGAAATTGGTTTGTTTATATGATACATGAATAAAACCCAACTTGAGCTTGGTTTATTAAGTACATTCGAGCTCGTTTATAAATAATACATACATATATACATACATACATATACAGTTATATGTGATAAACGCATATATAAAGCTAGGCTTGAACTCGTATATTAAATAAGCCTCAAAGAAGACTTGAGCTTGGGCTCGAGCTTGTTTAAGCTTTGATCGTTTCAAGGTTTAAAGCGTAGCTCGTTGCAAGCCAAACTCGAGCTAAAAGTATAAAGCTCGAAACGAGCTTAAGACTTATAATCTTTAAAGATTCAGAGGATCAAAAATTTCACGTAACTAAGTTAAAGGTACAAAACTACATTTTGACCGATGTTTTTAATTTTCGTGCCACCCTGAAATATATAAGATCATGTTCACACTCGCGGCCCAAACATTGTTAATGATAATGATTAGTGTTTTTTCTTTTTGTTTATTTTGTTTTTATTTATTTTATTTTTTGTTTTTTTTTATGTAAGCCCATATATACAAGAACAATACCGATCCAAGATCCGAACCACCATTTGAACTGACGACAACAAAAACAGGCCAACTTGACATGAACCACTTGCCGGAAAATGAACCACTGATGCCTGCAACGGCCCAGAGCATCAAATAACGCAGTGCGTTTTCCTTAATTTTGAACAATATTTGACTTTGAAGCTTTTTATTGGAGTCGGGGGGGGGGGGGGGGAGAACAGAGAAGGGGAGGAGGAAAGGGTCGAAAGGGAGGTTCAAAAGAGTTGAAATGGGTTCAAGTTAAGGTTCAGTTAATCAAAAGAGGTTATATTAGTTTTCAAAGGGCCAAAAAGTGTTATCCACGTATAAAACACACAGACAATGATAAAAATAGCGCGACATTGGTTTTAAACAGGTAAAAACATCTTAATCTCCTTTTGTTTCTGGTAACTATTTCTTGTAGCGAAATATAAGCACTTATAGTGTTGCCCACTACCCGTTTGTTAAAATGACAACCTGAATATTTGTTGCATTATACTAGTAATATATTGCAGCATAGTGTGTAGTTCATCACTTTGTTCAAATTTAAAAAGGTTATCTATCACTATCTATGGGGGTGTTTGGGATTGCTTGCTTGCTTATTTGCTTATATACAAGCAGAAACAAGTGCTTGACAAGAAAAATGAGACGGTTTATTTGCTTAGTTTACACTAAAATAAACACCTCAAAATAAGCTAGTTGATACCTGATCAATTTTAAGCAGTTTCAATAAAATAAGCAAGGCCGGAGGTCATTTTCTACATTTGGTAGAACCGGAAGTAACCTCTCTACCTTAGGTAGGGGTATGGCTGTCTACTTCTTAACCTCCTCCATACACCGTAGAAGACGGTATTGGGCGTTACTTTTAATAAAATAAGCAATACCAAACACCCCAATATATCACTTTAATACTTACTCACTCTGCTAAGTTCAAAGTTTACTTTTATTCCAAACGCTGGCTACATCTCTCAGATAACTCATTCATGTCGTTTTATCACACACGTTCTTATTTTCAGTTAAGCTTCTTATAATTAAGCTGCAAACTTATATGTTCATTAATGGTTATCATTATGTATCTACTATAGTTTATGAAATGAGAAGCTTGTATATTGTTTTTACTGTGTGTTGGATCGATGTACTCTAACCAAACTAACTTAAATAGCTTGTTAAGGTTTAATAACCTCGGATAAATCCTAAGTTATTAACAATGAAATACTGAGTAATCTTTATTAAGTACGCGGAATTTACTTAACAAATCTAAGAAGAATATAACTTTAACTTTTATTAATAACTCTAAATCTGCTTGTTATGCAGATTCTTTAACAACTCTAAAATTCTAATAATAATCATACTTTATGATTCTAAAACTCTTCTTTAAAACTCGTACTTCTAATACCAATCTAGGGGTCCTTTTATAGGCTCAAGGATAACCCTAGTCGATTTACAATTTGTATCATTGTACGACAAGTAATCTAAACATAGAATAAACAAAGCTTTCCATAAACGAATATAACAGTTCTTTAGCTTTGCAGTACTTTGACTTCGACAGCAGGACTTTGACTTTATCTTTAGCAGTACTTTGACTTTTCCAGTACTTTGTCAATCTTCACTACTTTAACATTCTTCAGCACTTTCATATCCCAACAATCCTCCCCTAACTTGAATTCTACTTGCTTGACTTCAAGTTCCTATGTGAATTTATCTTTAACAGCTCCATCTTCAAGGAAAGATTGTGTCTTTGTCTTTCAATTGTATCTTTGTAAACTCTGTGCTTATATCATTATTATCAAAGTATTCTGTAGAATTTATTCTTTTCAGCATCCTTGATCAGTAACCTCTTTTCAGCAACATTCAGCATGCTCCATCTTTTCAGCAACATAAGACAGTTTGTACATTAATTCAGTTTTAAGTTTCAGTCTATTCTCATCACATCCAGTTGTGTAAACTCCTGTGAGAGGTGAATTATTGAAAATTTAATGGATTTAATGTCTCTTTACCAAAGCCATTAACTCTGGAGTAGCCAAATGTTTTGATGTATAAGATCATGGTACACCGATAACCATATGATTTTTAGCAAATCATCAGCTATCAACATATTTGATTTGTCTTTACCAAAAGTTGTACCCTTTTGGACTAGTTAGTTCTTTCATCTATGGTGAACTAATTACCATATAATGGTTTTTCCACAACCTTTACCACAATCCATTTTCTTGTGGGCTAGCCAACTCTTCACATTTACTGATATGGTAAGTTGATTACCATCCAACTTATTAGCAAGTTGTCAACTAAAAACGGATTTGAGATATCTTTACCAGAGCCGTTTGCTCATGGATTAGCCAATCCTTTTGTAACCATGGTGGATTGATAACCTATTGGTGTTACCATCTCAAAAACTATTAATTTCTCTTAACCTTTGTTTCAAAATATTTGTCACTTAACAAAAGTTTTTCAAAAATCATTAACTGGTTTAAAGCTGCAAGCAGTACTTTGATGAAAGTACTGTTTGATCAGCAGTACTTTGAATAAAGTACTAATATATCAAAAATTTATTCAATTAAAAATTCATACCAGTTATTCATCATCATCAGCCATAGTAGTCCATCTGATAAACAATTTGATGACCATAAGATCAATTTCACTGTCTTCTTCAACTTCCATTCCATGCTCTAACATTCTTCTCATAAGATCTGCTGTAAGTGGATATCTTCTATCTGCTAGCATGTGAATCATAGTCCCATCTTCTAATTCTAAGACATGTACTCCAG
Source organism: Chrysanthemum seticuspe (assembly GCA_019973895.1). Taxonomy (NCBI): domain Eukaryota; kingdom Viridiplantae; phylum Streptophyta; class Magnoliopsida; order Asterales; family Asteraceae; genus Chrysanthemum; species Chrysanthemum seticuspe. Next base: position 303,126,194 of record BPTQ01000008.1, read on the forward strand.
ATTCTTCAAAGAATCTCCAGCTAACAATCTCCCAAGCTTCTTGATTCTTCCAAATCTCAGCAGTGCTTTGTTCTTCAGTTTCCCAAACAGTTGTGAGATCCCCAAGTAAGACTAAACCAACTCCTTCTGTTGTATTATGTTCAAAATAATCTCGCACCAAATGATATAAATGAAATAAATCCACCCTATCTATTATGTGCAATAGATCCCATAGCATGTTGAATGTTCTGAAACTTTCATCTTCTCTATGAAACATCAGATAACTTCCATCCTTTGACTCTACAACTTCAAAAGTGGTTATTTGAGATTTGTTCATCTTCATTTCATCATCATCTTTAGAATACTCAAATTCTACAATCCTTAAATAATTCTTCAGTTCATCATTAGTATCAGACCTTAACTCAACTTTCTTTAATGGTTGTATATCTTCAACTTCAGATTTTCTTTTTCTCTTTAAGCTTCCTTTCTTAATTTCTTCTTTTTGAATATCATCATCTTTATAATCTTTGATATCTTCAACACTCTTCTTATATGCCTCTGTAACAGCTTCATACAATTCTTTCATATTAACATAATTCAACTTGTTCAATCCAATATATCCTCGACCTTTTAAATAAGCCATCATTGCATTCCTTTCCTTAGCAAGATTTGGTCTTCTTGGTAGAGAAGAAATAGGAAGAGGTGATGGTATAACAGCTTCAGCATTCAATTCTTCTTGTAATTTCCTAGCTGCTTCTTTATTCATAGCTTCTTCATTATCAACTTCAGCATTCAACTCAGCTTATATCTTTCTAGCTGCTTCTTCATTCATAGCCACTTGAGCAGCTCTTATCTGTGCTAAAGTAGGTTTCTTTTTCTTCTTAGTCTCTACCAACTTGCCCTTTTCTTTATCTTTTGGATCAATAACAGGTTGAGAAGCTCTTGGTTGTTCCTCTTCTTGCACTCCTGGAATGCTAACACCCCTTGGTTTAGATAAATCATGCAAAATTTCAGCAATGGTTTCATCATCACTTGCTGTATGTATAGGTTTAGGTGTATCAGCTTCCTTTTCTGGTATAACTGTTGAAGGACCAGCTTCTTCTTCATGTAACACAGTTGAAGGACCAGCTTCCTCTTCAAAATCTAATAACCTTGGAGTAATCAATTCCTGCCTATAGGTTCCTTGTTGTTGAAAAGCAGTACTTTGATCTTCAGTACCTTGATCATCAGTACTTTGAACCTTAATTCTTTCTTTCTCAGTACTTTCAATGTTGACTTGTTCTTCAGTACCTTGAGGTTCATTCTCCTTTTCTTCATGAAATTCAGCATCTTCTTTCAAATTCTCTTCTTCTAGATTCCTCCCTAATTGGACAGAAGAATGTTGTTTAACCTTTTTGCCGTTGGTGGTCTTCTTTAAATGCCTTCACTTCTTCTTTTCAGCTTTGACCCATAACATGTGATGAGTAACCAAAGGCCATACAAAGTTCTTCAATCTTCTAAACTTAAGCTTCAACTTCTTAATCTGAGTAGCCTGTTTAGCAAAAGATTTCTGCAATCTGACCATCGCCCTTGTCAGAGTATAATTATCTAACACTAATCTTTCAGGAGGTATAGGAATAGTATCTCCTTCAGAAGATGATGAGAATATAGGAACATCTTGTTCTTGTGATGCCTTTGGAGGATTAGAATGGTTAGATGAGGTGGGAGAAACTTCAGTACCTTCATTAACATCAGAATCATGCGAAGCAATACCTTGTGTTGAAGTTTCTTGAGATGCAGCACTTTGAGAAGCAGTACCTTCAGAAGCAGTACCTTCCCTTGCATCACTAACTGCGGCCTCATCTCTAATAGCTTGAACAATCTCCATCACAGAAGTAGTCAATGGAGTGTCCCTGCCAGTGAATAAGTCACTCTTCCTTGCCATAAATGTAAAGATCTTGGTTGGTTGCACCACAACAGGTAGTAGATCAGTAGGCTTAGGTACATCAGCAAGTTGTTTGTTAAGAAACACTTGAATAAACCTTGGATACATCAACCATATTGAACCATGAGAGAGGTGTGAGAGCATTCCATCTAGAATCAGCCTTGAAAAATTGAAAATTCGATCTGTAGCTAATCCCACTATAGCAGATGCTATGTTAGACCCAAATTGCTCCCATGATGTACTTTTAGCACTAATACAATGAAGTAGTACATGAACTAAATACTTCCATTGAGGACAAAATAAAGGTTTCCTGAATGTTTGTTCAGTTAAGGACCCTTCATAACCAATGTTGCTAAATGTATCCCAAATCAGTTGCTTATCAAAATGAACAGCCCCTTCTTCATAATCAAATAATAATTCTTCTCGAATAGAGGCTTCAGTAACTTGCACAGTTCTCCCAACAACTGTTGCTTGAATATATGAATCATCATTCTCCAAATGAACCCTAGCAGTTGCCCAAAATTGTTGAATCCAGGGCTCCATTATATCCGGTTCTACTAAAAGCGCATAACTAATCGGCGACCCAGTTAGAAAATCAATGATATCATGAAAGATAACATTAGCTTCAGTCTTGTCTAAATTCGCCACCATGTTGTGTTTTGAAACTGTATTACGATTTGCCATTTATGATATATGTTCACAGAAAGTGAGATAGCGAATAATATGGGTGAAAGAGAGAGAGATATGGAAAAGATTATAAGTTATCAATATGAGAGGGAAATTCGGAGAGTAGTTATTTATAGGTGAGATTTAAAAAATCACAGCCCTTAATAACAAAGTTACCGTTAGTAGTAGTTACCCCTCAATATGACCGTTGGAACAGTACTTTGATACGACATGTGTGCAGTACTTCCAAAAAGCAGTACTTTCCAAGCAGTACTTTTATAAAAGAAATAGGCAGTACTTTCCCATTCTCCTCTTTTCAATAGCAAATACAACATGAATATCCTCCCCTCAAACAATGCATAGGACTATACTTACACTAAATAGTCCTCCCCTCAAATGTAGCTTACTAGTTAATCATGCTAATGCTTACTACCAAGTGATTGAATCGTGAAACATCAAATCCTTTGGTGAGTAAGTCAGCTACATTATCATCTGTGTGAACCTTGACCACACTAATAAGCCGGTGCTCATAACAATCTCTGATAAAGTGATGCCTAATCTGAATATGCTTGGTCTTGGAATGATACACTGGATTCTTCACAATGCAAATAGTACTCTCATTATCAATATTGATAGGAGTATTCTTGAAATTTAACCCATAGTCCAAGAGTTGATTCTGCATCCACAAACTTGTCCACAACAACTTGCAGCAGCCACATTTTCTGCTTCAGTTGATGATGTTGCTGCAATTGTTTGCTTCTTACATTGCCATGAAACTAATCTTCTTCTAAGATATTGGCATCCACCTGTGGTTGATCTTCTGTCATAGTTGTCACCTGCATAATCACTATCTGAAAAAGCTTCCAAGTGAAAAGGTGAATCATTGGGATACCACAACCCTAATTTAGGTTGTTGTTTCAAATAACTAAAAATTCTCTTCACTGCATTCATATGAGAGACCTTTGGTGAGACTTGATATCTTGCATATAGAAAAATAGCAAACATAATATCAGGCCTAGATGCAGTGAGATACATAAGACATCCAATCATGGATCGATACAACTTGACTTCAACAGGTTGTCCATCTTCATCTTTTCCCAGAGAGTTGATAGACCTCATAGGGGTAGTTACTGGCTTCATAGCATCAAAATTGAACTTCTTAAGCATGTCAGATACATACTTGTCTTGACTGATAAAAATACCCTCCTTTGAATACTTAACTTGAAGTCCCAAAAAGAAAGTTAACTCACCCATTGAACTCATTTGAAATTCATTCTGCATCAGCTGCTCAAACTCCTTTACCATGGACTGTTTGGTAGCTCCAAATATGATATCATCAACATACACTTGAACTAACATGATATCCTTCTTGTCTCTCTTTATAAACAAAGTCTTGTCAATGGCTCCCCTTCTGTAACCATGTTGCAATAAGAAAGTAGAGAGCCTCTCATACCAAGCTCTTGGAGCTTGATGAAGGCTATAAAGAGCCTTAACCACCTTTTAGACTTTGTTAGGATGTGTAGGATCTTCAAAACCAGGAGGTTGCTTAACATACACCTCCTCTGTGATTTTGCCATATAAAAAGGCACTCTTTACATTTATTTGATAAACCTGAAATCCCATATAGGACGCAAAAGCAAGAAAGATTTGAATAGCTTCAATCCTTGCTACAGGAGCAAATACTTCATCATAATCCACTCCTTCTTCTTGTCTGTAACCTTGTGCAACTAACCTTGCCTTGTTCTTGATGACATTCCCTCTTTCATCCCTCTTGACTCTGAACACCCATCTTGTACCAATGACCTTCTTACCATCAGGAAGATCACATAATACCCAAACTTCTTGAAGTCTGAATTGTAGCAGTTCTTCTTGCATAGCTTCAACCCAAGTTTCTTTAGTCAATGCTTGAGCAATATTCTTGGGTTCCTCTTGAGAGATAAAGCAAGTAAACAGGCATGTTTGATGGTCCTTATGATTCATCCTGTTTTGTTTATATACAAAGCGAAGTAAAGCATTATGAGGTTTAGTAAAACTTTTAGCCTTGTGTCTTGTCATCACTCTAGAAGTAGAAGGACCAATGATTTGATCAGTAGGATGATTCTTATGAATTCTTAAGTTTGGAGACTATGGAACTCCATAAGTATCATCCAAATTAGTGAAGTCAGCATCTTCATTGGAATCTGAGAAAATACCTTCATCTTCAAACTCATCATCAGTATCTTCTAAGCCAGGCATAGTAGGATCATCCAAATCATCCAAAGTCCTGGTAACTGGTGCAGCAGTACTTTGGTCAAAAGTACTGTCCAAAGTACTATGAGAGTATTCTGCAGTTTTGTTCTTTTTCTTTGCTTCTTCATAAGCTCTTCTTTGGTCATCAGTATAAGAATGTGCTAGGACATCTTGAAGAAGCATCTGATTTAGTTCATCTTGAATAGATTGATCCTCAGCAGACAATGAGGATTTTGGTGCATCAGTACTCTTCTTTGGTTCAACAGATATTGGTTCTTCATCAGGAACAACATCAGGTCTAATATGGACTCCATGAACAACATACTGTAAATCGTCTCCATTGTGTACAGGTTGATTTTCTTCTCTAACAGGTACATAGTTCATAGAAGGAGTCAAAACTTCAAGATCAAACATCCAATCAGGACCTTTACCCTTCTAATTGTCTTGATCTTCTAAAAATTCAACATGAAGACAATCTTGAACCTTCTTAGTGACTCTGTTGTATACTCTAAAGCCTTTTCTGTTGGTGTAGTACCCTAATTGATAACCTTCTTCTGACTTGCCATCAAACTTGCCCAAATTATCAATAGTATTTAGAATAGTGAGAGGACATCCAAAAGGCTTCAGAAATCGTATGTTGGGTTTAATTCCCATCAGCAACTCATAAGGTGTCTTCATCTGTGGTTTTGTGACTGATACTATGTTAAGCACATAGCAAGCAGTACTTACAGCTTCAGCCCAGAATTGAATAGGTAAAAGTGAATCTGCAAGCATAGTTCTAGCTGCTTCAATCAAAGTCCTATTCTTTCTCTCTGCAACACCATTCTGTTGTGGTGTTCTTGCAATGCTGAACTCCCTCTTGATCCCTTTGTTAGCACAAAACTCATCCATAAGTTTGTTCTTGAATTCAGTTCCATTATCATATCTAATACCTCTAACCTTGAGTCTCAGTTGGTTTTCAAGTGCTATGATAAGATTATGGATAGCATCAAAAGTATCATCTTTAAATCCCAAGAAAAATACCCAACTGAATCTACTGCAATTATCTGTCACAACCAAGCAGTACTTTTTCTTGTTAAGGCTTGCAATTGCAACAGGTCCAAATAAATCCATATGTAACAGCTCCAATGGTTCTCTAACAGTCCTTTCCTCAAGATTCTTGCATGAAGCTTTGTGTTGTTTACCCTTCTTGCACGCCAAACAGGAGTGATCATTCTTGTAAGTCTTTGAAGGTAAACCTCTAACTAAATTTTCTTTGACCAGTTTGTTGATATTCTTGAAATTTACATGGCCCAATCTTCTATGCCACTGATGTGCTTCTTCAGATGTTGCTTTTGCCACTAAACATGTAGCTCTCCCAGAAGAGTGAAGACTCTTCGTATCCAGACTGTACACATCATTGGTTCTTGGTACTCTAAGTACTACCAAGCTATCATCAACAGGCTTGAATTCAGGGGAAAGGATGATACATTCTGTGTCAGTGAATAACACATGATGCTTTTTTATCACATATTTGAGATACTGACAATAAGTTGAATTTGAGCTCCTTCACATATCTAACATTCTCAAAATCTATGCTCCCTGTCTTGATGGTTCCTTTGCTAGTTATTCTTCCTCCATTAGGGTCATTCCCAAATGCAACTCTTCCTCCACAAATAGATCTAAAATCTGACAGAATCTTCTTGTCTCCTGTCATGCTTCCAGAGCAACCACTATCCACAATAAGATGATCTTTAAGCTCCTCCTCTGGGTTGCCCTGCACAAAGATACAACAGTTAGTGTCTTTTAGGAACCCAAGCCATTACTGACTTGTGTTCCCCTTGTGGAGTAACATACTCAAATTCTTTGAGTATGTAATCTTCACAGTTTTTGTAGACAGAATCAAGCATTATCTTTTGTTTTAAAACTTGTGGTGAATTTTCAGCAAAACTTTCTTTTTCAACAAAAATCTCCTTTTCTTTTACTACAAAATCATTTGTTTCACCAGTACTTGTTGAAAGTACTGTTTGTTCATCATCAGTACTTTCCTTCTTAACCCATTTAGTTTTAACTTCTGGTGTAGAGTCCCTTGATCTAGCTACTCTTCTGGAATTGTAACTCCTTCTAGATTGATAGTAATTAGGTCTCCTAGGACTCCTATTCCAAGAGGTGGTTGGTGAAAACTGAGCAGTACTTTGAGAAAGTACTGTATTTTGCTTATCAGTACCTTGGAAAGTGTTTGAAGGTACTGGAGGTTTTGAAAAGGGTCTTCTCTAGTGAGGGTGCCTGTAGTCTGGTGAGAAGTTTCTATGGTTGACCCTATTTGAATGGTTCCAAGCTGGTCTATTTTCTCTTGGTTTTTGGTTGACAGGTCTGTTCTTCGGAAACTTACTTAGGTATTCTGAATGTAGGTCACAGTCCTTAATCAAATGATCAGGACTAAAACAAACAAAACAAAGTTTTTGTTCTGTAATCCCAAAATTTCTTCTTCTAAATGTGTTACCAAACCTATCATGATTTCTAGGTGAATGATTAAAGCTGTTTTGACCAAAATTATCCCAAAAAGGTTTAGTATGATTGTGAAAAGGTTTTCTTAAAGGTACTGCTGAAGGTGTAGCAGTACTTTGAGGTGTAGCAGTACTTTGTGGTGAAAGTACTGCTTAACTTTTAGCATCATCTACCTTAGGTGTCTCAACTGTTTCCTGTTGGGTTTCAGACCTAGATTGACCAATAAGCTTCTTTCTAAATTCTAGGTTGTCTACACCAAAACGAGAAACATCAGGTCTTATGGGTTGATGACTACCAGTGGGATGTGGGACAACATGATAACCTTTGTCTTTGTTATATTCTGGAGGTGGTTCACTAAATGAGTCCTTATTACTGGATGTGTCAACATAGTTAATAAGCTCATCATCACTAGTGGTTATATCCTCATAATCAAGGTCATCCTTATCACTAGGTGGGTTTTCATCTACACTACTGAAATCCATACCAAAACCGAGACCAGTCCTATTGTAAGCCCTTCTCTGTTTTTGAACATAAGAAACATGAGAAAGACCAGATTCTTTCCAGGCATCAAACTTAGCTAATAAATCATCTCTCTCCTTAGTCAGTTTCTCAATTTTAGAAATCTTACAATTTAACTTCCATTCACTAAATTTTAACTGATAATCCTGTTGTTCATATTTTTCTGCCCAAGCCATTTCATTATTTTCATGTGTTATAATTTTAGCTTCCATTGATTCTAAGGTTATTTGATAACCTGCTACCTCAGACCTAGTTTTTATACAATTATCTCTTTCAATCACATAACTATTGAGGACTTTTTGATAAAAGTCATGACAGTTTGAGCATACCTCAGAGATAGGGGTTGAGCTTGTTGAAGTAGCCATCATTGCAAGTAGAACATGATCATCTTCACTCTCTATGCTCCAGTCAAAGCTTCCAAAACCATCTTTAGACTCCATAGCAGCATGTCCAGGTTCCTTATCGAAAGCTGTGCTCCAGTCAAACTCTTCCACAGAATCCTCCACAGCTACCATACAGTAGGTTACTGGTTCATCATCAAACTCAGCACTCTAGTCAACCTCTGATAAATTCTCTTGAGCAACCAAAGCTTTTGTTTCTGTAATAGGAATTTCTTTCAACTCTAGCTTTGGTTTCTCAGTCATCCTGTTTGCTTGATATTTAGCAAACCTACATTCCATTGCAAAATGTCCAGTCTTTTGAAAATTGAAGCATTCAATCTTGGATTTGTCAAAAGTGATTCCCTGTTTTGGCTTGAAGTCAATGCCTCTTCCTGTCTTCTTCATGAACTTCTTTATCCTTGCAGTGATCATAGCAACTTGCCACCTGATATCAATTTCTTCAAGAGCATCCTCTTCAATCTGTGAGAGATTTTCTTCATAAGTGACAGGTAGAGAAGCTTGATGTGCAAAGAAAGAGCATACAACTTCATCTGAGTGGATGGTTGGTGGGGCTTGCTGGACAGTGGGGGTAGAATAGGAAACAGTACTTTGAGCAGCAGTACTTTGAGTAGGAGAAGCAGTACTTTTGGTGGAAGTACTGCCCCTCTTTTCAGATGATAAAAAGGAAATACAGTGAGATTTGGAACTAGTTTGGCCATTCATCTCATGCTCATACACCTTCAGATGATTGTAGAGATCATCGATGTCCACAACATCCAAACCAGGTTGTCCTCTGATCATTGTAGCTATCATGTGCCATGTCGATGGCAGACTCCTTAAGAACTTGAGATTAGCATCTTCAAATGAAACCTCTGCTTTGTATAGCTCCAACATGCTGAGAAGGTTTTGAAATCTGTCATAAGCAGCATCAAGGTTTTCTCTTTCTCCAGCAGTGAATGTTTCAAACTGCTGCTTCAACAGATTTCTGTGTATCTTTTTGGAAGCATCATTACCTCCAAACCTTGTTTTAAGAGCAGCCCAGAGTTGCTTTGCATCTTTAGCATCATGGAACTTGAGAAGATGACCATCTGGAATGGCAGACAAGAGAATTTTGAGAGCCTTCTCTTGATTCCTTAATGTTGCTGCTGGTACGACTGCCTTAGGTGCTTTGGGTTGTCCAGGAATGTCAATAGGTTCTGGAACGACTTCATTACCACTGACAATTATATTCCACAGTGGTTGGTCATTAATTGCAATGTATTGCCTCATCTTCATGCTCCATAGATCGTATTCTTCCTTCTTAATGACATGTATCCTCATTGAGGTGATGGAAGGTGGTGGAACAGCATCAGTCGACATCTTTAGGTTTTACGGTTTCTTCTTAATCAGAGTTTCCACACAAGCTCTGATACCACTTGTTGGATCGATGTACTCTAACCAAACTAACTTAAATAGCTTGTTAAGGTTTAATAACCTCGGATAAATCCTAAGTTATTAACAATGAAACACTGAGTAATCTTTATTAAGTACGCAGAATTTACTTAACAAATCTAAGAAGAATATAACTTTAACTTTTATTAATAACTCTAAATCTGCTTGTTATGCAGATTCTTTAACAACTCTAAAATTCTAATAATAATCATACTTTATGATTCTAAAACTCTTCTTTAAAACTCGTACTTCTAATACCAATCTAGGGGTCCTTTTATAGGCTCAAGGATAACCCTAGTCGATTTACAATTTGTATCCTTGTACGACAAGTAATCTAAACATAGAATAAACATAGCTTTCCATAAACGAATATAACAGTTCTTTAGCTTTGCAGTACTTTGACTTCGACAACAGTACTTTGACTTTATCTTTAGCAGTACTTTGACTTTTCCAGTACTTTGTCAATCTTCAGTACTTTAACATTCTTCAGCACTTTCATATCCCAACACTGTGTTATCTGTTGTCTTAGACAGGGTTAGTTATTGTAACATAATGAAGATACAAAATATCGGAAAATGGTGATAAGTATTTATATGGAGACTCAAGAATTCTCTCTTTGGTCAATGAAAAAAGACCCTGATCTTGAAGCAGCCTTAACTAGAAACTGCCGATGGGTTGTAAATAATCAGATAAAAAACATAATCTTGCGGTGTCTTGATCAAGTGGTGTATGTTAATTTCCTCCAGAAAAAAATTCAAAAGTCTTGATCTTCAAGGGAAAGCTTTAAATTGGCTTAAGAAATAGCCGTGTTGCTTTGAAACGTATCTTGAAAAGGATGAATGCTATTTTGCCTGTTAACTAAAAAGAGATGTTTTTGGTTGAAGAAGAAGAAAATGTGAAAGACATGCAAGAACCAGTAGTTGTTGGGAGATTAGCAAAGTTGTTAATGATGGTTGCGAATCATAGACTAAATGTGTCCTAACTTAATGAAGTCGGTAGAACTTTAGGATTACCGGATGATTATTTGATAAGAATCATACCTAAGTATCTTGATATGTTCCGAGCGATAAATTATTGTGGAAGAAAAAGTTTGATGGAAATAGAGTTCATTAAGTGGGACCAAGACTTGGCACTATCCGCCATTGAGAAACTAGCTCAAAAGAAGAGTTCCAATCCATCATTCCCGTGTTCCATACCCTCAACTTTGGTAAAATCATGGGAGAAGTTTCGTAATTCGATTCATTTCCTTACATTTCACCTTATACAAATCCTGGTCGTTTAGTAGACGGGTCACGAGAATTGGAGAAGAGAATCATCGGTTTATTACATGAGTTTCTTTCGCTTACCTTATGGAATAAAGCATCAATCATGAAACTTGGTCATTTCAGGAGGGAGTTTGATTTACCCGATAAGTTAAATGTTTTGCTTTTAAAGCATCCAGGAATATTCTATGTTACAAATAAGTATCAAATTTATACAGTTCTATTAGAGAAGGATATAAAGGGTCAGAACTGGTTGATAAAGATCCACTTGTTGTTGTGAAAGATAAATTTTGGGAATTAATGTAGGAAGGGCTTCACGAGCATAATAGGAGGCATCATATGTTAAATTTAGAGAAGAGGAGAAAGAAGCGTATGACTGCAATGAAAGAAGCAAAAAAGGACCCGATACATGAATTTTCTGATTATGAAGATAGTCAAGGAGCTGATATTGGTGGTATATTTGATCCTGAGGAAAGAAAACGATTTTATAAAGTTTTAGTTGAAGATAAGGGACCATAATTTTTGTAACAGATGTGTATTATCTGATCCAACTATTTTTTCTTTGGAAGGACCATGATTCTTGGTGGTATATTCTGATCTAACTGTTGTAATGCCTATATTTGGCTATTCATTATATTTACAGTCAAATAGTTTTGATTGATTTTTTGTAAGTGTAACAATGCGTTCCAGAAATAGTAATGAAATGAAGAACACTTGTACAATTGAACAAACGGTTAGGAATCTATAACTTTAGAAACAAGATTAGAAACTGAATGTTATTGATAGAAATTGAGTGGTTATGGAATGATTACAAGTGGTACTGGATTACAGAGAGAAAGAAAGAAAAGATAATTCTTGGCTAACTAACTAATGAAGTGAAATGGCGTATTTATAGCCAAATGGTGGAGGGAATAGTGGTTGGAGAGTCATGTGACCAGTTCTAACTCCTCCTACATGCCAGCCACGTGCCTTTACTTATTGTTCGTTACAGTAACTACGATACTTCTTACTGATGCTTGTTCTCACAGAATATAAAATACATATTTTTTGTTATATGCTGATCCATTTTCCTATGCATCTGTTTTCGGGTAAACCTTCTGAATTTGAATTTCAGTTATCATGGAAATTTTTGCTTGAATATCAATCGCCAAGTCATATGCAACAATGAATGAAATGTGGATATGATATTGGGAAGTTGATCATGGCTGCATTTCTAGTGTCATGTTTTACTTATGAAAATATTTTGTAATTTCTCAGTCTATCACTAGCCTTGTAATGTTTGTTATATAATGTATCTACTATCTGGTTACACCATAAGAAAATCTTATGTTGACTTCTTGCATAGATTCAGTTATATATGATCTACTATCTTGCAGAAGGCTATTGGTCGAAAAATTGAATGTTCAATAATATCATGTATTAAACTTGTATATTTTGATTCTGCAAAAGTCTATAAGAATGAAACTTTGGTTAGTGAAAAGCACAATCCTTGGCCTGTTGATGTGGATCTTATTAATGAACTAGGTGGCTCATCATGGAAGTGCGCAGCAAACAAGTTCAACTCAGACTATAAGTTCCCACCTGTAACTCTGTGAGGAGCTGCATGATCCACGAACATCCAAAAGAGATATCTTTACACTATGGCTGTTTGCTGCAACCAACAGGCCTAACGTTCTTCATTTAGGGATCTGAATTCCGCATTTCTTGGTTTTTATTGTTGATACGATGATTAAGTGAAATGTGTCGGTCACGTATATGTTTAGGAAATATTTTCCATTATTTAGAATTAGTTTCAAGTTTTGCGTTAGTTTGGTGAACCTGATAAAAGTAGACTCGCTCCTGAAAAGGTCCTGCGTTTAACTCTGCTAATTATTCAGTGACATGCTTTACGGAATAGTTTTTCTCAAAGCACATATTATACACTACGTATGTTAGTTCCATTCTACCTCACTTGTGGTATCATTTCCTATGAGAAGGGGCAGTTTGTAATGTTCTTGTTCAATCCAACTTGCCAAAAGCTTGAAGTTTTCTTGAGTGATGTGCAGGGGACACTTTAGATAAAACCAATCAACAAATTGGACCAAATGACTTCAATACAATTTTCGCACTTATCGACATCAAGTTCCCTTCCTTGCTACAGACTTTATCAACATTTCCTAGTGTCTTCTCATGTTAACAAGTCTTAAAGAGAACTTGATTAGCTGTTAACGATGAACGCATACTTTTTCAGCAGCTCAGCAGCGCCTGCTTGTTATTCTTAATTCCATCATTACCCTCTCAAGTTTCATACTTAACTCGTTCTCTCGGTCGCACCCATTATCCAAACACCACCTTAGTGCCACTTATCGGCAGTTTGAAATTTAGACAAGCAAAAAACAAAGCCAAATACAATCAAAAAACAATTGAACACATAATTTCATTTCATTAAAAGCCCTAACTATTTCTACAAAACACAACATAAACACCAATTACAAATTCCCTAAGCTCTCTCGCCCCTAATCCTCCTAGCCAACTGCATATCTTTGGGCATGATGGTAACACGTTTAGCATGAATGGCGCACAAATTAGTATCCTCAAAGAGCCCCACCAAATACGCCTCACTCGCCTCCTGAAGCGCAGCAACCGCGCTACTCTGAAACCTCAAATCCGTCTTAAAATCCTGAGCTATTTCCCTGACAAGCCTCTGGAATGGGAGTTTACGGATCAAAAGCTCGGTGCTCTTCTGGTACTTGCGAATCTCTCGTAACGCAACGGTTCCAGGCCTGAATCTGTGAGGCTTCTTGACTCCTCCAGTTGCTGGTGCTGATTTACGAGCTGCTTTTGTTGCCAGCTGTTTCCTTGGTGCCTTTCCTCCTGTTGATTTACGTGTTGTTTGCTTTGTTCGAGCCATTTCTTTTCTTTCTTTTTTTCAAATTGGTTTTGTGTGTGAATATTTGGGAATGAAATGAGTGTGCGTATTTATAGGGGTTTGAAATTTGGAGGAAGAGATGGAGAGGGTGAATGTGGGGCGTTGGATTGGTGAGATATTAATAGACGGTGAAGATTGTTTAACAGAGTGGATGCGGATCATGATCCGTGTGTTTTCTCAATGGAGTGTGTGATTGGTCATCTACCAAAGGTAATACACTAATATGGAGTAATATTTTCGTTCTTATTTAATTTAGCATCAAATTTTGGCTCATATCTTTAAATTCATTTTACAAATTATATAACGGGTGTCTATATTTTTTTCTTTTATTTATCACTAAAGAATCAAAACATTTACTGTCTTTACAAATAGCCTTTTATATATGGTTGGTAAAAACTTTCTATCAAAATATTGTTTTGACAAATAATACTACTACATTATTTATCAAAAAAAGGCAAATCTCAATTTCTAAAATTTAAAAAACAAATAGGAAAGTTTTACAAATTTTAAAAACGTGTTTAGATAGGATATTTTAAAATAATTTAAATTATAAAGGAAATGCAATAAAACATTCAGAAAAGTGTATATTCTCTCTAATGATTAGTTAACCAAACCGTTATAATTTATATCACGTCTTACGTAATCTGCATATATTGTGGTTTAACAACACATCATAATCGATTGAGTTTTCATCATTTGACATGGTGTGAGAGCGGTTATGGTCTTGTACATAGTCAGTCGCGATACATCGTTGTCTCTATGCCACCTCGTCAGACATTAGTCGTCGCAGTTTATACATTTTATAAAAAAAATAAATGCAATTGTCATTCAAATCCCAGCATACATACTATTTTTGCCACAAAGTTTTAAACCACTTGGAGTTAATTGCCAATAATATTGGGTCATTCTCTTTGTATCAAGCTTTGAACAAAAACCAATAAGAAGACCATCTTCGACTTCGTCACGTACTTCTACAGCAATCACCGTTGCCTAATATTAAAAAATAAATAAATAAAAAAAGACATTGATAAAATCCGTTGTTGTTGTTTCAAAAACTATTTTTAGCTTGTTGTTGATTGTTTTTGACATCATATTTTCCAATCATTTGTTGTTGCATTATGAAGATTAATTAAAAAGTATTAAGATTGAATAATAAGCCCAAAAACTTTGGTTAGACATAAAGAAAAGTTTAACAAAGCCAAACAATTGAACACAAAAACTAATTTCATTTCATTTAAAGCTTCAATACCAAACACTTGAACATTACAAATCCAATAATCCCTAAGCCCTTTCACCCCTAATCCTCCTAGCCAACTGCATATCTTTGGGCATGATGGTAACACGTTTGGCATGAATGGCACATAAATTAGTATCCTCAAAGAGCCCCACCAAATACGCCTCACTCTCCTCCTGAAGAGCATCAATCGCACTACTCTGAAACCTCAAATCCGCCTTAAAATCATGAGCTATTTCTCTCACAAGCCTCTGGAATGGGAGTTTACGCATCAAAAGCTCGGTGCTCTTCTGGTACTTACGAATCTCTCGTAACGTAACGGTTCCATGCCTGAATCTGTGAGGCTTCTTAACTCCTCCAGTTGCTGGTGCTGATTTACGAGCGGCTTTTGTTGCGAGTTGTTTCCTTGGTGCCTTTCATCATGCCGATTTACGCGCCGTTTGCTTTGTTCGAGCCATTTTTTCAAAATATTATACTTCTTTTATGTTTTAAATTGTTTTGATAGTTGATTGTGTGTGAATATTTGGTGTAAAATGAATGAGTGCATTTAAAGGGGTTTGAAATTTGGGGGAAGAAATTAGGGAGTGAATGGGCGTTGAATTGATGAAGGATTAATGGACGGTGCAAATTGTTTAAAGTTGGAAGGTGCGGATCGTGATCCGTGCGTACTTTCCCATTGTTTTGGGAGAATTGCATATATACCCACTAAAATTTAAAAGCTTGCATATTTACCCAAAATATAAGTTTTCAATGCATGATGTACAATATAAGTTAAGCATGTTTTGGGTATATATGCAAATATGCAAGTTTTAGTTGGTATATATGCAATTGCCCCCATCAAAATTTGGTTAACCTTAAAAGTTAAAAGTACTCTTATGCGGTCATACCACTTAGGGTGCGTTTGGTATACGTTAATGGGAATCAAACAGTGATTTTTATAGTGATTTCAATTGTTTGATTGAATATCTAGCAATCAAACAATAATAGCACACCCATAGAACCATAGTAGTGGGGTGAGGTGACTTTTTGATGCTCATTCTAGTGGGCCCCACTTTTTTGTATCTCCATCACATTATTTTTCTTACATGAGCTCTTAAATGGACCCAATGTGATACTGATACTAATACATAAAATTTTATACCAAACAACAATAATGAAATTAATATTTCCAATCCCATACACCGCTCTAATCAAAACCATACCTTTAGTTATTCCAGATAGCGTACCAAACGCACCCTTAATCTTCCATATCTCACAATAACTCACATTAGCTCACCTTTCAACACATTTTAAAAACTAGATCTTTCAACTATTTTATTTATATTTCACTTTTTAAACAAACTAAAAATTTCATTCATTTAAAGAAAATACAAATTAAAATACGAAAAAAAAAGAATATAAAGAACATACAAAAATTATAAAACATTACACGAAAAGAAAAACATAATCGTTCTATTTGTTTTTTATGCATCTAAATAAGTTTAGCTTATTTGATCTTGTATTGTTCCCGCCAACTTACGTAAAGCATCTTTTATCTTTCAATCTTTCCAAGATTCGTCTTTTTTAAAAGCGTCAATCAAAGCTAGTTTTTATTGTGGAATGTCTTTGCATTCCGCATATGCTTTCCTCATATCAGATTTAGTTGCGTGTGCATTGTTAAACTGCACAGCTAATCCGATAATCGCTTGTTGACGAATGGTGTCCTCATCAATTAGTTTCTGAAAATTAGTTTTAATTTCATCGACGACATGTGAAAGTGAATAATCCATATAAGATTTTTGGTAGAGATTAAGATTGAAGTTGTGTAAAGAATAAGAGTAGAGAGTATATAATGTGAAGTTGTGTTTAAAATTTTAAAGTTTATGGGTATTTAACTATTTATGATATCAAAATAGGGTGGGTTTTTTTCTTTTTTTTAACAATGTAACGAATAGTAAAAATAAGGGGCCCACATTGCACAACTTCTTATGAGGTGAGAACTCACCTTTGGCTTTCTTGGTTTTCGTCCCTCACGTATGCGTCACAAGCCACCCTGCAAGGGTGACGTGTGACTCTGCTTGCTCACTCTCACACATGTACACCGCTGGGAGTAGCCTAACCAGTTAGCAATAAAAACTAGTTATAAGTCTCATGTATTTTTAGGAATGTTTTCGAAAATTCCTTTGCGACCCCAAAATATACACACTTTACGAAGTTTGAACATTTAACTTCTTTTTTTAAAAGCCAAAGACCTTATCAGTAGACCATTTGATGGTGATTAATATACATCAACTTGTTGTGTTATAAACAATCGCCGTATCAAATATCAAAAACGAAAAAACATTATTACAATTAAAATATGTTTTCATATATGCTCCTTTCTTATATAATCGATAAAAGGAATGCTAACAACATCCGAGCCATTGTGAATGTTCAAAGTACCATCTCAATTACAACCTAAATTAAAGTTGTCAATGTTAACCATTGTTTCCGACTTTTTTGCAGACTAATATGCGTTATTTGAACCTACTGTCAAATTAAAGCAAACTTAAAATTTTTGTGATGTTTAACATGAAAAGTCAGGCTGAAAATGTAAGTTTATATAAAGCTTAAGGACTTAAAGCTAAAGGGTTGGAGTTGACAAAAGAAACAAAAGGAAGCTTCTGTTGGGTTTTAGGTTCCTTGGATCAAGAATTACTCTAAGTACTGGAACCACGGACAGGTTTGATATAACCACGGACAGAATATTGTAACCACGGATGATGACAAACCGCGTCTAGTAGTATTGTATAACCACTGATATTGATATGTAACCACTTCTAGTATTGTATAGTCGGTTTAGTTTATTGTATTAGATAAATATGGAAAAGATATTTATCTTGTAGGTTACGTATTGTATAATGTATAGGACTCCTTAGCCTATAAAAGGAGGTCCTAGGTTAGGTTAGATATACGTATGTTTTATATCTAAGGTCGATACACTTCAAGGTTGCAAAACCCTAATACTATAAGAGTATTCGTATTAATAAATAATATTGAGGTGTTGAATGTTTACTGTTCTTCTTCTTAAGATTAAGTGTTAAATTCCGCGTAATACTTAATAAGCTTTTATTCTAAGTCAGTTTCTATATTAGATCGTTTGCTCATCTGGGATCAACAAGTGGTATCAGAGCTTGTGATCTAGAAACTGTAACCAAGAAGAAGTTCTGTTAAGCTTTATTCAAGTAAGTAAAGATGTCTGACGAAACTCACATGGTGACTGCTTCAAAGGTACCCATGCTCAAGCATGGTGAGTATCAAATCTGGCGAATGCGAATGAGGCAATACATTTATGATTGAATATGCTCTCTGGGATGTCGTTGAAAAGGGAGACACTCTTCCTAAGAAGGGTGAGGATGGTCAAGAGATAGCTATTGTTAGTGAAATTGATAAAGCAAAAAGGAAAATGGAGATCAAAGCTCACAGTATTCTTTCCATGGGAATACCCAATGACTATGCTTTGGACTTTGAACAATATGAGTCTGCTAAAGGTTTATTGGATGCTCTTGAAATAAGGTTTGCTGGTAATGAAGCTACTAAGAAGTCAAGGATGAATATGCTCAAACATCAATTTGAAACCTTCACTGCTCTTAGTGGAGAAAAGATTGATGGCACATATAATAGACTTCAAAAGCTTATCAGCCAACTGAAGTCTGTGGATTACAAGGTTCTTCAAGAAGATATTAATTTGAAGTTCATTAGGAGTTTATCATCTGATTGGGCTATTCATACTATTGTGTGGAGAAATAAGGTGGACTTTGATAAGATGACTCTGGACAATCTCTTCAACAACTTGAAGGTTTATGAGTCTGAGAATAACTTTGCTAATACATCTTCTGCTAATCAAAACATTGCTTTTGTATCCACAAATCACAAGAGCCCACAAGATGTATCCACTGCTGCCTATGGTATAACCACGACTCTTGCAAACAATACCACTGTTAGTGATAATGTTAGTGATGGTGCAATCTGTGCTTTTCTGGCTGATTTAACTACCAGTGTTACTGTGTTGAATCAAGATCTGGATCAAATTGATCCTGATGATCTTGAAGAGATTAATCTTCAATGGCAAATGGCAATGTTGACTCTCCAAGCAAGGAAGTTTCTGAGGAGGACTGGAAGACAAGTTAAGTATGATGGTCAAATGAGATCTGGGTTCGACAAAAGCAAGATGGAGTGCTTTAACTGCAAGAAGAAAGGGCACTTTGCTAGGGAATGTCGAGCTCCTAAAAGAATTGAAGGCATTAAGAAGACTACAGAAGAGCCTGCTGCTTCTTCAGCTTTGGTTGCTCAGGATGGGATTGGTGATTATGACTGGAGTAATCAGATTGAAGAAGGTCCCAATGCAGCTTTTCTTGCAAGTGAAGCTTCAAAAGAGCATAACTTTGCTCTTATGGCCTATGCTTCATCTTCTGGTTCAGATTCTGAGGTATCTAACGATTCTACTTGTTCTTTTAAATCATGTCATGATAACTTAGAGTCTCAAAAAGCTATCACTGAGAGTATGAGGAAAGAAGTAGACAGACTGACTATGGACAACTTAGGTTATAGAGTTGGTCTAGAGAGTGTGGAAGAGAAGCTTAAATACTGTATTAAATGTGAGTTTGAGTATGTAGATATGATCAATATACTAGGTGGTGAAATTGATCTTAAGAATAGAGAGATTAAAATGCTTAAAGATAAACTAGCAGAGGCAGAGAGTGTAAAACAAAAGGCCCTAGAAGAAAAAGAAAAACATGTTGTTAGGGTAGCTAAAACACAATTTGCTTCTGATCTGGTTCATAAATCTATTGAGAGTCATTTAATGAAAAAGGGTTCTGGGATAGGATACAATAATATGCCACCACCCACTCTTATGCAACATGCACCACCTGCTAAAGAACTGTCATTTAGTAGTCAATTCAGTTTTAACAAACCTGTAGAAGGAATAAGTAAGACTGAAACACCTAAGATAAGTTCTGATAAATCATCTGATGCTCCCATAATTGAAGATTGGGAATCAGATTCTGAGGAAGATAGAACTGAATCAACTAAGTCTGAAGAGATAGAAAAAGTTAAGAAAGTTGATTCTCAGCAAGTCAACCTTGTACCTAGATTTGGAGCTCAAATTGCTAAGAGAGTAGTTGAGTACAAGGAAGTACCTAGGGAACAAATGAAAAGATACATACCTAGGGGAAACCAAAGAAACTTCAATGGTCTAATTTCTAACAGGTTAGGAGATGATTTGCAATGTGTTAAAAAGGCTTGTTATGTATGTGGTAGTTTTAAGCACTTACAGAGAAATTGTAATAAAAACAAACCACAAGTATGGAATCATTGGAAAAGGGTAAATCATCAAAAATTTTCAAAGAAAACAAACCCTCATCCAAACAAAAACATGATTCCAAGAGCAGTGTTGATGAGGAATGGGAATAAAAAATCTATAGTCACTGCTGCACCTAAATGGGTTCCAACCACTGCTAAGCAAAATGTAAACACGGCTAAGCAGAATCTTACCACTGTTAAGCAAAATATCACCACTGATACAAAAGAAGTTTTAAAAATTCCAAAGGTGATAACTAACACAGTGGTTGGAAATCATTTTTATGCTGTTAAGGCCTCAGCTAGTTGGCAATGGAAGCCTAAGACAAAGGTTTTACCACATGTCAACTGTGCATCAATGGACCTAAAGAAATTTGAATATTTTGATGCACAGGGCAGACCCAAGTCAGTATTGGCTTGGGTCCATAAAAGGAACTAATTTGTTTAAATTCATGTGCAGGGCAATCTACAAACTGAGCTAAAAGATAAAGGAGTTTTTGATAGTGGTTGCTCTGGGCACATGCCTTGGGATGGGAGCAACCTGGAAGATTTTGAAGCTTTTGATGGAGGATATCTGGCATTTGGCAATGATCCAAAGGGAGGAAAGATACTTGGCAGAGGCACAATCAGAACAGGGAATTTAGACTTTGAAAAAGTCTATTTGGTACAGGGACTTAAGTATAATCTATTCAGTGTTTCTCAAATGTGTGATAAGAAAAACTGGGTACTTTTTGGGGAAACTGAGTGTGTGGTGTTGTCTCCTGAGTTTAAGATGCCTGATGAGAAATTTATACAACTTAGGGTACCTAGGAAGGAAAATATATATTGTTTTGATCTTAAAGATGTTCTTCCTAATAGGTCCTTATGTTTGTTTGTTAAAGCATCTGTAGATGAGTCAAAATTGTGGCATAGAAGGCTAGGTCACCTCAATTACAAAACAATCAATAAACTGGTAAAAGGAAACTTAGTGAGAGGGTTACCTTCAAAGATTTTTGAGTGTAAGGATTTGTGTGTGGCCTGTCAAAAAGGTAAACAACATAGAGCTTCTTGTAAGACCAAAACTGTTAACACTATCACACTACCACTGTTTATGCTTCATATGGACTTATTTGGACCTACCTTTGTTAAGAGTTTAAACCATAAGCAGTATTGCCTTGTTATCACTGATGATTATAGTAGATTTTCTTGGGTATACTTTTTGGCTACCAAGAGTGAGACTAGTGAGATCCTCAAGAGTTTCATTACTAAGATAGAAAATCTAGTAAACCATAAGGTCAAGGTAATCAGATGTGATAATGGAACTGAGTTTAAGAATGATGTGATGAATCAGTTCTGTGTAGCTAAAGGTATAGAAAGACAGTTTAGTGTTGCTAGAGCACCACAACAGAATGGTGTAGCTGAAAGGAAAAATAGAACACTAATTGAGGCTGCTAGGACCATGTTATCAGAGTCTAAGTTACCAACTACCTTTTGGGCTGAAGCTGTAGGAACTGCATGTTATGTGCAGAACAGAAGTAAGGTAGTGAAGCCTCATAACAAGACTCCCTATAAGCTGTTACATGATAGGAAGCCAATGATTGCATTCCTAAAACCTTTTGGATGTCCTGTTACTATCTTGAATACCATAGACTACGTAGGCAAGTTTCAAGAAAAAGCTGATGATGGATACTTTTTAGGCTATTCTACTAATAGTAAAGCCTTTAGAATATACAATAGGAGGACTAGAATTGTTGAAGAGAACTTACATGTTCGATTCAGTGAAAAAACTCCTAGTGTTGAAACCAAAGGACCAGACTGGCTGTTTAACATTGATATGCTAACCAAATCTATGAATTATGAGCCTATCATTGCAGGAACTTCCACTAATGTTTATACAGGTACACAAAAGGATTCTGAGGCAGAGACATCTTCCAAGGAAGCTGATTCTCCAAAGGAGTTCTTTTTTATTGAAAAGTGGAAAGCTGGTTCGGTTCCTTCCATCATTCACAAGCAAGGTCCCACTGATGATGATGTACTGAATACTGGAAGCAATGTTGATCATCATCAAGATAAGGATGAGTTGTTGAAAGATAACTTTGTGTCGGTAGAAGAACTTGAAAAGAAGAAAAGGCATTCTGCAAGCACTGTTAAGCCAAATGAAAGCACTGCTAAGCCTACTAAAACCACTGATAAGCCATCTTCTACCACTGACAGGTCAAGTGAAATCCCGGCTACAAATTCTGATGATAGTACTTTCGTTGGACCAAATGCAAAGCCATTATTTGGTGATGAGGAGTATCCACATGATCCTAGTATGCCTGCTTTGATTGAGATTGATACTCCTACTGATGATGAAGACATGGATGATTTCTTCAATGCTAATTTGTCTAATTTGGAAACTGTCATTCATGAAAGTCCTATCACCACTACAAGGATTCACAAGATTCATCCCAAGGAACAAATACTTGGAAACTTGAATACTCCAGTTCAAACAAGAAGCAGGGTAAAGAACACTGAACCCTTTCCTGAACATGGGTTCTTTGCAAGATCACTTCACAAAAGAAACAGTCATAAAGATCTGCAAAATTGCCTGTTTGCTTGTTTTCTGTCTCAAAAGGAGCCCAAGAGAGTGGAAGAAGCTTTATCTGAAGAAGGCTGGGTAGAATCAATGCAAGAGGAGCTTTTACAGTTTAAGCTTCAAGAGGTTTGGACATTGGTTGATCTTCCTAATGGTAAAAGGGCGATTGGGACTAAATGGGTGTTCAGAAACAAGAGGGATGAAAGAGGAATTGTTGTAAGAAACAAATCAAGGTTTGTTGCTCAAGGATACACACAAACTGAAGGTTTGGATTATGATGAAGTGTTTGCTCCAGTTGCAAGAATAGAGGCTATCAGATTATTTTTGGCTGATGCTTCATTCAAGAATTTTGTTGTGTATCAGATGGATGTTAAATGTGCATTTTTGTATGGCACAATTGATGAGGAGGTTTATGTTTGTCAACCTCCTGGTTTTGAAGATCCTGATTATCCTGACAAGGTTTACAGGGTGAGGAAGGCTATGTATGGGTTGCATCAAGCTCCTAGGGCATGGTATGAGTGCTTGTCTACTTATTTGATGGACAATGGGTTTAAAAGAGGGCTGATTGATAAAACTTTGTTCATTAGAAAGCACAAAGATGATATTTTATTGGTTCAGGTTTATGTAGATGACATCATCTTTGGCTCTACAAACAAGGAGCTATGCAGGGATTTTGAGAAACTTATACATGATAAGTTTCAGATGAGTTCTATGGGAGAACTCACTTTCTTTTTGGGGCTACAAGTTCAACAAAGGATTGATGTGTCACACCCCCAAATTTACCTGTTTTGCAGCGGAATGGAATTCCTGGGGGCTTGACTGTCATAGCCCCACAATCACAGTTACATTGAACGACCTAAAGTGTCGTTTTAAAAACACATCGTTTGATATTTAACAAAAGCGTTCAGAGTACAACATTGGTCCCAAAAGGTTTAGAAAGTTTGCGGAAATACAAATATATTACAAATCCAAACGATGTTTTGAAATAAAGTGCCATAATGTACAATAATGTAAGTCGACGTCGCGACTCAAAAGATAGGTCCCTAAACCATGTCATGATGATAATGCCTCAGTTACCTGAAAATACATTGCTAAAACGGTCAACAATAATGTTGGTGAGAAATCATAGGTTTATGTAAATGTTTTATACGACTACGCAAGTATATATCAGGCATGACAATCATGTCACGTAAAAATGTTTCAGGCATGACAATTATGTCACGTAAAAATGTTTCAGGCATGACAATTATGTCACGTAAAAATGTTACAATTGCTTAAGCCCATGACCCCGAAACTAGACTGTTCATAATGTATGCCCCTGCAGAGTGTTTGCCAGACAACTCCGTAATGTTATCAAATGAAATGCATCCGTATGACAAGTTGGGATTCACCAACTCGGATGGAGGCGTCACCCTCGATAGATCTATCCACTCATCCTCGCTTCAAAGATTAACGGTTCATGTTCAAGTAATGGGGACTTTCAATTGGCAAATGCGGTAACTTAAGCAATGTAATTGAATTTAATGTACTTGGTATCGTAATAAAAATGTTGTGCAATGTATTCTCCCCCGTAGGTTTGAAAATAATTAAAAGCATGCGACGGGGCTATGAAAACTCACTTGGATAACTGGAATGATGACAAAAGTGAGTACACCGAGGTATAATGTGATGCGTTAACCGGGACCTATTACGAATGATATGACATGTAATGAGTTGCAATGTAATGTTATGATATGCATGCACTACGTATGTCATTTATACCATTTGCGAGTTTTGAAAATATTACTTATCGTCGAAAAATACTCGTTTGACGTCTTGACCAATCAAAAATCACTTTTCAAGTATTTACGTCAAAATGTCATCCTACAATGGTTTTATAATGATTTATGGTGAAATTTTCACTTTTCGTCGTAAAACAATGTCGTCGGAATTTTCATGAAATTAACAAAAATGGCTCCGAAAAACTAGTCGTAAAATGGTGTACGTCGATCGTTAGAGAACGAACTCGACGGTTTTGGAAAGTTTGTATCGAAATCTAGAAGTTTCAGTTCAGGAGTTTTCGTCCAAAAGGTCTCGAACATAAAGATAATAAGGGTTAAAGATAGTGATTTTGGTTAATTGTTGTGCAGAAAATGAGTTTTGGCCAAGTTTGAACATCCGTAATTAATTTACTACAACTCCGCTATACAAACGGCTTGTCGTTTTGAAAAATATGGCCGGTGAACTTGATTTTATTAGAAGACAATTCGTTCCAAAAAGTTTCACATCGTGGTTAAAAACAGCCCTCAACATGGACGTTACAGCTACCGTAACACTTGTATCGTAGAAATAATATAGTTTTTCAGAAAATAATAGTTACGGCAAGTTTGTAAAAACGTGCATATCTTTGTCGTTTCAAATCCGTTTTCTACGTATAATACGTCCTTAGCTTCGTATCGAAGTAAACTAATATATTTTTGATAAGTCAAAATAATTTGTGAAGCTTAGGACTCGTTTTTGACTCGAACAAAGTAAAAACTGCATGCTGAAATTTTCTGAAAATGTCCATTTCGTCGTCAAACTTTAAAAACCCATAACTTCTTCGTTATAACTCCGTTTTTATCCGTTCAAAAGGCCACGGATTCGTTTTAAAGTATATTTTCTAAATATCAAGGCCAAAATGTCGTGCTTACTGTCGGTTTTTCCAGAAAATCGAAACAAAGACAGAACCTATTTTATACGTGTCGAAAATAGTTTTTCTCGGACAAAACCTATTCTAATCCCTTCAAATCAACTCCAAAGCTAATCTAATCCTACCATACACCTTCTTAGGGTGTCATGGGTTCCTAATCATCATCAAGACCAAAGTATACCAAGGGGATAATTATAGGATGACTTTAATATATATATAACTCTAAAATCATGTAAAAATGGTATAAATCACATATGTCTTGCATGTTTGTACCAAAAATGAAAAGATACATATGAGATGATAAGGAAACATGAAAAATGAAAGAAACATGCTTACAAGTGAATATGATGAGGTGCAAGGAACAAGGTTAAACCTAAACACTCTTGGTTTTTATTTCAAAACCTTATTAAGAGTGTAATCTAGATTGTTTATAACTTGAGCATGAAAATTTTATGAATCTCTTCTTGATCTTTATGCTAGGCCGGTTTTGAAGTGAAAGAAACAAGAGAGAAGAACCAATTGACTTGCACTTGTATTATTGTGGTTGAATGAGTGTAAATGTGAGATTGTGTGTAAATATGTACAAGTAAGATTTTTATTACAAACTTTAAGATACATCCCCCCCATAGGCCGGTTATGGGGGGATTGTGTCTCATATATTATTTTTTTTTCTTTATTATTACTTGTATATAATTTGTCAATAAAAATGTAAGTAAAAGGTTGTGTAGGAAAAATGTATAAGTGGAGTTAAATGGTAGATTTTTGGTACAAGTAAGTTTTTAATAGATCAAAATAGAATGTAATGAGATAATAAATATTGTAAAAATACATTCCTTGTGAAAATTGAGTGATAAAATAATTATCGAGTAATTTTTAAGAAAAACGTCGTAATAATTTAACTTTAACGATTAGTATACCAAATAAGTTCAAAACACTAGGTAAACTCAAAATATAGTTTTTACAACTAAATGTAAGTTTAAAAATATGTCGGGATCATTTTTGAAAGTAATGGATTAAATATTTAAAATAATAACTCACGCGATAACGTTTATTTAATATAAAAATTTCGCGTTTAAGGTGAAATGCAATGTAATGAATGAACTAACGTGATGCAAATGATGTTAATGAAATGTAGACTAAACTTAGTCCATATGAAATGTTCGTGATGATATGATCATGAATTCGCCGCTAAACCTTTAAGGTTACGCGAATTTGGAACACGTAAACCTAGTTTACGATAAATGTTGAAATTGTAAGGCATGAATTGTTTCGAGAAATGACCTGGAAGTACGGGTTGTCACATTCGCCCATCCAAAAAGGAATTCAGTCCCTGAATTCTGTTCGTGTTATGTCTATCGAATTTGAGTTTGTGATGAATATCGAGGAGAGAAGACATGGAGAAGTGTCGTTACGGTTGTCAATGATTGAGAGTGTATAAAACATCGTAGTGGAGAAAATATTGGATGAATCTCCCATGAGTAACACTTTGAATTGGAACATGTGGAGATTTTGCTTGCACTAAGATTTATAATTAACTGCTCCCAACATAACATGATCCCTCCAGAATTAGACATAGTTAGCTAGGCTATGTATAATTAAGGAACGATGATGTGACGTTCGGTTTAGTTGTTATAACTCTCGATGCTTACAAGGATTTAAACCGTGTCGTTACAATGATAGTTAAAGTAAAAGGAATTAAAATTCTCGTAAGTAATAACAAATCGGAAAGAAAATAAAGTACGATAGATGAGAATATTTGGGTCGAATTGGTTCGTCCAGTGTTTTTCTAAATCGTACCACGCCTTTCCAAGACGGGTCCTTGTGCCTAATTTGTTGCCCACTTGAGATTCTAATGGTTTGCGGCTTATGGGACATATTTCCAAAATTTGCATAGTATAACGATGTAGCTTATCTAGCTATAGGTTGTTACTTGTAACTGATTCTTGATTTGTATGATTTCTTTGTTTGTTTCATGAATGAATCATGGACTAATGAATTGGACTTTCCTGATTTATATCCTTGAATAAGTGATTGATACCTCAACCTTACAGTGCCTCAAATGGTGTAGTCAGTATGTTCATGAGCTAACTATTGTTGTAAAGAGACTTGTCGATGGAGAATGATTTGCCTAACCATTTCTAAAAAGTCATACTGGCTTGAGCATATTATCTAATGTGGGAATTGCTCTCTCGCTCTAACCATTGAGCTGAGGATAGTAGGCGGTAATCATGTCCTAGTAGGTTTCATGGAAATCCTGAAATGACTGTCAGCAGTCTAAGGTGAATCGAATAGCTTATAATAGGTACAACTGGAATTAATACCACATGTCTTGTGTTAGATTTCAAAATGTTAAATTTGTCGAAAAGGACCTTATTGAAAAGAATAGATTATAGGTAACAGTTGCGATTCCTAGCGTTTCTAGTCCTATCGAATGTCATGACCTGAGTCTTACTTGCCTAAGGTTCTTAGTCTCTATGACTAAAATGTTTATTGTTTGATTATCGAAGTGTTTCCATGCTCCATGTTGTAAAGTCACAAACCTTAAATATTTAAGTGAGGTGGTGTAGTGGTTGATTTCCAAGATTTATTCCGATATCGAGTGTTTTGGTTGAAATCTTTTTTTTTTTTTTTTTTTTTTTTTTTTTTTTTTTTGATTCAAAATTGAGTAGTTATGCAAAATAGGACTGTTTATCAAAGATTGATGTTTATACGTTTCTTAACGTACAATGGTTTTGTTAAAGGTTGACCAAAAAGAATTTACTTGTTAAAACAGGTACTTCAGGAAAGAAAGAAAAAAAAAATATTTCCTACAAGGTATATGATTTGCATAAATACATTTTAAATAAAATCCATTTAAAATGAAAGCACTATAAAAGATGAAGTAGTCGGGTAGGTATGTCTGCATGAATGTTTATTTTCTGATGTTGGATAATATCTATAAGTCGAGGTTAGGTAAAATCTACAGGCATAGGTATTCAATCTTACTTGAGTGTTTCTAAAATAGTTCATCACTGAGATCGTTATCATGCCAGCAAGATAATAAATATCAGCTCATACTATGTCAAAGAATGTTTGTTCAAATTTCACTTGTAGATGGAGAGTCATTGATTTTCCGATATGTTCCAACCTGTGGCATCTCTTGATATAGAAGTGAGGTTACTTGAAATTTCTAGAGAACACAATGCCTTAGAGGAAATTTATATCGATAACCTTAATTTAACCAAATTTTCCTTTAAGGAAAACCTATTGTAGGGAATTTCACATATTGTTGAAGCTATGTTTAACAGAATGTTCTACAGCCTCAGTTAGAAGACTTGGTATGTCCCTATAGTGTTGCTTCATGGGTATTCGCTTCGTATTAAATCTCGTAACTCAGTCTAGCTAGTACTTTTGGAATGATAGAGTTTGGATTCTAATCCAAAATAGTGGTTCGGAATGTCTCGTGATGTCTTAAGATTTTTATTGAGTTGTGAAAGATCTCGCTACTTACTTCTAGCCCTTGTTGGTAATTCCAAAATCCTTTCATTGTTTTCTTGTATCGAGGAATCCTCCTCACAGATGGTATAGGAAGTCTTTCCTAAAAAAAAAGTCACTCGTCAAATCCTAACTTATCGGTTGAGTGAGAGATAAATGGCGTAAGCATCTATAGAGTGTTAACAGAAAGAAATGTTTATGCACGATATATCTGATTATAAAACTTTGCTTTCAAACGAGAATAAATAGTTTGTAAGAAAATTACAGTAAAGTTTATGAAAAGGTTTGTAAAACCACTTTATTGAGTACGAAAGAAACATTTTTATCATTTATAGTTTAATAATAAATCTTAGTTGTGGCTTGGTGTTAAAGTAACAACTTGTTAAGGTGATTTTAAAACAGCTTATATAGTGATAGAAAACGGCTTAACAATGGTAGTGAAATATTTTGATAAGACACAATTCAGATTATAACATAACTCGTGAAATGATTTGTAAAATAGCTCACAAGAAAACAATTTATCGTTTGTCAAATAATAAAAGATTTCGTAGTTCAATTAATATCAAGATGGTTTAGAGATTGGTAATATAATAGTCAGTAAAGTAAAGGCGAATAGTCTGTGAGGTAAGCGTACCAAGTTTTATGATTTTAAATCAGACAGTGGCTAATATAGCCCACCAAAAGGGTAAAATAGTTTATAAGATCGTAATATTACTTGCAGGAAAAATTTGTAATATAGTTTATAACTTGCTATTGCAATTGTTTGTTGTTTTATAAAATAATAGCAAATTAATCGGTTTATCATACTATGAGAAAATAGTTTGCAAAGTATCAGTAAGGTCATTGTTTATAAAGTATTATTAAAGTCGTAAATTTTTGGTTTAATGGTACAGGAGTAAGATGAAATGGTCGGTAAAATAGTTGAAAGCAGTTTGCGTTAGATAACGATGAAGTTTATTATCTCATAAGAGGGAATGTAGGACAAATAGTTGGTATTCAACGTTTTGTTTTGTAAGATAATAGCTCTATGATTTTTCAGAGTAACATGAAAATCGTTTCGCATGAGGATATTAAATAGTTGATAAAATGACTGAAACCAATTGATAAGTTGGTAATAAAACAACTTGCGTTAAAACTTTATGAAACAACGTTTCTAAGATGGTGATTAAATAGTTCGAAATAAAATCAAGTGAAATAATTTCATGAAATAGTAGCAGGATAATTTGGAATAAAATTTGTTGGATGGTTTGTAGGATACATAGGAGAACCTTATCGAGTAATAACAGTCTACTAATTGGTCGAGAATAAAGTTGGCCTAACCCCTAGTAAGATAGCGATGTATCGTCGTGGAATGATGGAAAATTGGGCAATTGGAGTAAGGAATGAAATAAACAAGGTGGTGATTATCGTAGAAATAATAAATGATAAGGATTACATTAGCTAGAAAGGTACTTATTATCTGATCCTGTTGGTGGTCTAATCGTGTTTCAAGTGTAGGAGCAGTAGGCGGTCTAGCAACAATAGCCCTAGAACTCTCCCAGTCCTCAAACCTATGAGATGGTGTAGTGTCTATAGTCCTAGTGGTAGATGGTAATGGTGTGTCAAATCATGCACGCTTCCCAAGCTGCAAGTTAGGTGTATGAGTATCGTGTATGAGATGTGATGGTACGGATGGTGCTCGAAATGATAATGATGATGAAAATAATGACAATGACGATAATGGAAATCCTTGTGGTGAGTTAAGAAAATAGGTTCATTAGGATTAAGCCTATAAGTTCTACCCAATGGTATGATCTGTCCCAACTGAGTGATAAAAATTGTCCTGATCCTACAGTGAATCAATAGTGATCGCGATGGTGTAGGTGCAACTTCGTCCTCCTAAAAAGGTCTCAGTGTCATCATCTGATGTTATCGGTGTTGAGTCAACTGATGTTAAAATTATGATAGGGACTGACAAGGCATTCTCCATGTCAAGGTGATGTGAGTATAATGGAATGGGTATTTGAAGGCATCCATGTGACAATCGGGTTCGAAATGAAAGTAAATAACTCGTAAAAAGTGCGTATAAAACCGCATGTGTAGTGACTATGTATTTGATGAAATGATGAGATGCTATGATGATGTAGTTATAGTCTAGGGTCAATGATGCAACCTAGTTCTCTATAACTGTAGCTCTGGTACCAATCTGTCACACCCCCAAATTTACCTGTTTTGCAGCGGAATGGAATTCCTGGGGGCTTGACTGTCATAGCACCACAATCACAGTTACATTGAACGACCTAAAGTGTCGTTTTAAAAACACATCGTTTGATATTTAACAAAAGCGTTCAGAGTACAACATTGGTCCCAAAAGCTTTAGAAAGTTTGCGGAAATACAAATATATTACAAATCCAAACGATGTTTTGAAATAAAGTGCCATAATGTACAATAATGTAAGTCGACGTCGCGACTCAAAAGATAGGTCCCTAAACCATGTCATGATGATAATGCCTCAGTTACCTGAAAATACATTGCTAAAACGGTCAACAATAATGTTGGTGAGAAATCATAGGTTTATGTAAATGTTTTATACGACTACGCAAGTATATATCAGGCATGACAATCATGTCACGTAAAAATGTTTCAGGCATGACAATTATGTCACGTAAAAATGTTTCAGGCATGACAATTATGTCACGTAAAAATGTTACAATTGCTTAAGCCCATGACCCCGAAACTAGACTGTTCATAATGTATGCCCCTGCAGAGTGTTTGCCAGACAACTCCGTAATGTTATCAAATGAAATGCATCCGTATGACAAGTTGGGATTCACCAACTCGGATGGAGGCGTCACCCTCGATAGATCTATCCACTCATCCTCGCTTCAAAGATTAACGGTTCATGTTCAAGTAATGGGGACTTTCAATTGGCAAATGCGGTAACTTAAGCAATGTAATTGAATTTAATGTACTTGGTATCGTAATAAAAATGTTGTGCAATGTATTCTCCCCCGTAGGTTTGAAAATAATTAAAAGCATGCGACGGGGCTATGAAAACTCACTTGGATAACTGGAATGATGACAAAAGTGAGTACACCGAGGTATAATGTGATGCGTTAACCGGGACCTATTACGAATGATATGACATGTAATGAGTTGCAATGTAATGTTATGATATGCATGCACTACGTATGTCATTTATACCATTTGCGAGTTTTGAAAATATTACTTATCGTCGAAAAATACTCGTTTGACGTCTTGACCAATCAAAAATCACTTTTCAAGTATTTACGTCAAAATGTCATCCTACAATGGTTTTATAATGATTTATGGTGAAATTTTCACTTTTCGTCGTAAAACAATGTCGTCGGAATTTTCATGAAATTAACAAAAATGGCTCCGAAAAACTAGTCGTAAAACGGTGTACGTCGATCGTTAGAGAACGAACTCGACGGTTTTGGAAAGTTTGTATCGAAATCTAGAAGTTTCAGTTCAGGAGTTTTCGTCCAAAAGGTCTCGAACATAAAGATAATAAGGGTTAAAGATAGTGATTTTGGTTAATTGTTGTGCAGAAAATGAGTTTTGGCCAAGTTTGAACATCCGTAATTAATTTACTACAACTCCGCTATACAAACGGCTTGTCGTTTTGAAAAATATGGCCGGTGAACTTGATTTTATTAGAAGACAATTCGTTCCAAAAAGTTTCACATCGTGGTTAAAAACAGCCCTCAACATGGACGTTACAGCTACCGTAACACTTGTATCGTAGAAATAATATAGTTTTTCAGAAAATAATAGTTACGGCAAGTTTGTAAAAACGTGCATATCTTTGTCGTTTCAAATCCGTTTTCTACGTATAATACGTCCTTAGCTTCGTATCGAAGTAAACTAATATATTTTTGATAAGTCAAAATAATTTGTGAAGCTTAGGACTCGTTTTTGACTCGAACAAAGTAAAAACTGCATGCTGAAATTTTCTGAAAATGTCCATTTCGTCGTCAAACTTTAAAAACCCATAACTTCTTCGTTATAACTCCGTTTTTATCCGTTCAAAAGGCCACGGATTCGTTTTAAAGTATATTTTCTAAATATCAAGGCCAAAATGTCGTGCTTACTGTCGGTTTTTCCAGAAAATCGAAACAAAGACAGAACCTATTTTATACGTGTCGAAAATAGTTTTTCTCGGACAAAACCTATTCTAATCCCTTCAAATCAACTCCAAAGCTAATCTAATCCTTCCATACACCTTCTTAGGGTGTCATGGGTTCCTAATCATCATCAAGACCAAAGTATACCAAGGGGATAATTATAGGATGACTTTAATATATATATAACTCTAAAATCATGTAAAAATGGTATAAATCACATATGTCTTGCATGTTTGTACCAAAAATGAAAAGATACATATGAGATGATAAGGAAACATGAAAAATGAAAGAAACATGCTTACAAGTGAATATGATGAGGTGCAAGGAACAAGGTTAAACCTAAACACTCTTGGTTTTTATTTCAAAACCTTATTAAAAGTGTAATCTAGATTGTTTATAACTTGAGCATGAAAATTTTATGAATCTCTTCTTGATCTTTATGCTAGGCCGGTTTTGAAGTGAAAGAAACAAGAGAGAAGAACCAATTGACTTGCACTTGTATTATTGTGGTTGAATGAGTGTAAATGTGAGATTGTGTGTAAATATGTACAAGTAAGATTTTTATTACAAACTTTAAGATACATCCCCCCCATAGGCCGGTTATGGGGGGATTGTGTCTCATATATTATTTTTTTTTTCTTTATTAT
Source organism: Chrysanthemum seticuspe (assembly GCA_019973895.1). NCBI lineage: Eukaryota > Viridiplantae > Streptophyta > Magnoliopsida > Asterales > Asteraceae > Chrysanthemum > Chrysanthemum seticuspe. The sequence continues at coordinate 303,160,009 of BPTQ01000008.1, forward strand.
TACTTGTATATAATTTGTCAATAAAAATGTAAGTAAAAGGTTGTGTAGGAAAAATGTATAAGTGGAGTTAAATGGTAGATTTTTGGTACAAGTAAGTTTTTAATAGATCAAAATAGAATGTAATGAGATAATAAATATTGTAAAAATACATTCCTTGTGAAAATTGAGTGATAAAATAATTATCGAGTAATTTTTAAGAAAAACGTCGTAATAATTTAACTTTAACGATTAGTATACCAAATAAGTTCAAAACACTAGGTAAACTCAAAATATAGTTTTTACAACTAAATGTAAGTTTAAAAATATGTCGGGATCATTTTTGAAAGTAATGGATTAAATATTTAAAATAATAACTCACGCGATAACGTTTATTTAATATAAAAATTTCGCGTTTAAGGTAAAATGCAATGTCATGAATGAACTAACGTGATGCAAATGATGTTAATGAAATGTAGACTAAACTTAGTCCATATGAAATGTTCGTGATGATATGATCATGAATTCGCCGCTAAACCTTTAAGGTTACGCGAATTTGGAACACGTAAACCTAGTTTACGATAAATGTTGAAATTGTAAGGCATGAATTGTTTCGAGAAATGACCTGGAAGTACGGGTTGTCACATGATGGTATATTCATTAGTCAAGACAAGTATGTAGCAGATGTTTTAAAGAAGTTTGGGTTTCAAGATGTAAAGAGTGCAAGTACACCTATGGAGACTCAGAAACCTTTGCTACCAGATGATGGAAGTCCCAAAGTTGATTTGAAGTTGTACAGGTCCATGATTGGATCTTTGATGTATCTCACAGCATCTAGGCCAGATATTATGTTCTCAGTATGTGTGTGTGCAGATTTCACGTCACACCTAATACCTCACACATGAATGCTGTTAAAAGGATCTTTAGATATTTGAAAGATCGTCCTAAATTGGGCCTTTGGTACTCTAAGGATTCCCCTTTTGATTTGGTGGCCTACACAGATAGTGACTATGCTGGTGCTAGTTTGGATAGGAAGTCTACCACTGGAGGATGTCAGTTTTTGGGAAGCAGACTAATTTCTTGGCAGTGTAAAAAGCAAACTATTGTGGCTAATTCTACAACTGAAGCTGAATATGTGGCTGCTGCTAGTTGCTGTGGTCAAGTTCTTTGGATTCAGAATTAATTACTGGATTTTTGGTACAATTTTATGCATACTAAGATTTACATTGATAATAACAGTACAATTTGCATTATTAAAAATCCTGTTTTACATTCTAGAACTAAACATATTGAGATAAGGCATCATTTCATTAGAGATTGTAATGAGAAAAGACTGATTCAAATGGTAAAAATCCATACTGATTTCAATGTTGCTGATCTTCTCACCAAAGCTTTTGATGTGGGGAGGTTTCAGTACCTTGTTGTTAGTATTGGAATGATAAATCTCTAAACTCTCAAATTGTTTTGTACCAGTTTGTATAAGTATTGGACTGTTATAATGTAATCTTAGGTTTGCTATTCTTGTTTCTAACCACTGATAGTTTTGTTCAAACCACTGCTTGTTGTTCTGTGTTTCCACTAACCAATGTGCAGATAACAGAAATTTAATTATAGAAGCTTAAGAAGTACTGAAGTTAAATTGTTCATTCATTCAACAAAACAGTTTACAGCTTACAGCTTACAATGAAACTTCAAGTGCAAATTAAAATACTACTTCTATACATGATTTCCTACTACTATCCTCAGATGTTGGATATGCATGACAAGCTAAGGATCAAAATGGGAAGGATGGATTGATTCAAACGAAGATGATGAAGATGAATACAGTAGATGAAGCACAAAGGACATAGTCAAATCACACTTTCATCTACTGGTTTCACTAAAAATCATCACTCCATTTTCCTTTTTCCCTTCCCCCTTACGATATGTGAAGATGCACCACAACTTGGTGCAGGAAGACCAAGAACCACCTCTCTGTCTTTTGGGAGTGGTGGATTTCTTGCTCATGGTCTTGGTTGGGGTTGGGATGATGAAGGTTGGGGGTTTGAAGTTCTCTTCTTTGAGGAGTCATCAGAGTCCTCAGAAGCCTCACTTGGATCCATCACACTATCATCTTCAGATGATGGCAGAAATGGGGATTTTCTTGGTCTTGGTTCTTGTGGAGGAAAGTAGGACTGCCATGGGTTAGAATCTTCACTTGATGATGAAGATGATGCTGAGGATGAGGAGGATGTTAGATCCACAACTTCTGGTTTATTCCAACTAGGGTTCCACATGGTGATTGCAGTTGATTGGGGATTTTGGAGAAATTAAGGTTTTGTTTTTGATTGATATGTTTGAGATGAGTTTTTGGTTCTTTAAATAAGCAATGATATGGCTTATGTGAGTAAATGAGGGGAAGGTTAGATGTGGTTCAGGAGTTAATGAGTTTCTTGGGCTTTGGACTAATATTAATTCTAGAAGTTGACCATATTGACTTATCTGTTCTAAACCACGGATAGGCCATTTGGAACCACTTCTGGCTCTTTCTAACCACTGACAACTATATTATTCTTCTCTGTGTTTGTTTTGTGTTTTTGTCTTGCAGGTATGAAGGATTTGTATACATAGGAGCTGGTGTGTTAGCTGCTTGTGTTTGATAAAAAAAAAAAAAAAAAAAAAAAAAATTGTGTAATCCTTCATATTTTTGTGATCTCTATTTGTATGACACATATTTACTTGCTCTAACTCTTGGACGTTTGGTTGAAGTGCTACTATGTATCCACGGATGGTGTGTGTCTAAACGCGGATAGCTATTCTGAAACCGCGGATAGCATTTTGTTTAGTGTTGGATACTACAGGGGCTGATTGGTAACTTTCACAAACATATATTATTTCCCCAAATCACGGATGGATCATTTATTTGATCTTCAAAACACTTCTAATTGGCGCTCAAGTTTCACCCTAATCACTTTTCCTTTGCATAATTCACAAACCCTACATCATCTACATCCCTAATCACAATGGCGGAAACTTATTCTACTACACATAACCTTGTTGCTATTCTCACCAAGAACGTTCGATCTGAAGGGTTTCATCAAATGATTGATTTCCTTGTTCACAGTTCTATTCACTATGCCTTAACTGTCACACCAACCATTCTTAAAGCCTACATACATCAGTTCTGGAGGAATGCTAAGCTTGAAGTGGTTGAAGGAGTTGAAGTGTTTAGCACTGTTGTGGATGAGAATGCTATTTCAGTTGATGAGGAGATCATAAGGAGAGTTTTAAAGTTTGATGATGCTGATGGTATAGATAATCTGTCTGATGCTGAGATTGTAGCTGGTTTAGACAGGTTAGGATATACACACAGGGGTGAAAAGGTACATTTTTTAAGAGTTTGTTTTCACCAAGATGGAAGTTTCTTATTCATACTTTGTTGATGTGTATGAGTAATAAGACCACTGGTTTTAATGACTTTCCTTCCAAAATTGCTACTGCTGTTATTTGTTTATCTGATGGAAGAAAGTTCAATTGGTCTAGGATGATTTATGATGGATTAGTACAAAACATTAGGAAGAAGGGTAAATACTATTTGTATCCTAGGTTTTTTCAACTTATTGTGGACAGCCAAATTGATGAACCTGTTTAGCATTCTAGAGAGTATGAAGTACATCATATGCTTCCTAAGGTTTTTGCTCATATGAGGAATCAGAAGCCAAATGTACAGATCAGAGATGTTCCTTTGTTTCCCCATATGCTTATTTTGTCTACTGATCCTGCGGTTGATGAAGGTCTTGAATCTCAACCTTTAGTCACTGAACCCACTGATAGTACACCTCAAACCACTGTTAGTGAAACTCAACCTACTTCTAGTCAAACCCAAACCACTGTTACACCAATTGTATGGACTAGGAGACAAAAGGGCACTAAGCTTCCTCAGGCTAGTGTTAGTGGTGTTGTTAATGAGGCTGTCACATGGTGTGGAGGTGACATGATTGGAAGGGCTTCCACTACTGATTCATGCTTAGATGCTGGTCAGGATAGTGGAAACATATATAAGACCCAACCTTTGGCAACTCCTAATGTGGAGAGTTCCTTGGAACTTAACACAGGTGGAGGAATCCCTAGCCAACTGGCTGCTACAGGGTGCATAGATGATCAGGCCAGGTCTGATGCTATGTTTACTATATCCAAGGATTCATCTCTCAGAGCAGTTAACACAGCTCGAAGTGATGAGGATAGTTTGGAACATGAACATGAATTGACGGATCCTAAGCTGGTACATGATGACTTTTCCAATGAACCACCTCTCGGACCAGTTCACACAGGTCGAAGTGGGGAGGATATTCTTGAACGTTTTAATGAATTGACGGTTAAATGTGCTAAAATGGAGGCTATAATTTCAGGTCTACAGGAGTTGGCTGTGTTTCAGGGTAAGGATATTAGGAGATTGAAGCACAGAGTGTTGGTTTTGGAAAAAGTAAGAAGACCTGGGGTTGCTGTTTTGAAAGCTATGAGAAGAAAGAAAAAGAAGGTGGACTGATAACGCTACACGCGTCGTTCGGGGTCAAGGAAACTTCCTTTTCTTCGAGCAAGTTTTATAACACCCTAGGCAGTGAACCTAATCGTTGTAGTGTAGTAATTAGGGTAAACCACGGGTATTGATATCGTTCTCTAGGGGAATAGGAATGCTAGTGAGAAGTTACTACGCTAAGGTTGAGGTTGAGGAAGATTATTTTTTATCTTTTTATGTTTTTTAGAAAATGAAAAGGTACGAATCTCGGGTATTGGATTTGGGGGGTTGGTATTGCTACCGATTACTCTACTATTATCTAATTATCTAAGCTAAGGTTGTGATAGTCTATGTCTAATTGATTTGTACTCGTATGATAGTTTAAAGATGTGTTTACTTAGGTTTTACTACTCCTTAATTATCTCCTATTGATGGTTGATTTGTCACGTCCTTATTCCTAGTTGCGTTGTGATTCTAAGGCTATAGGGCGTGCTTGTTTCCCTAACTCTTTGAATTTACCAAAGGGTCTTGTTTACAAATCCTCTAGTGATTTATAGACGCCTACTCTACGGTTGTCCTTGAATACTTTATCCTACAATTACCTAGATAATTATATTCTAAAGTTCACAAAGAAAAGTCAAGCATTAAGTACACAACGAATAATCTAGCGCACTCTAGATCATTAGTCAACTAAGATAAGTATCAACCAATCAATATTCAATAATTAAGTTTCATATTCCCTAAGCAAACACACAAATAAATTAGCCGGACATGGAGAACATGCAAGCATACACACAAATAATCAAAGACATAATTAAATTAATGAAGTAAATACTTATCTTGATGTATAATAGGGTTTAGAACCCTAAAATACTGCACAAGAAAGCCTTGGTTCGGTTTTAGGTTTTTACTCCAAAAGACTACACACAAAAACTGAAAAATTCGGATTCTATATATAAGATTACATCTGCGACGGCGTCACCTTATGTTTCGTGACGCCGTCGTGTCGCCGTCATTAGGGTTTCGTCTTGGCCACGTAAACCTTGCGACGGCGTCACCTTATGACTGTGACGCCGTCCCCTTCAGCTCTGACGCCGTCTTGGCTGCATCTAGGCCGTCTGAGTAGCGACGGCCTATTCCTTTAGAACCTGACGTCGTCCCTTGAAAACATGCAATTTCGCCTCTGACCCGTCGCAAAATTCCTTCCCGACGGCGTCGCAGATATGCAGTGACGCCGTCGCCTTATGTTTCAGCAGCTTTGAGTGTCTCGATTCTGACTTTGGCCATTTTCTTCGTATATTCGCGCCTTTTCGTCCAAATAAGCATCATTCCAGCATTTTGCCTTCAAGAGACCTAAAAAGTGAAAAGGAACGATATTAAGCAATAACGGATACAAAAGTGATCGAATAAGGGCTTAAATGACCCCTCAAAAACGTACCTTTTAAAACCTTATCAAATATCCCTACACTTGGTATTTGCTTGTCCTCAAGCAAATGTGCTTTTAGCCAATTAATTTATAAGTTAGGGGTCATGAAGCATCCATTCAAAACGGTCCACAACACATATAAGCCCCGCAAAAGTCATAACAAGCACGGAAATTACATACTAGCACCTCACATGGGGTGTTTGGATACTCACATCTCTCTCGGGTGTATATATGAAATATAACAAATCGGAAATGGAAGATAAACACTCATTAACCGGTCCTAGTACATAGATTACCATAGGCTTGAGAATAGATCAAACCTCCGTCGCTTTGGCGTAAGCACCTAGGAAAGACTATCAAAGAGGTCTTTTAAAGGGTTGTAATGTTAGGCTTACGGTAGGGAAATGAAGAGTTTGGTGGGATAGGCTATTTAGTGGTGGATAGTCAAAAATCTCTATGTTGCAAGTATACGAAGAATGGCGTTGCTAAGCCAAGACTCGACACTCTAAAACTCTAGGCAACGAAAATAAACAAACATAATTTAAAAGATAGATGTAGGATGGTAGCCCGTATGGTTTTTTTTTTTTTTTTTTTTTTTTTTTTTTTTTTTTTCATACACTTTTACTCTACCATCCTCTACGGTACATCAAAATGATAGGGATTTATAGACACATCCCTACACTTGAGTTTTTATTACTCTAACACTAATTTGACCCGAATTGAAAAGATCAAAACACTTGGAGTACATTATTATGCAAACAAAGGGAATTTGAGTTTAACGTTCTCTTCCCTATATTTCATAAACTTTAACTTTTCCCATGAATCCCAATCATCCCAAAACTGTATACAAAGGATATGACTCGACTTAGCAACTCATGCAAGCAACCAGATAATTGAACTAAGGGTTTTAGGTGATAACATAAATTTGCACTAAAAGTGAGTGCAATAAAGGGTAGGCTAAGGCGATTTGGGTGTATATTTGGGGGTGGGGTGTAAACAATGCTCTTCATTGATATTCCGGAAACCGAAACATCACGAGAACCGCGAAAAGGATAGGCTCTGAGGGGTTAACTAGGGGTATCGTGTACTAAAGATGAGTACAACGCAAAGGGTGTGGGGGAATTACTCAACCGAGGTGGAAGAAGTAATTATATTACAAGTATCAAACAAGGGTTTATCCTAATGCCTCTTATCATTTAGTTATTCCTAACTACACAAGTGTAGTCTCACTAGCGATCTCGGAATGCATCACAAAACAAGTTCTAGAATCTAATATACTACTGGTTCACACTCTAAGCATTAAAGATGAATGCTTTAATTCCTACTAATCTAAGGGCGATCCTCACATTTTTGGTGGAATTTAGGTGGTAAAGGGTTTTTGTGCTAGTCATGCAACTTCCTATCCATGAGACGCTTTTGTTAATACTAATGGCCCACTCCTATACGTCATGAAAAATTTTAAATTTGGCTAAAATTACCCTAACCTACATTTTCTCATGGTTTATTACACAAATACACTTGGACAAAGCAAACAGTCAAGGATAAGCATAGTTTCAAAGTTCCCGTTTATTTTCCCTCCCTACACTTAAACTGAACATTGTCCCCAATGTTCCCCGAAAGTATCAAAGTTATGATAATAGAAGGTAATTAAAAACGAAAGAAACTAATACTCCCCTGATTAGCTCGGTAGGATCCGTAAAAAGTGGTGGTTAAATCTTTTCCAAGAAGAGTTTTTGCGTGAAAGGCTCCTTCCAAACTTGTGTAACTTCTTCTTGACAAACTAAACCTGCACACTAGAAGAAAACAAACGAAACCTTCGCGTAAAATCGGCGGTAATAATATACATAAGACTCGATTTAAACTAGGATATAATGCTTGTGGAATGGATGTTTACAGAATTTGTTTTGAAAGTTAAGATCTGGAAAATTCCAAAATTTTACAAGTAGCTCAGAAAACGAGAAAAAGTAAGCTGATGTTTTTATTCCTTCCTGACGCCGTCAGGTTGCAATCCTGACGCCGTCAGGTTATCCTGACAAAAACTGGTCTGCGATTTTCTGGAAAAAAATTCTGGAAAATTTGCATCTTTAGAATCTGGAAAAACTTCTGCAAAAACATCCATTATGACTCGATACAAGCATTTGACTCGAACAAACAAACATATATATCTTTTAATTAATTGTTATTCTCATGTTTACGTTTCTTATGAAAACGTGTGTAATCCTCCCTACACTTATCCTTTATGTAAAATACCTTTATATGTAATTAAGACGAGGTTAAAAACAAAATAAAGCATTTTTACAAATTCAAACATGAGGATAAACAATTAATAAAAGATATATGACTCTAACAAGCAAACAATTAAGCATGGGTTGCCTCCCACGAAGCGCTTTTCTTTTTTTAAGAGTCTTGTAGCTAGACTCGTAGTCCTACTCCTACGTTGCCTTGTTTTGCAATCTCAATGAGAATTCTATCATGTTGACAAAATTTTCATCGACTCTATACCTAGGCCCTAGGGTCAAGCAATCCTTATAATAATGCCTCCTTCTTTCCCACATGAATTTATAACCCTTTTCAACATCTTCCTTGCTTTTGTCCTCAAAAGCTTTGATGTTGTCTCGATCATAAATGGACAAGTGGCCATACTCAGTTGTTTTCCAAGGCATCCTATAGGTAATCTCATTGGTTCCCTCCTTAAACCTAACGGTTCCATCATGCTTGTTATGGCCCATCCTAGATGTCTCAACAAACGGTTTCCCTAGCACTACTTGGGATAGGCTATAGTCAATGACGCATCCTACATCTTCTAGGATCATAAAATCAACAAGGTAGGTGAAATTTCCTATAAAGACATGCACATCTTTGACTCTTCCCACAAAGTTGCAAATTCCTCCCGGAAAATTAGGGTCTCTCCTAATATTGAGTCGCTCATTCATAATGTCATTGTAAACAGCAGACGACATTATATTGATGGGAGATTCCGTATCTATGTAAGCGTGGTCGATACTCCTATATCCGATCATACAAGGAATTTTTAGGTTCCAGGGATTTCCTCTCCTAATCTTAGGGCATATCCTAATGATAGGTGATCGTGGATTATTGATTATGTATTGATGGTACGCAACCTCTTCCTTAGTGGGGTAAAGATTGAAGTACGCACTATTTTCCTCGTCCACTTTGTTGATGGTTATGCCATTGTCCGAATTATTGCTAATCATAGAGCCAACTATAGCAGCGCTGACTACTTTCTCAACAGCTTCTCTGATTGTACTATCGAATGTTTTTTGCAAATCCGGAAGGTCGGTGTTTCTACTCACATAGCGGCTTCGACGTTGGTGTTGGTTATTGGGTTGGGTTTTGAGCGACATTGGTTGGTTACCACCTTCCATGATGAAAAGTGATGGGGTTACGAACAAAAGTTACTAAGAAGGGGGATAGACTAAGAGAAAGCTAAAAAATGAGAAAAATTTACTTGATAGGAATCAAGCAAAGAAACCTAAACGAGGTGGACTACTAACTAGCTATTCTATTCCCCGGCAGCGGCGCCAAAAACTTGATAACGCTACACGCGTCGTTCGGGGTCAAGGAAACTTCCTTTTCTTCGAGCAAGTTTTATAACACCCTAGGCAGTGAACCTAATCGTTGTAGTGTAGTAATTAGGGTAAGCCACGGGTATTGATATCGTTCTCTAGGGGAATAGGAATGCTAGTGAGAAGTTACTACGCTAAGGTTGAGGTTGAGGAAGATTATTTTTTATCTTTTTATGTTTTTTAGAAAATGAAAAGGTACGAATCTCGGGTATTGGATTTGGGGGGTTGGTATTGCTACCGATTACTCTACTATTATCTAATTATCTAAGCTAAGGTTGTGATAGTCTATGTCTAATTGATTTGTACTCGTATGATAGTTTAAAGATGTGTTTACTTAGGTTTTACTACTCCTTAATTATCTCCTATTGATGGTTGATTTGTCACGTCCTTATTCCTAGTTGCGTTGTGATTCTAAGGCTATAGGGCGTGCTTGTTTCCCTAACTCTTTGAATTTACCAAAGGGTCTTGTTTACAAATCCTCTAGTGATTTATAGACGCCTACTCTACGGTTGTCCTTGAATACTTTATCCTACAATTACCTAGATAATTATATTCTAAAGTTCACAAAGAAAAGTCAAGCATTAAGTACACAACGAATAATCTAGCGCACTCTAGATCATTAGTCAACTAAGATAAGTATCAACCAATCAATATTCAATAATTAAGTTTCATATTCCCTAAGCAAACACACAAATAAATTAGCCGGACATGGAGAACATGCAAGCATACACACAAATAATCAAAGACATAATTAAATTAATGAAGTAAATACTTATCTTGATGTATAATAGGGTTTAGAACCCTAAAATACTGCACAAGAAAGCCTTGGTTCGGTTTTAGGTTTTTACTCCAAAAGACTACACACAAAAACTGAAAAATTCGGATTCTATATATAAGATTACATCTGCGACGGCGTCACCTTATGTTTCGTGACGCCGTCGTGTCGCCGTCATTAGGGTTTCGTCTTGGCCACGTAAACCTTGCGACGGCGTCACCTTATGACTGTGACGCCGTCCCCTTCAGCTCTGACGCCGTCTTGGCTGCATCTAGGCCGTCTGAGTAGCGACGGCCTATTCCTTTAGAACCTGACGTCGTCCCTTGAAAACATGCAATTTCGCCTCTGACCCGTCGCAAAATTCCTTCCCGACGGCGTCGCAGATATGCAGTGACGCCGTCGCCTTATGTTTCAGCAGCTTTGAGTGTCTCGATTCTGACTTTGGCCATTTTCTTCGTATATTCGCGCCTTTTCGTCCAAATAAGCATCATTCCAGCATTTTGCCTTCAAGAGACCTAAAAAGTGAAAAGGAACGATATTAAGCAATAACGGATACAAAAGTGATCGAATAAGGGCTTAAATGACCCCTCAAAAAGGTACCTTTTAAAACCTTATCATGGACTCATCTCCAGCTCTGAATGTGGAAGATGTATCCAAACAGGGGAGGAGTGAAGGCATGAATTCAGGGGAGGCTGGTGATGTATCTGTTGATGTACCTATGGGTGAAGATGTTGATAGTGGAGATAATGAATTTTTGGTATCTGATAAAGATGGGAATGAGGCAGTTCTTGAAAATTTGAAGAATGTTGTAGAAGATGTAGTGAAGGACACAAACACTGATGGTATGTCTGAAACCATGGTTAGTACTCTTGTAACCACTGCTGTTGTTTCAGACGTGGCAATTATACCCACTACTATCATACCTACTGCTATCATAACCACTTCCACTGTTGTCACAACTCTCTCTGTATCACCACCTAAAACTAAAGAAGTTGAGAAAGAAGCTGCAATTACATTGATAAATCTAAGTAAAAGCTCATCTATTTCTACACCCATCATTGCACCTGTTTTATCTGTTCAGTCTACTGCAACCAAACCCAAAGTTAAAAGTTTAGTTATTGGTGAACCTTTGAAGATGAAAGTGATTCAAGGTGATATTGGAAAAGGTAAAGGGGTTGTACCAGAACTGAAGTTTAAAAGTAAAGCAGAACAAGAAGCTTATGATGCAGAGTATGTAAAAAGTATTATAGCTGATGAACAAGCAGCTTTAGAGAAAAAGAAGCAAGATGAAGAGGAAGCTAGTCAGAGATGGTTAGCTACATGGTATGAATCACAAAATTATCTTCAAGCTTCTGAATTAATAAGTGATGAGTATACTGCACAAGAATGGGCTTTGTTGGATGATGAGGAAAAAGCTAGACTTTTGGGTGAATGGGCAAGGAAGGTCAGTAAAGAAAAGAAGCAAGTTGTAAGAAAGAAACCTCCTTCAATTGCTCAGATGAGGAATGTATTGATGAAAATTATTAAGAATTCAGGCATTCATGTTTCTGATAATCTTAGTAAATGTTCATTTGAAAGAATTTTAGAGATTTATGAGAGATGTATGAGAATTAATAATGATGATTATTGTCCAATGAATTCTAAAAAGGAAGAAGAGTGGATTAAAAAGGATGAAGAGTGGATTTAAAGTAAAAGAAAGAGAAAATCTGAGGTTCAGGAGACATCTGATTCTAAAAGATTGAAAGTTGTTGAAGATGTAAATCAAATCATTTCTTATGAGTTTAAGCTTAAAATTGGAAGTGAAGGAGTTTGGAAAATTCAAAGACTCAACAATGAAGTTTCTTAGTATATAAATTTTCACAGATGCTTCAGTATTTTGATAGAGATGATTTGATGAATCTTTGGATACTTTACAAGAATAAGTTTGGTGAAGTACATCCAAATGATTATCATGAGAGACTGGTTTATCATCATTTGAAGATTCTATTTGAACCTACTCATGATGAACCTGAATGGCAAGGACTCTACAATGGTCAAGTTACTAGATGGTTTTTATATCAAACTTGTGGAGTTCATGTTTTAACTATTTCTGGAAAGGTTATTCATATGCTTGTAGAAGGTGATTATCCTCAACTGAATAAGCATCCAGGAATTATTGCTCAGATGTTGAAGCCTGGTTGTATCAAGATGTTAGTACCCTATGATGGTCAAGCTTACAATTTGTTGCTGAAGTATGAGAACATTCTTAAGGCTAGTAAGTGTTTGGCTACATCCTCCAATTCAGATGTTTTGAGCTTAAAAGAAACTTGAGAATTATGATGGAATGTATCAAGTTTAGGGGAGGATTGTTGGGTTTTAGGTTCCTTGGATCAAGAATTACTCTAAGTACTGGAACCACGGACAGGTTTGATATAACCACGGACAGAAGATTGTAACCACGGATGATGACAAACCGTGGCTAGTAGTATTGTATAACCACTGATATTGATATGTAACCACTGCTAGTATTGTATAGTCGGTTTAGTTTATTGTATTAGATAAATATGGAAAAGATATTTATCTTGTAGGTTACGTATTGTATAATGTATAGGACTCCTTAGCCTATAAAAGGAGGTCCTAGGTTAGGTTAAATATACGTATGTTTTATATCTAAGGTCGATACACTTCAAGGTTGCAAAACCCTAATACTATAAGAGTATTCGTATTAATAAATAATATTGAGGTGTTGAATGTTTACTGTTCTTCTTCTTAAGATTAAGTGTTAAATTCCGCGTAATACTTAATAAGCTTTTATTCTAAGTCAGTTTCTATATTAGATCGTTTGGTCATCTGGGATCAACAACTTCCAAGAAAGAGCTACAAGAAAAAAATATAAACTGAAAAGGCTTTCGCTAGTCGATTATTGTTTACAGTTTTCATATCGTAAAATTTGACTACTTCGTATTCTTTTACCCCCTAACACAAATTCCAGGATCATTCAATCACGTTTCACCTTCATTGAAGTTTTAATTTTTCTCTAACAAGTGTGTAAAGGAGGATTTTAGAGATTTCTTTAAGCTTAACTACAAGACCAATACTTTATCGAATATACATACATAACAATAGAATCTTCCAAGCTAACTTATAAACCATTGTACATATCCTACAAGGCTACAATCTATCTACTACATAGGTTGCTAGAAGATCTCGCCTGATTAACAGGTCAATTTAAAATATTACAGTCAGTCACTTACTGTGTTTTCAGGTTGAGCAAAAAAGAAGAAAGTAAAAGTGAAAAATAGAGTAAAAGAAAGTAAAAAAAAAAAAAAAAAAAAAAAAGAAAGTGAAGTAAAAAAAACGTAGAGTAAAGAAAAGCAAAGAAAGTGATAGGGAAAAGTGAGTTCTTCACTTTCATCCCAAAATGGAATGAAACATTTTAAACTAAAAACACAAACACTTTCCTCCTTTTCCTTTTTATACCACTTTTTTTACTTTCTTTAAAAAAAACTCAAAAACACCACAAATTTTTATTTCACTCAATTTCACTTCCTTTCCTCTCAAAATAAATCTTAAGAACAGAATGTTAAGGTTCAACCATAAGCTCGTTATACCTTGTTCATTTCATAAAATTAAATACTCATTATGTCACAAATTAATAGTCCATATTTCTGTTTTACGATGTCTCAAAAAAATTGTCCATTTTTCATTTTAAGTAATATGGAGTAGAAAAAATTAGTGAGAGAATATTTTATATGAGTAGTTGAAATTTATAGAGGTATTACTTTTATTAAACTTTGTGATTTTCGTCTCATAATAGTAATTTTGAGACTGAGAGAGTAATATCAAAACGTTTCCGATAGATATAATATTAATGTTGAAGTAAAAAATTATATTATGCACACTTGTCATGATCTTTAGGGGTGGTATTCGGGTCGGGTTTGGGTTAGCGGGTTCAGGTTAGCAGATTGGCGGGTCAGAAAACTCTAACCGGAACACGACTTGTTTAAATAATCAGATCATCCATATCAACCTAACCCATTTACACATACCCGAACACAACCTATTTAACCCGTGTATATATATGGGTTGACGGGTTAAATAGGTTAAATGGGTTTCGGGTTGACTCATTTAACCCGTTTATCTAATAAGTTGGCACATTACATGGGTTAAACGGGTTTGTGGGTCAACCCGTTAATCCACATAATATATATATATATAGGCTCCGGTTCCATTGAGAAAGTTTTTATTTTGAGAAGATTGAGAAATCTTCGTTTTAGCAAATTGATTCGTGTTTTTGATTTGATTCACAAGTACATATCATTTTATGGTGAATCAAATCTATAAATCACAAATTTGATTCACAAATCATTGTTAAAATCGACTTATGATGATGATTCATTAAATTTGTACAGATGATTCAGTATTCTACATATATCGCAAAATCGAGAGATTTTTAACATTGATTCAATTTTTTTTACACATTTTGAATTTTAATCACATTAAAATGAGTTTTACGCTTGAAAAACATGAAACAAAGTTAAAAATCTATCGTTTTTGAAAACATTCTTAAAATAAAAACTTTCTCAATCGATCCAGATTCTATATATATATATATATATATATAGGGATACAATGAAAAGTTTCTTATAATGAGAATGATAGGAAGGAATGTGGAGGTGACATGTGTCACTTTGCCACATCATCATGCCACGTCATATGACACGTGTTACCACCCACCCACCCCCCCCCCCCCCCCCGCCGAAAAAAAAATTTCCCGCAAAAAAAATTTTTTTTTTGGCAAAATTGTTTTTTCCCGCCAAAATTCCCCGCCAAATTTGTTTTATTGCATCACTGTTATAAAAGTTACTGCATCACAAGCAGTAGATTCCTTCAAACTAGCAGCAGATCCTGCAGCAGTTTCAAGTGTACTAGCAGCAGATGCACCAAAGTTACTGCATCACAATTATTATTGTGATGCAGTAACTTTATAACTAGCAACAGATCCAGCAACAGTTTCAAGTGTACTAGCAGCAGATGCACCAGCAGCAGTTATAAAGTTACTGCATCACAATTATTATTGTGATGCAGTAACTTTATAAATAGCAGCAGTTTCAAGTGTATTAGAAGCAGATGCACCAGCAGCAGTTATAAAAGTTACTGCATCACAATTATTATTATGATGTAGTAACTTTATAACTAGCAGCATATCCAGCAGCAGTTTCAAGTGTACTAGCAACAGATGCACCAAAGTTACTACATCACAATTATTATTGTGATGCAGTAAAAAATTTTGGCAGGAAAAAAAAATTCACGAGGGAGGGGGGTGGGTTGGGTGGGGGGGGTGGGGTGAGGGTGGTGATGTGGCAGGAGGTGACACATGTCACCACCACAATCCTTCCTAGACTTTTCATTATAAGGACCCTTCTCATTATATCCCATCTCTCTTTCTCTCTCTTTATATATATATATATATATATATATATATATATATATATATATATATATATATATATATATATATATACACATTCTATATAAGAGGAGACATGCCACGTCATAATTCCATGTCATCAAATTTTGTCCACCTAATCAACTAATTTATTAGCTAAATTCCTATTTTGAAAATTTAAAAAATGATGATGCTTGGGTTTGAAATTGGGATGTTGTAAATATTAGCATATATATTAACCACTGAACTATAACATTTTTTGGAATATATCTTTCAATTTCAAATTTATAAACCTATGCAACTAATTGTAGACCATGAGATAATCTAGGAAAGTGTAACGAATTATTATTATCTATTTGTAAAAAAGAAATATCCATATATCACAATTTTAGGGTTTGAATATTTTTTTAATGTGTTATTGTGCATAAACTGTATTTGAGCTTAATTGGCACTTTATTTTTGTCACAGGCACCCCATGTATTTTTTATGTTTGGAATCGTTTAATGATATTTTTGTTAACAGGGGTTGCGAATCAATCAGAAGATCAAACAATCATCAAATCAGTGGTACACGATTTTAGGAACGGTTTCGTGAAAACACCATGCATCTGCAGAAAGAGAACGAATAAATAAAAAATAGGTTAGTTTCAATTAATTCTTAGCAATGTTTTTCTTCTACTTTCATCTGTCCACGTATAATCTTGGACAAAACTAATTTGTTAACTAACTGGGAATCTTATAAATAGAGGAACCCTTACCGGTCAGGTAGTTTGTAGAATTCCTTTTGATGTTGGTATGTGTATTATTCCTGTTACATGACCAGTCATCATTGTTTCATACAATCTATCTTAGAATAACAATGTTGTTGTCGTAGCCAACTTGAACATGCCGAAGGGAGATATGCTTCCAGAGAGCCTCAATAAAACTCTTATTGAGGTTAGCTTTTATTACCAATTTGAAGTTATCTTTTTTAAAAGTCGGGAATACAACTTTCAGGCTTAACAGGCCTAAAAGAACCAGGATACCGTGGCGGGCTATGGCCTGATTCTCTAAGTTCAAAGTTACAGAAGTATGTCTTTTGTTTATGCAGGCATTGCATAGCATAATAATATAGTAGAACAATGTTCAATGTTACTGTGACCTACTTTAACTCTACTTAGCTTAAAATGGTACACATTTAATAAAGACCGAGGACTGTGAAAGTTTCTACAACTTTTTTAGCCCAATAGAGGTTGCCTAATGAACAGGAAGCCCACAGTTGATGACAGTTTGCACCATGTAGAACCCCTAGAAGCTGCTAGCCCAGTTTAAGGTTTCAAGTTGATACATGGAGACACTGGTTTGGTAAGGGCATGCAGCTTCTATGGTAAATAGAATATCATGTGATAGGAATGAGCATGCATTTCAACAATGCAACAACTCACATCAGAAGCTGTTATCGAGGTGATTATCATGTTTCATGCTTTAATATATGCTGACACAGCTTCAATTGCGACAACTGATGGAGACACTGCTGGATATCCTACTCATCATCCTTTCTTTGAGTTTATTAACCGGTTTTGACTTTAAGCACTAGAAGCCTTAAAAGGAAGGTACTGTACACAAACTTACGTTGATTGTATTATCAATCTCTTAACATGATTTTTATAAATAATTTCAACATTAATTTACTATGTACACAGTAATTTTGATGTAAAGATGGTATGTGCAAAGATTTTGGAGAAAATGGGGCCTATTGGCTTTCAGGTAATTACCGAGATTATCTTTATCTGTGTGGATTGTTAGGCTGAAAAGTCAACTAACTGAACAATGGTTAACTCCATACATTTTATATACAGATTGGTAAAAGAACCTTTTTCTTATCAATTGAATGAGACTCAAAAAGTTATCCACTCCTCAGGAAGCAATCTAGATTATTTTTGTTTGCTCTACAATGGTTATATTGAAACAAGAAGAGTCAAAGGAAGAGGAACAAACGAAACCAATGGACCTAGGGTACGCTTTTGATATAATTTTTTCTTAATTGATGGTAAAGATTCTGATTGAGAATGGTTTGCATGTTACCAAGCGTCTCATAGATACATCAAGGTATGGGTATCTTGCCACCATCTCAGAAACAATTTATTCTTTCATATCATTGCTCAAACATTTTGTATCAATAATTAATCTATGTATGATTCTCATCTCAAAGTTCATCTATGTTTATGACCCTCATGGTTAAGTAACAGGAAAGAAATATAGATTTTTGTACTGATCAAAGTCGGTTGTATGTGATTCACCCAAAACACTTTTTTTAATGTGTATCTATTTTATAAAGTTTACATAATTAGTGTATCAAATACAAATACATTCATCATAAAAATAATGTTATGATCGAAATAATGTAGTATGTTTATGAAAAAAGATAACACTAATATGACATTCGACCCATTTGACATGATTCTCTTTTTTTTCGTATGAATGGAAAACTCACACACCATATGTTTACGCTGCAACTTGTCCCATATAAACCATTGGTTGAAGAGAACCTTGAATGTATCGCTACGCTAATTGTCTTTTGGTTTCTACTACATCCTTTTATTTTACCTGATTGACCGTTATAGATAAAATGCAACTTCACCCATTCATAAGTAATGGGCCTAAAGGACCTACTAAATGTGAAATTTAACTTTCAAGCACCAGGGATGAGCTTGTATTATGTTACAGGATGAGCCTGATATTATGTTACAGCTTGTGCTTCAGTTTCTCTGACAACCTTTGTTGCTCACAGGTTTATAACTTGGTAATTCTTTTTTTATTTTACATTTGAACCTATATTTGTGGTGATCATTTAAACTTTACCAACAGTAAAATGGTATATTTGCGGTGAGTTCAGCCAAGGCTTATTTGGAGAGTGACACTTTGTTAGGTATTAATCATTTTAAGTAACACACGCAGGTGTTGGCATTCGAAGTTGGAAGAAAACATGGAATCATAGTGAACACTATCGTTGCAGGTACTACAATATGAATGCAGGGATGTGTATTTGTGGTTTTTACATATATCCATGTTTGTACATCATTGCGGGATGCTTCGCTCTTTGACCAACATAATCATTCTCATGCATCTTTTGAATTATGAATCATGAATTTGACAGTAGGTCACTTGAAGAAGAGAAGGACGAAGCGCACATATCGGAGACAGCCCCTGAGATTCGTGATTTAAGGAATCGGATGATGAAGAACCAGCAGAATATGATGCTGCTCAGACTAATCTCGAGGATGATTCAAATGTATTCACTGATTGCTCAAAACATTGGTTCTTATTATTACACAAGTTATTGATTTCTATAAAAATTAACATGTTCTTCTTTCAATAGAGATCTCCAATGGAGGATGAAGTTTTCGAGAAGGATCTTACACCAGAGGACATGCTAGCCGATGAAGAGAGTCGATATGATTATGAAGAGGATAATATGATTAAAGCTAAGGAGAAACCTATGGGACCCCCTTTGGAGCTAGGGATACCGCTGTGACCTCCTCCTTCACATCCATAAAAGGTTTAGTCTAACCATTTTGTTTGATGAAAAGCTATAGAAAGTTATTCATTTTGTAGGCAACATGGAACTAGATGATAAATGGATTGGCATCTTAATCTCTCTTACATCAATTTTTAAATCAACTTATTCCACATAAGCAGCTTATGAAAGCTTGCGGTGTATAATTTTAGTGATCAATAGTTATTGATTCATTCATGTCAACCATTTATCCAGGGTAAGCTATGGAGGGATCAGGGCATGGTAGGAACAGTGTGGAAATGTTTCCAAGCAACTATAAGCTCGGGAAAACACTTGATATTGGCTCATTTGGGAAGGTGAAAATTACAGAACATACATTGACAGGGCACAAAGTTGCCATGAAAATCGTTAACCGTCGCAAGATAAAAAAACATGGAGATGGAAGAAAAAGGCCTGGATTGTTTTACAATGATATCAATACCACGGATTTCTTAATGTATGTTGCTTTTGTGATTTGCAGTTAGAAAAGAGGTTCAGATCTTGAGGAGGTTGTTTATGCATCCACACATTATCCATCTCTATGAGGTTGTAGAGACACCATCAGATATCTATTTCGTTATAAAGTATGTCAAGTTAGGTAAGTTGTCTGATTACATTGTGGAGAAGGGAAGGTTGCATGAGGATGAGGCTCACAACTTTTTTCAGCAGGTGAAACCATACCTACCAATTTGATACTTTACAAATGTTTTTGCTTATTTTCATAAATAAAGTTATTTTCATTGGTAATACAAACTTACACTAATGTATTTAATCAGATAATTTTTGTTGTTGAGTATTGCCACCGGATTATGGTGGTTCACAGAGATCTTAAACCTGAGTATTTGATCAAATGTAATGTCAAACTTGCAGATTTTGGTTTGAGTAATATTATGCATGATGGTCATCTTCTGAAGACAAGTCATAGGACTCCAGATTATGCAGCTCCAGAAGTATCATAAAATGATGCTGGCCAAAAATTATTTTCAGCTTTCCTGTATAGTTCTATTTATGTTATGCCTTTCTAAATAGGTTATATCTGGGAGTGTGTATACGGGACCTGAGGCAGATGTATGGAGTTGTGGCGTTATCTTGTATGCTCTTCTCTATGGGACCCTTGTCTTTGACGATGAAAACAACCCTAATCTTTTCTAGAAAATTATGGTGCAGTCAGTTAAATACAATTTATCAGTCACCTTTTTGCAATTATTTTGGAACTCATTCTCACTATGCTAATTTGCTCTTTAGGGTGTAATAAATACACTTCCCATCCATTTATCACCTGGTGCTAGAGATTTGATCCCTAGGTTACTCGAGGTTGACCCAATGAAGCGTATGACTATTCTTGGGATTCGTATGCACCCCTAGTTCCAAACACATCTTCCACGCTACTTAGCTGTCCCTCCACCAGATTCTTTGTGACAAGTAAATAAGGTTAGACCTATACTAGAATTTCAACATATTTAATAATAATAATATTTAAATGCATGATGTGTGGTACGCGTGCTTGAGTATCTGCTAATTAAAGCGGTTTTTTTGTTGTTGCTGCAGACTGATGAAGATATTCTGACAGAGGTGATGAAGATGGGATTTGACAAGGATACCCTTATCGATTCACTTCGCAACCGAGTGCAAAATCAGGTACCAGTATGGGTACTTAGGACATACTGCATGCTTCAATGTTGCTGATCTTTGCCATCTTTTATAGGGCACTGTTGCATATTACTTGCTACTGGACAATAGGTTTCGTAATATAAACAATTACCTTAGCCCTGAATTCCAAAGACAAGTGGGTAGATTGAAAGATTGGCATCACCTCAAAATACCATTTGAAGAGATAGAAGTAGCAACTGAAAATTTCAAAATGCGTATCAGAAGAAGCGGATATGGTCAGGTGTACAAAGGAGTACTTTCGGCCAATGGAAAAAGTACTCGAGGTTGCTGTGAAGAGGTTAAACGAGCAGTTTAGACAAGGATTAAAGGGTTATTGTGAACCAAAATACTTTACTACAGGATTTTTGACGAAAAAATCTGACGCCTCTTTTGGCATTTTGCTTTTTGAAGTGTTGCATGGGAGGTTATGAATTCTTAAATGCGATGATGATGGCTTCTCTCTATCAAACAAATAAGTTATAAAAACACAATGAAAAGGGAAACTTGGCCAGGATCATTGAACCGAATTTAAATGAACATATGGGGTCATACTTTATGACCAGATTTTCAGAAATCGCATATAGATGCTTGAACGAAGATCAGGAACAACGACATGCCATGGATGTTTTCAAGTAAGAGCTTGAAGAAGTGTTGAGATGCCAGATACATTCTATATCTGGATATTACTGGGAAAATAAGGATACAACTAGAATATGCATCTAGATACGGTTGTAGGGAGGAGGAACCTATTTCTGAATATGGACCTCGATTTGGAAGGAAGCACGAAGAGCATTTTTGAGAGTATGAGTTCAGTTATGGTAGGTAGGAAGAGCCGACCAGTCAATTCTAGAGATTATTTGCAAGTTTTTTTTGGCACATATGATACTTATAGCTGTATATGAGAAGGCTGAAGGAGCAAAGTATTCAAAATCTAAGTGCGAGTCACAGGAAGAACCTACATCTACAGACTCTTCAAATGTTGATAATGCTACACAAGTAGATAAAACCGAGAATTCACATTTACCTCCGGTCTTCACTCTACCTCTAGCTGATAACTATCTGGAGCAATGGTGTGAAGTTCGAAATCGGGACCCTGTTATTGAAGTGCCAACAACACTAGAGCCCATACTTGAGGTACTCATAAGACCTGAATAATATTTTGAATGAGCGAATACAAATTCCTCATCGCCTAATCTTTAATCATGTTATGTCATTGTAAACCAAGAGATTATGCTAATTTTGCTAATAAAGGGATGATGATGAAGTCTTTAGTATGTATATATAATAACAAGCTAACCTGTTTAGTCCAATTTTTATATAAGGGGATAACTTTCTATTTTACCCAGAAAACCTTTGGAACTTTTCAATTTTAATGCTGACAGGAAATTTTTTGTTAGTACATAGCACCTTTGAAAATGGTTAAAGCTGAATGTGGTATTAACTATAGCCAAGAATTACCTTAATTTGAAGTCTTTTGGAAGCTTCAACGGGCTAATGGTTGTAAGTCAACTGGTTAACCAGAATAAAATCATGTGATATAAAAATTAATATATATAAACGGGTTAAAAATGAATAAAAAGTCCATAAAAGTACAATTAGCTATATGTTTATTTAGTTATTGCTCGTCTTCTTTGACACATTGTGGTTTTAAATTTCTCGGAAATGGCGTTTTTTCCCAAAAGACTGCTGTTGTCCATAGACCCTTTAAGGATTTCGTGTAATTTGTCACTGTAATATACATTTATACTTTAAGACTTGAGTATATGTTCTTGAGTAGAACAATCAGCAAAAGAACAAAACTTAAACATACATGTTGTTTGTGACGCATGGAAATGGCAGTTGATTGTAAGCCTGGAGAAGCACACAAACAAGTATGCACTATAATCACTGATTGAAATTGTTTTTAATAATAGCTACTGAAGTGGACACTGTAATTTATGTATCTTTTGAAACAGTTAAGATTTAGTTTTTGAGATAATATATAGCGTTGGCTCCTTCATAAGTAGATATCAGGTACAAGCAATGTTATAATGAAACTCACGGGTCTTGATTGCATGCTTAATGTAGACCTTATCATGGACACTTAGGCTCTTATCAAGCTGTTAGGTCTCGGCATTCCTATGGGCCTAGAGGCCATAGGGAAATGAGTTTGTTGATTTTCAAGACCTACTGTCAAAGATGCAACAATGGACATACCTCAAAGTTCGATGCACGAAAGCGTATATCATTTTTCGCAACATCTCTTTTCATGGATATGCCTCGAGCTCCAAAAGCGTGACACCTGTAATCTTTCAGGTATGCATGTTTCATAGGTCCATCATTCATTTTAGTTTTGTTTTTTGTAAGTTGTGCCACATCCACAGTTCATGTGTATTTGATTTCTGTAGCTTTAATATTTATATTTGTGGTGGCGCCGATGTGAATGTATTTCAAATAAGGATAACCCTTTGTTACGGATACCTTGAAATGGTATGTCTACTTCTTTACTTGAAAGATTCATGTGTGCATTTGTGTTTGGATGCATGTCTGTTATTTACGTGTTTCTTACTGGCTTGGGTTGTGGAACTTACCAATTATCGACTTTGTTTAAGCTGAGAGTATTTGGTTAATAGACAACATAAAAGGGATTTTATAATATCCGATACTTCATTAGGCCACTATACTGAGTCACCATTGCCTCTGATTCGTCAAGAAAGAGGAGATAAAATGATTCAGTTCTTTATCTCTTTTAAGTAACTTACACCATCTTTTTGAAATCTTCTCTTACTTCAGACGCAAGTGCTCAAATAGTGTTTATTCCGATAAACAAACACCACCTTAGTCATCCTATCCTTGAGAGAGACTATCGATCTTCCCCTTCCCTCCACTTTTTTTTACCTTTCTTCCAGTTTTTGAATGACATAAAATGATAAAACACCAAATCTATTTTGCTTTCTCTTCCCAAACTTTCTGTTTTTTTTTTCATCTGCAATAAAAGAACTCAAAAAGATGTTAAGATGGACATGATGAAACTTTTTTTGTTTTTTAGTAGTGGTCTTAGTTGGACTTTCTGACATGTTTTTTTCATTTGAGATTTTGTTTTGACTTTTTTGCATGTTTTTTCTATTCAGGTTGACACGCTACAAAGGGTTTAAGGAGGGGTTAAAAAGAATCCTAGCTTGTTGCAACTGATTTAGTTGGAAAAGGCATAGACATTGAGCGTGTTAATTGTTGGGGTAAGTTGCCCAGTAGCAGGGTTAAGATAATCAACTTCAGCAGATATGCACAAATGTTCAGCAGAAACAAACTGATTGTCAGCAGTAACAAATACCACTTCAGTGGTTACCGGATATCACTTGGAATCGTGTGATCACTTTCCAAAGTAAACTATTTGGCCCTAATGCCTGGGTATCACGAATATCTACTTGGGATAAGACCAAATGCAGTTAGAGAATTAGGCACAATTCTATAACCCTTTCGCTAATAAGTGTTAATGATTTTTTTCTCTGTGTATCTCATGCATAAAACAGACCTCCTATTTATAGGAAATACTCTTGGCTATTCAATGGAATTATGAGTATTAATCGGCCCATTAATAGCCTCATAATTATCCCCATTATAGCCGTTAGTGGTTACATGACCAATTAAACGTGGTCATAATGCAGTTGAAACTGCCACTTGAATAGGTCAAAGCCGTTACAAGCAGTACCTTAACAATAGCAGTACTTTCATACTACTATCAGTACTTTCATAGTGCCATCAGTGGTTACACAGCTTCAGTGTAAACACAACATCAGTGAGACACCACTTCAGTGGAAACACTGGTCCAGTGGAAGTACTGCTTCAGTGGAAACACTGATACTCAGTGGTAACCACAACAGTACTTTCACAAAGCACTACCAATCCAAACCACTACAAGAGTCAGGATGTTCATGGACCTTATGGGTGTACACTCCGTACCTCCTAACCCATTACAAGGTGTGAACTAATCCCACAAGTGCACTAAATTTTCCAACAATCCTCCCCAAATTTAGTTCACTTCCTTTGCATGAAAAACAAACATCAAACAAAACATGTGCATAAATGAAAATGTCCTGAGGATTGAATTTCCATCTTAGTAAATTACACGTTCAAATATTCGAGAATCATGGTGTTCTAAGAATTGAACCCTTCAACCCATTTGAATACCTGAAGATAAAATACACACAAGTTTTCAAACACTTAAAAGCTCCTGACACTATACAAGCCATGTGTCCATATCCAAATTCATAAATGTTGTAAAAGCTAAAGTCCAAAGCTTCCTGAAGTGGCAAAACTTCAACATTTACATAGGTGGTTCCTCTTTAGTCATGCTCCTGCCAAGCACTTTTTCAAAGAAAATTAACCATTGAGAAGTAAAGACTTCATCCTCCTTTCAGCAGGTTCTGAGCACAACCTTGGGATGTAAATAAAACATGTGCTCCAGTCCACTGAATGTTCAGCTTTCCACATTGAACTCAGCTCCTAAGTTTCCTCAGGAGGGAGTTGGGTGTCCTAGCATTCAGTGACTATGTTGGACTTAAACCCATCCCTTTAGCAGACTTTATAACCAAGTCTCTAGCCAAACCCTTCGTCAAATGATCAGCTAAGTTCTGTTGAGATCTCACAAACTCTATAGATACCACCCCATTCATGATAAGCTCACGAATCATGCTATGTCTGACACCTAAGTGTCTAGACTTACCATTGTACATCTGGCTATAAGCCTTAGCCAATGTAGCTGTACTATCACACCGGATAGAAATAGGTGCTATAGGTTTAGGCCACAATGGAATCTCAAGAAGCAAGTTTTTCAACCATTCAGCTTCTTTACCAGCAGCTGCTAGAGCCACAAATTCAGATTCCATTGTTGAACTGGTGATGCAAGTTTGTTTCTTGGATGCCCAAGAAATTGCACCTCCACCAAGTAGGAATACCCAGCCACTGGTAGATGAATTGTCTTCAGTGTTACTGATCCAACTTGCATCAGTGTAACCTTCCAACACTGA
The DNA here is from genome assembly GCA_019973895.1 of Chrysanthemum seticuspe. Lineage (NCBI taxonomy): Eukaryota > Viridiplantae > Streptophyta > Magnoliopsida > Asterales > Asteraceae > Chrysanthemum > Chrysanthemum seticuspe. Next base: position 303,185,886 of record BPTQ01000008.1, read on the forward strand.
TGGGTAACCAGTATATGAGAGACTATAATCCATAGTTCTCTTCAAATACTTCAGTACCCTCTGAACTGCTTGCCAGTGATGAGCACTAGGATTACTAGTATACCTGCTCAATTTTCCCACTGCAAAGCCAATATCAGGCCTTGTACAAGTCATGGCATACATAAGGCAGCCAATTACCCTAGAATACTCAAGTTGAGATACAGCCTTGCCATGATTAGGCATCAGCTTCTCACAAGTATCCATAGGTGTACTCACTGGAGTACAATCATAGTAATTGAATTTCCTCAGTACCTTCTCAATATAATGAGACTGAGAGATAGAAATTCTATTACTTTCATGTTTAATCCTTATACCAAGGATAACATCAGCCTCCCCCATGTCCTTCATGGAGAACCTTGATGACAAAAATTCCTTTGTCAAGTCAACCTGATTTTGGTCAGTGCCAAAGATCAACATGTCATCAACATATAGACAAATGATGACTCCTTTACCAGATTCATCAAATTTGCTATATACACATTTGTCAGCTTGGTTAAGAACATAACCACTAGACAAAACCACTTCATCAAACTTTTGATGCCATTGCTTAGGTGCCTGCTTAAGTCCATAAAAAGACTTAATCAGTTTACACACCTTGTTTTCATTGCCAGGCATGATGAAGCCCTGAGGTTGGTTCATATAAACCTCCTCTTCGAATTCACCATTCAAGAAAGCTGTTTTCACATCCATCTGATGAATAACCAGATTGTGAATAGATGCCATAGCAATCAGCAGTCTTATGGTACTGATACGAGCCACAGGGGCATAAGTATCAAAATAGTCTATTCCTGACTTTTGTTTAAAGCCCTGAATGACTAGTCTAGCCTTGAACTTTTCAATAGTTCCATCTACCTTCATTTTCCTTTTGAAAATCCATTTGCAACCCAGAGGTTTGCAACCAGGAGGTAGATCAACCAACACCCAAGTGTTGTTGCCCATGATGGAATCCATCTCATCATTGATTGCTTCTTTCCAGAAAGCCATATCCTGGGACTTCATTGCTTCTTCAAATGTTTTGGGGTCATCCTCAACAATGAAGCAATAGGAGTATTGGTCTGAGACCTCATCCCTAGTACATTCAACTAAGTATAGTTGAAACTCAGGTCCAAATGACTTTGGAGTCCTGACCCTTTTGCTCTTCCTGAGCACAGGTTCAGGTTACTGAACCACAACCTCATCAGGGACCACTGATGGTTCATCATCAGGTACCTCTGATACACCAGTGTCATGAGTTCCATTATGAATCCTATGACTTGGTCTAGGAACTGATGAGAATCTATTCTCATCAAAGTCTGCATCCCTTGATTCAATAATGGAGTTAATTGAAACATATTCATTAGGTTCAATAACATAGAACCTAAAAGCCTTGGAATGCTCAGCATATCCAACAAAGATGCAGTCAATGCCTCTTTCACCCAAAGTTTTCATCTTTGGATCAGGGAGTCTTACAACAGCCCTACAACCCCAGACCCTGAGATAGTTCATGTTGGGTTTCCTTTTATTCCAGAGTTCATAAGGGGTAACCTTCTTCTTTTTGTTGGGAACCCTATTTAGCAAATAGCAAGCTGTTAACTAGCTTCACCCCAGAACCCTTGACTCAGTCCTGAATAGGAAAACATGGAATTAACCATCTCCTTCAGCACCCTGTTTTTCCTTTCAGAAATACCATTTTGCTGAGGAGTATAAGGGGCAGTCGTTTCATGGATTATTCCAACAGACTGAAAGTACTGAGTATCCATGTACTCACCTCCCCTATTAGTCCTTAATCTTTTGATCAAAGACCCAAGTTGTAATTCAACTTCAGTTTTAAACACTTTGAATTTATCTAATGCTTCATCCTTGGTATGTAAAAGATAGACATAACAAAATCTAGAAGCATCATCAATAAATGTCACAAAGTACTTCTTATTCCCCAAAGAAGGAGTGGCATGCAAATCACACAGGTCACTGTGAATAACCTCCAAGATCTTAGTCTCACGACTAACACCCTGAAAGGGTTTCTTGGTTATCTTGGTCAACATGCAAGTTTTACACTTTTCAGTGTCCATGTCAAAAGCAGGGATTAAACCATCCCTAGACATATCTTGCATTCTTTTATAGTGAACATGACCAAGTCTAGCATGCCAAAGGGTAGAATCAGTCTGATCATATGTGGTCACAAAAGCTGAAATAACACTGTCAGTGGTAACATTAAGCCTGAACATTTGATTACATAAATAACCAAAACCAATAAAAACACCATGCTTAGAAAGCACAAATTTATCAGATTCAATAACTTGTTTATATCCATGATTATTCAAAACACTACTTGAAACCAAGTTTTTCCTTATATCAGGAACATGAATAACATTAAACAAAGTTACATTCTTTCCAGAACTAAACCTAAGATCTACACAACCACGACCATGCACCAAGGCAGTTGACTCATTTCCCATGTGAAGAATAAAACCATCATTCAGTGACTCATAAGTCTTGAACCAGCTTCTATCTTTACACACATGAACTGTTGCACCAGAGTCAACCCACCACGTAACATCATCATCCTGCACATAAAAAGATTCAGATACATATGTAACATAATAAATCTGAAAAGACTTATTAAACATATTCTGACCTTTCAGTGAGTTGGTTGAACCACCACTCCCTGAACCATTAGTGCCTGATCCATTGGCTTTACCACCAACTTTAACACCCTTGCAGTCCCTTTTAATGTGACCAGTCTTGCCACATTTCCAACAAGTAGGTGTTGCCTTCTTGTTAGGATATGCCCTTGTGTTATCATGAAATTTGCGTTTGCCTTTGTTGTCATTGTACCTGGTGGAGCTGTTATGCTCCACCATATTGACAACAGATGGTCCAGCAGCATTGCCACTTTTTGGTTTGTCATTATCCTGCACTTTGAGAGATTCCTCAATGTGCAGATGACTGCCCAACTCAACAAGAGTTAACTCCTCCTTCATATGTTTCAAGGTATGCTTGAAATCTTTCCATGAAGGAGGGAGTTTGTCAATGACACAAGAGACTTTGATAGCCTCATCCATGTTCATTTGGTGTTGTGTAAACCTTCCAAGTATTCCAAGAAGTTCATTGTATTGTTCCATAACTGGTCTTGAATCAGTCATTTTGTAATTTGTGAAATTACTAACAAGGAACTTCTTACTTGATGCATCCTGAGCCATATATTTGGCATCCAAGGAATCCCACAGTTCTTTGGAAGATTCAAAGTTCTGATAAATATCAAACAAAGAATCAGACATACCATTCAGAATAAGACCTCTGCATATGTAGTCATCATTCTCCCACTTGCTCCTCCTCCTGATCTGCTCCACAGTAGCATCATCACCATCATCACGAATTGGAGTAGTCAGCACATAGACCACACTCATGCTTGATAGCAAGAAGTGCATCTTCTTCTGCCACCTCCTAAAGTCCACCCCTTCAAACTTGTCCAGCTTAGCAAAGTTTGAAGCCATGTGTTTCATTGCAGCAGTTGCGATTCATTATCACAAAATAGTTTACTTTGATTGTTGGGGTAAGTTGCCCAGTAGCAGGGTTAAGATAATCAACTTCAGCAGATATGCACAACTGTTCAGCAGAAACAAACTGATTATCAGCAGTAACAAATACCACTTCAGTGGTTACCGGATATCACTTGGAATCGTGTGATCACTTTCCAAAGTAAACTATTCGACCCTAATGCCTGGGTATCACGAATATCTACTTGGGATAAGACCAAATGCAGTTAGAGAATTAGGCACAATTCTATAACCCTTTCTCTAATAAGTGTTAATGGTTTTTCTCTCTGTGTATCTCATGCATAAAACAGACCTCCTATTTATAGGAAATTGTTAGGAATTAGAAATTCCCGGTATTAAAGAGTCGGTCACCTCAAGTATATGTAATTGTTAGAAAGCTCGTAGTCGTAGTTATCTTAAGTTAAGTAGTATTTAGTTTAGTATCACCGTGGAGGACGGACGGGTCTTTACCCACTGTATGCCTGATCCACAGCCCGATGTGTGGCGATTTATGTAAGACTATAAATACTCTCTACCTTCCAAGGTAGAGAGTTGGAGCTCATAATAATATCTTTCACTTTCTCTCACTAAGTTCCCTAAACCTCTAACTTTCTCTCTCTAGAATTCCACTTATTCGCCACCTTGTTGTTATGGTTTGATGTGTATGTGAAAAGTTATATCTTACAATTGGTATCAAGAGCCATGGTTAGATCATATCTTGCACATCTTTGGGTTTCTAGTGGTTTTTAGGTGGTTTTTGAGTTTGAAAAAGTTTAGTGGTTTTTGCATCATTTGGTTGATTTCTTGTGTTAAAGTTTGAATTTTGTTAGTACTTTTATGTTTAGAATCATCACAAGTGTTTAGGTTTTCATTTGGTAAGCTTGAATCATCTTGGTTGGGTTGTTTTTGGATTGAAAAGTGATGTTTATATGGTTTTTCTTGCTAGCGACTTAGCTCACAGATTATTTTCTTCATAGCGACTTGCTTTACAAATTTGTAGCGAGTTAAAGTTTTAGACCTAGCGAGTTAGATCTAGCGAGTTAAAGTACAAGTAGTGGACTCTCCACTACGAGTAGCGACTTGGTGGTAGCGACTTGGTCTGTAGCGAGTTTCTCTTTAGCGACTTGTATCTCTAGCGACTTGAGTAGCGAATTGCTGCCAAAATTTTGCTAGCGACTTGAGTCGTAGCGAGTTACTACTTAGCGACTTGGATTTGTCTAGCGACTTGGGACTCTAGCGACTTAGTGGTGTAGCGAATTAAGTGTTAGCGACTTAGTTCATTATCTTCTAGCGACTTAGTGCATTATCTCCTAGCGACTTGAGTGATTGTTTATGGTTTTCTCTTGATTTAGTAAAATTCCGTGAAAGAATCTATTTCCCGGTTTAATCATAGAGTTATAAAATCCCGTATAATCTGTTAACATGTCTACCAACGTTCCTACTGTCATCTCCACTGTTGCCGAGGATGTTCAAGCAGCTGGCTCAGATACTCGTCCACCCATGCTTGACAGAACTGACTACGATTCTTGGGCTCAACGAATCAGATTGTATTGCCTTGGAAAGGAAAATGGTGTCAACATTCTCAAATCCATTGATGAAGGACCATATCGAGTTGAGACGACTAGAGACATACTTGATACTAATGAAGATGGTACTCCTGTTTACGGAATGGACAGACCTAAGATGTATGATGAGCTTGATGATAAGGATAAAAAGAGATTTGATGCAGATATCAGGGCTTCAAACATTGTTCTTCAAGGTCTTCCTAAAGACATCTACAAGCTGATCAATCATAACACTGATGCTAAGGCAGTTTGGGATAATGTTAAGATGCTTCTCTCAGGTTCAGAATTAACTATGGAAGACAGAGAATCCCAACTCTATGACGAATTTGAGCACTTCAAGATGAAACCAGATGAGAATGTCTATGAGTACTATGTGAGATTTCATAAGTTAGTTAATGACATGAGAAACATCAGAATGACTATGCCTAACATTCAGTTGAACTCAAAATTTGTGAACAACATGAATCCCGAATGGCACAAGTTTGTTACCGCTGTGAAGCTCACTAAAGGATTGAAGAATACTAACTATGAACAACTTTATGCCTTCCTCCTTCAGAATGAGAGACATGCTATGTTTGAAAAATTGATTCTCAATCAGTTCAAAACCAACCAGGGAGAGACAAACTCGTCTAATGACTCTACAGCTTTCTACTCAAACATCGGAATCACAACCAAAGCATCACAAGTCATACCCTTGGGTAATGGTAATCACAAACTCATTCCTGATCCTATGTACAAACAAGCTGATGCTGATGCTCACGTGGGTAACTTCATTAATCAACTGGCTCTTCTCATTAGTCAAAACATGAATACTCTCCCACAAACCAACAACAACCTCAGAACAGCATCTAACCCACACAATCAAGCCACTGTTAAAGATGGAAGGATCGTGGTACAACCAGTTCAGGAAAGACAGTATGATCAGGGAAGAGGTGGAGCTGGGAGAGGTTATGTTGGCAACCAGAATCGAGGAAGAAATGGTAACCAAGGTCAAGCTAAGCCAATCAAATGTTATAACTGTGGTGGTGAAGGACACATTGCAAGGAACTGCACATCTCCAAAGCGTCCACAGAATGCTGATTACTTCAGAGATAAGATGCTGCTGGCACAAGCTCAGGACAATGGTGCTGCTTTGGATGAAGAGGAATTGCTGTTTCTTGCTGAGGGCAATGCCAAGACCTATGATGCAGATGTGGATGAGCAGCCTATTCAGGAGATAGGTCACAATCATCAGAACGCCTTTCAAGTCGCTGACTGTGATGCATACGACTCTGATGTAGATGATGGACCTACTGCACACACAATTTTTATGGCTAGCATTTCTCCAATGGTTTCTCCCAAGATCTCTTCTTCACCACAAGCTGGCCCATCCAAGGACAAACTCATCTCAGAGGTATTAAAACTATACGATGATGCTGATGTGCAACAGATGCATGACAAAGTACAATCAACTGAAACAATTGAATCAAATGTTGAAAATATGGGTAATAACAATATTGTCCCATACGATCAATACGTGAAACAAAGTGAAAGTGAAGTTGTACCAAGTGATGCATCTTCTGCAGTCAACAATGACTATGTCTTTGATGAATACACTACATGTGCTCCTGATGATTCCGTAATTTCTGAACTAAATGCCTATAAGGAACGTGTTGCTATTTATGAACAACGTGCAAAATTTGAGTTGACCACTCGTGAGCAGGAAATAGATGACCAAGTGAGTACAGTAATTAGAAAAAGTAAGTTTAGAGAAGAAGTATTGAAACAAGAATTACATTCCTTGCAAGAAAAACTTTCTAAAACAGCTAAGCAAAAACAAGAACTTCAAGAAAATGTGAAAATGCTTAAGCAAGAATTTAATGCAAAGGAATCAAAACTCTTGAGAGATTTTTCTAATCTGAAAACTTTGAAAAACAAACTTGAAAACAAGTTGTACATACAAGGAAACACCATTCAGACTGCTCACATGGTCACCAAACATCGAGTCTTAAGCGATAAGCATAGCATTCCCCTTGTTGAGGAACCAAATCCAGAGGTAATTAAAAAGGCTAGAAATGCTCATAAGGTGCTTTATGATGGTAATGAAATCCTTAAGCCTAGGCAGAAACCTAGTTGCGTTGAGTGCACTGAGGAAGATAAGAAATCAAATGAAATCACTAGGGAAAAGATGAATAAGAAACAAAATGATCCCAAATGCAAAGAGAAAAACATAATTATCACTCCTCATGATTACAAGAAGGAAAACTGGATTTCCTTGAACAAGTTTAAGCCTCAGACTTTGTTGACTCCCAAACAAGTCTTCTGGAAAAAGGATTTAGATAAGCAGAAAGCGGAAAATATTGTTGAAACAAACCCTCCCCTTTGGAAAATGCCTAGAGCGACTGTGTATCCTCCTAATACACCAATGCATCTTGTACCTAGAACAATTGCCACTAAAAGCAGGACATTAATTAGCCAATACGTTATATTTCAACTATTTGTTGATTTTGAGAAAACTTGCATGAAAAGGATCACACCCACTGGTATAACTGAAGGAGAAAGGGGTTTTGAACAAATGAAAGAATGTTATTTAACTGAGGTCATGCCCTTCTTTAAACTTCTAAAAGATCACTTTGAGAGTCTTAAAAAGGGGATATATACTGATATTAAGGGAATGGAAAAGGAATTTGATGCAATGGTTGTTGAAGTTAGTGACTATGAGCGTGCACTGAAATATAATGAGATTGAGAGAAAGAACTTGCATACATTAAATGAGAATCTTATTACTGAATGTGTTGCTCAAGATGTGTTTTTCACGGCTTCAAATTGCTCTATTAATGCTTCCAAATTTCATGAACTATCTGTGGCCCTGAAAGTCTCCCATGATCGTGTCATTGAGCTTGAAAGAACTAATTCTAAACTAAACGAGAAAATTGAACTGGATGATCACGACAATTTCGTTAAACATTTTTCTAAACTAGAAGTTGAGCATTTTAATTTACAACTAAAATATCAACATCTTAAAGAAAATGTCAAAACTTCAAATGTCAAGACATCTTCAGATGCTCCAGAGTTTGATGCAGTTTTTCAAATTAACAAACGTGATGAACAGATTCAAGCTCAGTGCAACACGATCAGAAAGTTGAAAGCCCAAATCTCTCAATTAAATGGTCAAACAAACAATATGACAGGCTCCCAAATGCCTCCTCCTTTAGATTCTCAGAATTCTCAAACGTTTCATCTTCAAAACCTAGTAAATGCTTTACAAAAGGAAAACGAAAGTTTTCTAGAAGAAAATGAAAAGGTTAAACGTCATTTCAATGAGTTATTTGAATCAATTAAAGTCACTCGTAACAAAAACAACGAACAAATAGCTTCATTGCAAAAGGAAATTGAGAATCTGAAGAGTCAGGTAAAAGGGAAAATGCCAATGATCAATGGGTAGAATGGTGGATCAAAGGTTCACTCTTGTAATAAATATACTTTGTCTGTGACTTATGTCCCTCCTCATCTAAGGAACAACAAACTTGCTATTCAAACACACTTCTCATCCCTTAAGGATTGCCTAGAATGTCTGCGTGAGATTGTTGAAGAGGATAAGTTAGAGAAACCTCATGATAATGCAATTGGACATGCATGCTTATATGCCAAACGATCTCAATAAATCTTAGAATGCTTGATCACAATATGCCCAAAGTCATTAGGTGAGAGAATTAATCCTTTGATTCCATGCTCGATGCCTAATGCCAAGTATGATATGCACTCGATTCCCAATGTTTTGAATGTGAACAGTAGTGTGCCTTTAAGGGGTTCAGATTCTAGATCTGTCAATGCTAAGAAAGAGAACTCAAGTGTGCCTTCTAGGTGTACAAATCTCAGTACCTCTAGTTTTAAGAATGTGAACGGTAGTGCACCTGCATGTAGTTCAGATCCCAGCACATCTAAACAGGTGATGCAAAGAGTAGTTAAACCAACTAATGTTCCCATTCCCTCTACAGGAGTAATCAGTGACATTAAAGGGAGCAGGTCAAAGTCTCAAGACAATACAAGGAATGATAGGACCTCGCAAGCTAAGAATGTGCACTGGAAAAGAGTAGAAGAACAATCTAGGAACTTTAAGCTTGATTCGAATAAAACGAATCATGTTGATTCTAGTATTAGCCATAGGCGTACTGTAATTAATTCGAATTCTGATACTATTTGCAAACCTTGTACTGATGTCTGCTTGAATTCTGTTTCTAATCATGAATGTGGTGTTAATGTTCTGCCTAATGATGTTAATTGTCCTGTTCTTATTGTTAATGCTAAGAAGGCTAAAAGGCAAAAACGAAAGAAAGTTAGAAAACAGTGGAAACCCACAGGAAGAACATTCAGTAAAATAGGCTTTTATTGGACACCTGTTGGTCTTAAGACTAATCAGATAATGCCCACTAGAAAATGGATGCCTACTGGTAGAACTATTCCCTTAAGAAGTGATCACACTGTGAACAGGGCTAATACTGACACTAGTACTGCATCTATTCACAACGATTCCATTGCCTCACTTTCTGATATGAATGCTTCTATTTCTGATGTGGGTGTTCCAAACATTGTTACTAACCAAATGGAACCCATTCTAGCATGGGGATCCCAATTATCCAGTTATCCATTCTTGTCAGTGTTCAACTGCAGATCGTTCAAATTGTTCTGTGGTACCTGGACTCAGGCTATTCCAAGCATATGACTGGAGACCGGTCGCTGCTCATGAACTTCGTGAGCAAATTCATCGGGACTGTTAGATTTGGTAACGATCATTTCGGTGCTATTATGGGTTATGGAGATTATGTTGTTGGTGATAGTGTCATCTCTAGAGTGTATTATGTGGAAGGTTTAGGTCATAATCTGTTCTCTGTTGGTCAATTCTGTGATTCTGATCTAGAAGTAGCCTTCAGAAAACATACCTGCTTTGTTAGAGATCTTAATGGTAAGGAACTGTTAAAAGGAAATCGTGGCTCAAATCTTTACACCATCTCTATCGATGACATGATGAGGGCCTCTCCAATCTGCTTGTTATCAAAGGCTTCAAAAACAAAGTCATGGTTATGGCATCGTCGTCTCAATCACTTGAACTTCGGCACCATCAACGATCTTTCCAGAAAGGACTTAGTTGTAGCTTTACCTAGACTAAAGTATGAAAAGGATCATCTTTGTTCAGCATGTCAATTGGGAAAAAGCAAGAAGTATGCCCATAAACCCAAACCTACTAACTCTGTCACAGAAGTTCTTCATATGATTCATATGGATTTATGTGGACCTATGAGGGTGCAGAATATCTTTGGGAAGAAATATGTGTTAGTTGTGGTTGATGATTACTCTAGATTCACCTGGGTCAAGTTCTTAAGGACAAAGGATGAAACTCCTGATATCATCATCAAACTCATCAAACAGCTGCAGGTTCGACTAAACAAAACTGTCAGAATTATCAGAACAGACAATGGAACTGAGTTTGTCAACAAACAACTTAGTGAATTCTATGAAAGCGTTGGAATCAGCCATCAAAGAAGTGTTCCACGAACCCCTCAACAGAATGGTGTAGTTGAAAGACGAAATCGTACTCCTGTTGAAGCCGCAAGAACTATGCTTATCTACTCAAAGGTTCCAATGTTTCTCTGGGCTGAAGCAATTGCCACTGCATGCTACACACAAAATCGTTCCCTGATTCACACTGTTCATGGAAAAACTCCATATGAACTTGTCCACAACAGAAAACCTAATCTATCTTTCCTTCGTGTGTTTGGTGCATTGTGTTATCCAACTAATGAGGGTCAATACTTAGGCAAACTTAGGGCTAAAGCTGACATTGGAGTATTTGTAGGATATGCACCAAACAAAAAGGGATACCGAATCTACAACAAAAGAACCCGAAATATCATGGAAACAATTCACGTTACGTTTGATGAGCTGACCGGTCAAATGGCTCCTGGACACTCCAGCTCAGGACCCGCACTTCAAAACAGTCCCATTGGATCATCTCTTGTTCCAAAATCTTCTCAAGAAACTCCATATGTACCTCCATCTGAAGATGACTTAAAGAAATTGTTTGATAATATGTTTGATGAACTGTATGATTCAATTACTAATGAGGTGTTGATCCCTACAACAGAGGATGCTCATATTCCTGTGAATGAAGTCAATCCTTCAGTATCAATATCTTTAAGTCAAGAAGCACCTGCTACTGATCCTTCAGTCTCATCAACAAATCATCATTCTTCAAATGTACATCATGGAAATGTTTCTGGCATCAATGATGAAGTTAATCCCTTTGCCACTCCTGAAGATGCTCCATTTGAAAACATATTTGCTACTCCTGAATCATCATCAGAACCACCTTCTTCAGGAGACATCGACTCTGCTACCTCAGTTCCTCAACAACTGCCACATGAACACCTCAGAAAATGGACTCACGATCATCCATTAGACAACATCATTGGAAATCCCTCTCGTCCTGTATCAACCCGGAAACAACTTGCAACCGATGCCTTATGGTGTTTCTTCAACTCCGTACTATCTAAGATCGAACCAAAAGATGTTAAAACCGCCATGAATGAAGACAGCTGGTTCAATGCCATGCAAGATGAAATTCATGAGTTTGATCGACTTGATGTATGGGAGTTAGTACCTGCTCCAGATTGTGCTATGATTATAGCTCTCAAATGGATCTTCAAAGTAAAACTTGATGAGCATGGTGATGTGTTGAAGAACAAGGCTCGATTAGTTGCTAAAGGATATCGTCAAGAGGAGGGTATAGACTTTGAAGAATCTTTTGCTCCAGTTGCTCGAATCGAGGCAATCAGAATCTTTCTGGCTAATGCTGCTAGTAAGAACATGGTAGTATATCAGATGGATGTAAAGACGGCATTTCTGAACGGAGATCTTAAAGAAGTCGTCTACGTCAGCCAACCTGAAGGATTTGTGAATCAAGAGCATCCTACTCACGTTTATCGTTTGAAGAAGGCTCTTTACGGTTTAAAGCAAGCTCCAAGGGCATGGTATGATACGCTGTCAAAGTTTCTTTTATCAACCGGATTCATCAAAGGAGCAGTTGATCCTACATTGTTCACCAGGAAGTCAGGCAATCATTTAATTCATGTTCAAATTTATGTTGATGATATTATTTTTGCCTCGACAGACCCAATGGAATGTGATCGTTTTTCAAATGAAATGAGTTCAAAGTTTCAAATGTCAATGATGGGACAAATGTCATTTTTCTTGGGATTACAAATTTCACAAAGTCCCGGAGGCATTTTCATAAATCAATCTAAATATGCAACAGAGATTTTAAAGAAATTTGGATTTGATTCAAGTGACCCTGTTGACACCCCCATGATTGACCGAACCAAACTAGATGAGGACCTCTCAGGGATCATGATTGACCAAACAAAATATCGTAGTATGATTGGATCCCTGATGTACCTCACAGCTAGTAGACCAGACATCTTGTTCGCTGTTTGCATGTGTGCTAGATACCAGGCTAAGCCTACTAAAAAGCACCTTGAAGCGGTTAAACGGGTCTTTCGATATCTCCAAGGAACCATCAATATGGGACTTTGGTACCCAAAAGACACCGGTATGTCACTAACAGCATATGCAGATGCAGATCATGCAGGGTGTCAAGATACTCGTCGAAGTACGTCAGGAGGTGCTCAGTTTTTGGGTGATAAGCTTGTGAGCTGGTCGTCAAAGAAGCAAATGAGTACTTCTATTTCCTCTACAGAGGCTGAATACATAGCCATGTCATCTTGTTGTGCTCAAATCTTATGGATGAGATCTCAATTATCTGACTATGGCTTTGAATTCAACAAAATCCCTCTGTACTGTGATAATAAAAGTGCTATTGCTCTCTCATGCAACAACGTTCAACACTCAAGAGCAAAGCATATCGACATTCGACATCATTTCATCAGGGAACAAGTGGAAAAAGGTGTGGTGGAACTATATTTTGTGAGGTCTGAATATCAGTTAGCAGACATCTTCACCAAAGCTCTTCCAAGAGAACGTTTTGAGTTTATTCTTCCACGACTTGGTTTGAAAAGCCTTCAACCAGAAACTCTCAAACGTCTTCAGGAGGAAGACGAGGAGTAAATGGTTTCCTTCATCTATCTCTTGTATATATCTATTCGAAAAACAAAATACAAAATAATAAAACCTTCAAAAATCAAATAGAAAAATATAAAACTTTCAAAATCCATAAAAAATTTGAAAAAAAAAATTTGAAAAATCTTCAAAAAATATTGTCTTTTTTTCATGTTTCTCTCGATTCGATAATATCTACGGTCTTGAGGTTGTCATTCAAAGAATGACACGGGACTTTAGATGTTGTTCGAATTTTTATATATATATAAAAAAAAAAAAAAAAAAAAAAAAAAAAAAAAAAAAAAAAAAAAAATTTGGGAGAAAGAGAAAAAAATGGTTTATTGTCATTTTTCAGGCAATAACCCGGTTTTAAAAGAAAGAACAGAGCCATGTTTTACCATGTTTTCAAAATTCCATGCTCTGATTCTATAAACATTTATCTGCTGAAAACTAAATGCTTTGACAAATAACTCGGTCTCTATTTTTGATAATCATCAGGACTTATATGTCAAAATCTCTATCTCTCAATCAACAACCTATGTCATTGATTGAGGGGGAGAATGATTTCAATTAAATTAAAAAGTTATTTGGCATTAAATTGTTTTCAAAAGATATACATGCATGTTTTATCAATGGATTTTAAAGTCTTAAAATCCGATCCTTATCAGTTAAAACGCTTTCATAATCAAGTCACAATTCCCCTTAAAAGCTTTCAAAATCAATTTAAATCAATAAGAGATCACAAATCTCAAATGATTTTATAATTGTGATCGGGGGAGAATGTGTGATTTAAATTGGATTTAAACTGATAATTAGGTAAATGGTTTTATAAGGATGTACATGCTATCCTGCCCACATGTGACAAACGATTTCAAATTTTCCATGCACATGTTGAGGGGGAGCATCTATCTTAAACCTATGATTTGAAATGTGATAAACTTATCTCAATGTGCAAGGTCCCTCTAGTATGTGCAAAACTCTTTTCAAATCTCGAGGCACATATTGAGGGGGAGCGAATTTATGGAAACCTCATCCTTCCCGGAAATGCTATTTCTACTTGATTTGATGTGGGAAGTGATGTTGATATCTTTTAGAAAATGGTAATCAAAGAAGTTAATTCTTTCTCTTGCCTCCGTGTGCAAAACATTTTCAAATATTTGATGCACATGTTGAGGGGGAGTTCTCGTTCTAAAAAATATCAAAAACAATTCAGGTACAAAATGCTTTGATAATATATCACAAGTATCTGAATTGATTTTCAAATGGTTTTCAATTGGATCCAATGGCAGATGAACAATACCAAATAGACCGACCAACTTTACTTTATGTACGGTGATATAAGGATGTTAAGGTTAGGTATTGGTTCCCATGATCCGCCAGAACCGGAGGGATCTACCCAGGGACAATCCACTAGTTAGTGTAGAAGTCCTTAGGTATGATGATAAAAGGAGAAAAATGAGATATGGGAAGAGTGCGGACTAAGACTGAGCTAGTACTGGAATAAACCCAACAAGGTTCTAGTTATGAAGTCTCGGTAAGCACTGAAGGGGTTGAAGAATTAAAAAGAATTGAATGAGAATAGGGTGAAAACAAATAGCCCTCCATTAATTCAACCTTAGGGCAGAAACCGGGTTCAATTCATATGCTACTGATGGTAACATCGGTATTGAAGACAAGACGTCATGGACCCAGTGACGCACTGCACTTCAACTTTCCAAACCACTCAAGTTCCTCTTAAAAGGACTTGTTTCATTCTCACGGGGAACCGACATTATCTATCGACTTTCTCTTAGAGATGGTTGATATTGAAGAAGGAGACCCTCTCCCTAGTCTCCGGCACAGGATTCAAATATGCACATATTGAGTCTAGAGCCACGAGATCATCAATAAATCTCATTAGGACACTTTCAATGAAGACTCTCTGTTTCATACAATGTGGAAAGAGAGATTATATCTTGAGTCCTACGCATTATCCTTGTGGTATTGCCAGAACATCTGAGTGATGTGTATACATATTCACAATGAAGATGGAAAACCTTCTGGAGCCATCATCAAACAAGCTCCTGGTAGGTGGCATGTGAGATCTATCTAATAGATCAACCATGTGACAACTGAACAGAAACAATGGGGAGATTCAATCTTTTGAATCAATCCTGGTTCAGGTTATGGATTGACGGATACCTTTGAAAAACCGGTCTTTGTGCTTAACAACTCTTTTCTTTAGCACATCGACCGTGTACTCATTTTTCAAACCAAAAGGTGTTTTTATGATTGATAATTGATTTTCAATAAAACCTTCGTTGTATTGCAAAAACAATTTCTATTGAGCAATACACGATTGTTTTTCAAATCTCTTTTTATCAATCAGTGGACTTAAAATTCGCTGGTTCACTCACTCCGTGTTGTCTTCTTTGAGACGTTCCGGTTTGAGAACAGCTAGAACAGCTGCGAAACCCTGTCAAGGAAATTCTTCGGAATTTTACCTGATCACAGGCAGTACATGTACTGATCAACGGGGAACCGTGGGCCGTGTACCTCAATTCAACGAAAGTGATCAAAGACACTTTCGTGCGATTTATTGCTAACTGTTGTATGCAGGTACACCCGACGTTTGCAGCTGATCAGAATGAAGCGGTCAATCCATAGCCGCATGCTCACTTAACACATTCAACTCAAAGAAATCATGATTAGTGCATCAATGACTCTGATATTTTCACTCCAAGCTTCTGCTACGCTGCTGCCAATATCATGATTCAACAAATGCTTCCGCTACTCTGATGAGAAGACATCATGATCCAGAATGTGAGCATGTCGGTCCTAAAGTCACAACACCACAAAGGATGTCTTAGAGATTTTTGATAGCTGATGATCTCAAAAGATGGCTCAAAATTATTATCACGTGGATCAGTAAAAGACCTCCACTTGGAGTATCCAAACATGCAATGTGAAGAATCAATGACTACGAGCTTAGAAGCAAAGGACTACATCAAGAATGCAAGAACAATTTTTAATGTAATATCTAGATGTATTCAATGTAATTTTGGTACATGATTGAGGTGACCTCCCTTAGGGGGAGATTGTTAGGAATTAGAAATTCCCGGTATTAAAGAGTCGGTCACCTCAAGTATATGTAATCGTTAGAAAGCTCGTAGTCGTAGTTATCTTAAGTTAAGTAGTATTTAGTTTAGTATCACCGTGGAGGACGGACGGGTCTTTACCCACTGTATGCCTGATCCACAGCCCGATGTGTGGCGATTTATGTAAGACTATAAATACTCTCTACCTTCCAAGGTAGAGAGTTGGAGCTCATAATAATATCTTTCACTTTCTCTCACTAAGTTCCCTAAACCTCTAACTTTCTCTCTCTAGAATTCCACTTATTCGCCACCTTGTTGTTATGGTTTGATGTGTATGTGAAAAGTTATATCTTACAGAAATACTCTTGGCTATTCAATGGAATTATGAGTATTAATCGGCCCATTAATAGCCTCATAATTATCCCCATTATAGCCGTTAGTGGTTACATGACCAATTAAACGTGGTCATAATGCAGTTGAAACTGCCACTTGAATAGGTCAAAGCCGTTACAAGCAATACCTTAACAATAGCAGTACTTTCATACTACTATCAGTACTTTCATAGTGCCATCAGTGGTTACACAGCTTCAGTGTAAACACAACATCAGTGAGACACCACTTCAGTGGAAACACTGATCCAGTGGAAGTACTGCTTCAGTGGAAACACTGATACTCAGTGGTAACCACAACAGTAATTTCACAAAGCACTACCAATCCAAACCACTACAAGAGTCAGGATGTTCATGGACCTTATGGGTGTACACTCCGTACCTCATAACCCATTACAAGGTGTGAACTAATCCCACAAGTGCACTAAATTTTCCAACATTAATATTGTTATAAGTTATGACATGCCAGATTCTGCTGATACATATCTGCACAGGGTTGGTTAAATGTGAATGATAATTCCCTATTTCGTCTTTTAGGGTACACAAGCTAATTTCTTAACTTGGTTTGTTTCAATGTATTGGTAGGTGGGAAGAGCTGGTAGATTCGGTACCAAGGGTCTTGCAATCACTTTTGTAGCATTTTCTTCAGACTCTGATGTTCTTAATCAGGTGATTATTTTTGGATGGTGTTCGATGTTGTAGTTGCCAGATAGCTAATGAAGAATTAGAATGTCATTGTTTTGATTTGGCTCCGAAATTTAAATCATTTTTATGTTGCAGGTCCAGGAAAGGTTTGAGTTCGACATAAAGGAGCTTCCAGAGCAAATTGATACTTCGACATATAGTAAGTCTATTTCACAATGTGCATAATACTGTAATGATTGTAACTGATATTTACTAGAGTGTTACTGCTTCTGTCTAAGAATTGCATTTAGAGTTTAGTTATTTACAGTGTCTTTATGCACACAGAGAAGTCAAACTCTTAAAGAGTTTTGCACTTGAGAGTTAATAGCAGAAAGCATGCGTAGTTAGTAGATATTACATAATGAGTTCTTTTCCATATGTTACGTCGCTTATGTTTTTGAAGCAGCAGCATCAAAAGATCCCTCCTTAATGCCGCAGAGGAAGTTTACATGATGACTAATCTTTTCAATGAGTTAAACACGCTTTAAAGGTGATTTCTATTTCTTGACATGGATGGAATGAGTGATCAAATAATTTATTTACTTAGATAAAATACTGCATATTTCAGTTTTTAACTCTATGAATCATTTGTTATGCATTGCTATCATGTGGACTTACCACTCTCTCAATATAACCGTATGCTATATAAATCAGTTTGCTCTGTATGGGCCTGATTAAACATGAACGTCAACTTATGATCATATACGTCGAGTATTTATATCATACTATCTGTTGAACAGGGAAAAATTTAGCCTAAAAGACTTGCATCCTTTCCATCATCTCACACGTACTGAAGTTAAATGTAGAATACGGAGGGTAGGATAACTAATCAGAAAGAACAAAGAACAATGAAAATGTATAGGGAGGGTAGGATAATTCATCCCCATATTGATAATAAGAGCAACCAGCACGGATATAACGAGATTGAACCCCAGTTGACGCTTTCCTACATGGCATGTCGATTTGATTTTGGTAAACTCATGCATAATTTATTATTGTACCTTGAATACTCAACGCCACAGAGAAAAAAAACTATAGTGTAAAACTTATATATCGAAGTAGGTTGCTTACTTTCTTGAATTAATAGCTAAATCACATTCTAAAAAGATTGTAAGAAAGAATGATCATACCATAATTGTTAACAGTTCAATAATTAGTTATGGTAATCAATTAGTCCAAGAATTTTGCCCAACCCATTAGCCTAACTAACAGTATCAAGGTGGCAGGTTTTTATACAGACTAATCTGAGTTTGTAGCCAAAGAACCATTGTCTTATGTGCAAATCCAATATAGAAATTTACGTGAAATCTGGAACATGACTGGTCGAGACAGTCTTCTCTATAATATAATCAAAAGTTTTAAATGTCAAATACTTGTTGATTAGTTTAGTATAGTATTCACCTTTGTAAGTCTCCCAAGGATACACAATGCCGTTGTTGTCTTGATCAAAGTATGGGACATGCTGTTGGAGCACACTCATATCTCGAGCATCATGTTGTGGTGTGCCATCGGGATGTCCATATCTGGTGCAGCCATAGCTCTAGCCATGTCTTTGGAACAACACGTACAAAGTCAGTCAAGTAAAAAACTTAATTTCATAAAATTTGAAATTACAATAACTTACATGGCTTAGGAATTGATGGCTCGAGGTCGGTACTAACAGGTCGTTGGGCGGTAACCGGTGCCTTTGGTGCCACTGTGGCCATTGCAACCGGGTCATCACTCTTCCCCATCTTTATCATGTGGAAATAGGACATGGGAATGTGATTTATAAAAGCAAAAGTTGGTAGAAACTTATTTCAAAAGTAATTATACATTTATAGATGTGTATAATTGAACATGAAATTAGCCTTCTCAGTTACTCGATCAAAATTTAGATATAAATGTACTGCAATTACATGCGTGCAATCTTTTGTAACTACATAAAATTTTTACTTACACAAATGCAACTATGCAATTGATATTGGTGGCATGAATATTGCATGGCCTTGTTGGCCAACTAATTTTCATACATTGTTGGATCTTTTGCATACATAAACTCCTACCTTTGTTACAATATAGTTTTGAACAGCAATACCATGTTCAATACGTCTTCTCATGGGCCATCCTATGCATCTTGGCACAATATTCAAACAAGCTTCCATTATAGCAACGCCAAACCCCTTCCTTTGACAGCATACCTTCCTCGTCCTTGGCAAGTGCATACAAAATCGCCCATTCAAATTTAGCGGCAGCCCTGTATCACAACCATAGAGAGACACTTAGGTTAACACCTTAGGATTAGATACATCAACTTGATAGCAAGAAACTAATAACCAGTAAATATAAAAATACAAAATACTCGGTAACATCACAATCTGATGCTAGCAGAATTCGGATCCAACACACTAACTTAAACTCAACAAAAAACAATCATTGGTTTTTTGTAATGTCCAGTTGTCCACAAGCAATTAAGAATCTAAATTCTAGCTGATCAAAGGATTGTTTGAACTAACCATCCAAAAGGATCAAACGCTACTCGATTCCCTTCAGTCATGTTCCAAATCTCTCCAAGTGTAAGCTTATCCGGCACTGTTTTAGCATACTTTCCCACCTGCATCCACATGACCACATCCCTTTCACCCATCTTTAATTGGAGATGTCCTAAATGCAGCTTTTATGTTGAGAAATCGGAGAGTTGTAATCATATTTCTTGCAGATTAGTTACTTTGCTTTGGTTTTTAGTTAATAGTCCGGTTATCGTGTATCTTACTGATATCAACATGTTAATGAATTATGTTGCAGGTGTGAATATGAGTTTTGTTATGAGTGTGGAATGGAGTATCATGAAGGTCCATGTCAACTTACTAGATGATTCCACCTGCTAGAATATGAATTTCTTGCAATGTACACTATACATCCAACTTCTAAGTAGTACGCATCTACATATTTAACTGAATTAGGTGGCAACCGGCCGGTTATAGTCACTCATAAAGAGTAAGTCGATTTGTTTGGTGTCAATTAGACTCCACTTCTCTTTTTCAAATGGCACGTTGATCTTATATACAAATTCAAATATGTGCATTACTATATGAGAAAACACCAGCACGTCGTGAACATGCGTTCATAAGGTAGTTGAACCATGGCAGGCTCAAGTATTGCGAGTAGCCACAAAAAAAATCATGCGTATCATCACTTTAAATATGGAGGTTTTTAAAGGAGGTGAATGTGAGCATAGAGCCTAAGTGTAGTTTAATGGGTTAAGTAGTGTAATTTAATAGATTATTGGCGTTTAATTTTCATAGGACATAAACCAAAGTAAAGAAAAAAAGTTCAGAACCCAATTACCGAACAAAATTATGAGAAAGAGATATGAAACATGTATTTGGGATATATTTAAGGGCTCGAGATTAATAATCATAAGATACAAATACAATAAGTTATCGAATAACCATTCTTTTTTTGTTGAGTTCATTATTCATTATATAAGTGTATTATAAAATTTATTTTCATGCCTTTGGCTTTGCCCGTTTGGAAATAAATTATGTAGATAAAAGTTAATAAAAAAACTAACTTATAAAAAAAAACGCATATATTTATATATATTATGGTAACATCAATTATAGTTGTAAATTGTTAAATTTAACTTTTAATTACTTTTTAGTATATATTTGTTATACTAAAACCTAAAAATAAAAACCACAAGTCATACCCGTCCATCGGACGGGTTTTGACACTAGTATATATATATATATATATATATATATATATATATATATATATATATATATATATATATATATATATATATATATATATATATATATATATATATATATATATATATATATATATATATATATATACTAGTGTCAAAACCCGTCCGATGGATGGGTATGACTTGTGGTTTTTATTTTTAGATTTTAGTGACTTGTGGTTTTTATTTTTATGATTTAGTGGATCAAATATATACTAAAAAGTAATTAAAAGTTTATAATTGATGTTACCATAATTCATTAAACGACTAAAAGCAGGTAAGTACTTTGATTTGTGGTTTTTATGTTTAGGATTTAGTAGAATAAATATATAGTTAAAAGTTATTAAAAGTTAAATTAAACGGTTAAGAAGTATAATTGATGTTACCATAATCCTTAAAACGGCTAAAAGGAGATAACTACTTTTTAACATTTTGTTCTAAACAATATTAATCATGAACATCTTTTACATTTGATAATATTATTAACATTTATTATTATTAACATTTTTTACAGGTTGTTAAAATAACTCATAATCATTCAATTGAATCAAGTAGCACAAACTACAACTTAATCCTAGATATATGTAATATTTGCGTCCAGCTTTACTTTACACAATTGTTATTTAACCCTTACAAAGAAAAGAACACGCAAAAATATCGATCTGTTTGAAATTTGCTATACATAACCGTTATCTCTAAGCCTTGAACAAGGATAAAAGAGCACGCAAAAATATTGATCTAATCGGAATTTGTCGAACACTATACACCGCTGCAGCTAGACGCGGGTACTCGTCTATTTTTATAACGCGAAAACAAAAGAAATCTGGAAGAGTTAAGTTAATGTATGTGGTGACCCCGATAATAACTTCTTAAAAATATAATTTTTGGCCATTTAAAGTTGGGTTGTTTGACATTTTTGTTTTCATGCTCTCACTGATTACATCGACCATGCATTGATCCATAGCTTATACGACCAGCGGAGTACTTGCTTAATGCAATGGTGACGTATACGCGGTGTGTGAAAGTCTTGTAATGTTATCTAACATGTAAAATACGAGTAACGTACATTCATTGGTGACAATAAATGTCCACTTTTGTGTTTATTTTAGAGTTATAATGACCAAATTCTTTAGTTTGAAAGGTTTATAATATGCGTTTTGTGTGTACTTTTATTCGTGGTTGATTCTGTTGGTATATGGTGGTGATGATATATGAACACTAATATATGGAGTATATGAAGAACAAACGAATTCATTGCTTTCTAATTGATTGTAATATAGATAGAGAAATAGAAGACATGATGAAATGTATAACAAAACCATAAATTAAGGAGGTGCAAGTGTAAAATTTAATGTGTGTACTTTTACTGCTGCAAGTATAAAATTTGTAGCGGTGAATAGAGCACATAACTTAAAAAGCTGATAACTTGATAGGACTTTCGTAATCCGTAAGAAATCACGACTATCGAAAGTAGTAGACTTTGCCCATTCTCAGTAAACTGATTGCCAAAGATATTACCCGCAGAAGTGAAAAAGATAGGATATCGCATGAAGCTTTAGTTCAATCAAATCAAAACATATACAACTTTTTTGGTTCATGACCTACAAATCATTACATGAAAGCCAGGATTGTAATCAATGTTTACATCAGCTTCTATAATTGTTGCTGTTAATATGGAATTAGATTTGGGTTGTTGCCCACAACACCCTTACAAAAGTATACATACAATATCACCACCAAGAGACACACTTTATCAGATAGCTAACAGTCTAAGATACACTTTATCCTACTCTTTATCTGGTCTCTGTTGAACTGTTCAATTCAGAACCAAGAATTCCTCAGGATTTGGCTTTAACAACAAACCCATGGTTGGGCGACCCTCAATGCATTTTCCTTGGTTATCTATGTTAAAAAACCACACACATTAATATATTGTTCAGCTCAAGATTAATTTATTTCTATGTCTTGAATCAAGATAATGCGATTCTCTTTTCTTTTGAGCAAAAGTCGGACCCATAAATGGAAACAGAAGCTCTCTCATCATTCATTGTTTTTATTGATTATATAACCTCATATCAACTAAATATGACCCACGATGAAAAATTGAAAATAATGGTTACAAAAATGAACTTACTCGACTAAGAAGCTGTAGATGGAGCCAGCTCGATCTTTGTCAGTACACCTGGTGATTAAGTCAAGATAAAGCATGGCTTCCTGAGGTTGAAGGCCTTCCATGAAGAACTTAAGGAGGTGAGAGTGCGTGCTCGGAATCACATCTAAAGATTGCTCAAATAGTTTCTCTTGCTGGCCTAGAGTCAACCCTGCGGCTTCCATCAATGGTAAAATCCCTCTTTCTTCCTCGTGAAAGTGCTCTTTGCAATTTTCCTGAAGATGCAAATTTTATATCTTAAGGAAGTATCTACAAATTTGATGATATATTTCATTTTAACTCTTTGATGATATCCATCTTAAGCGTTGTTCATACCAAAAAAAAATGTCCTAGTGTGTAAGCAGACTTGGTCGCAACTCGCTACGAAGCATTTAAATCTGATTGATGCCCTTTCCACTAAAATAAGAACATGAAGCATACCTATTTCTACCTCCGAACGCTACCTTTTTGAGCTCCATATTATAATGTTATCCAGTTGTATTTTATTTTATTCATTTTCGGACCCATTTTGACCCATCGAAAAAAAGGCTAAAAATACCAAAAAAAATGACATAATACTTACCTACGATGACACCGAAGTACATATTTGCGTCAGCGTCTTTGCAAGTAATAATCTCCCATAACATAATCCTAAAGGAGAAAACATTCACCTGTAACATCCCAACCTAATAGATAAAAAGTAAGGTTAAACCTGAAAATAAAAATCATAAAACGAAAAAACAATGCTTTAGAGGGCCATATTTACCTTCTCATAAACTTTATTACTGCTACCTTTTAGCAACACCACAACCTACAACCGCCATCACCATCGGTTTGATCTTTGTTTACAATCACAGCTAACACAATTTTATTACATCCAATACATGTAATCAACTTAGAAGTAAAAAAAAAAAAAAAAAAAAAAAAAAAAAAAAAAAAAGCAATGCAATAAAAACAAATTTAAAAGCGAATTCACATTAAATATTTTTATTAAAAGCCGATTTACCAATCTTCCGAACCTGACGTTCTCGCTCACTCATCCTCTGAACGCACCGGACCCCAACATCACGATTACATGCAATTACAGATCTTGTTATTCCTTTGCATATTGGGATCGAATTTTTAGTAGTGATGACGATTATTCTAGATTAACGGAGATGTTGAGAGGATAGTTATCAAACCGATCAATGAGGCGATGAGGCAAATACTTTTGAGATCACTGGGTTCTGGACTGGGCCACAACCCCCAGCAGGTTAACCCAAACATACCATATATTAACCCAACACTTAACTATTATTTTATGCAACACGTTATTAAAAAAGGAACCACCTTATTAAAAAAGGAACCGACGTCGTGTTTTGAGTAATAGCGGCACCAAATATCAAGGTTGGCTGATCAGTGGCATAAGAAAGCCTTCCATTCAGAGTCGGAGCTAAGACGATATTCTGTCCACCAGCCTAATATGGTTTAACACAATTAGTAAATGTAGTAGACAATAAAAACCTTCATAAAAGTTGTTTTATATGTAAAATGGCTTATTTTGACATTGATTTTGAGTGCAACATTCTCAAAATACCAGTTAGGCATCTTCGTGACATGTTGCAGCTTACAACACTAAGAAAAGATTTCCATCTCAGTTTCACAAATGAATTTCAACCAAGGAAATTCTATATTAAATAGTGCTTATGTTCATTCATCTGGCGTGTGGATGACGCGTCGCAAACACTTCACAGAGACCATCAGATCAAATGGTTTAGTTATGTCTACTTAATGGTAGATCATGTGTGTATAACGTCGTTGATTTATAGTTCCTGCACATGCATGATGTCACAATTCTCAATTTCCGGTCATTTCTCAAACTCCATATTTATCATTTCATATCAATTTATTCATGACTTTACATTTCACATTAAACGCGTAAATTTTATATTAAAGAAACGTTATCGCGTGAGTTATTATTTTGAATATTTAATCCGTTACTTCTAAAAATGATCCCGATCTATTTTTATACTTACATTTAGTTACAAAAACTATATTTTGAGTTTAACTAGTGTTTTGAATTTATTTCGTATATAAATCGTTAAATTTATATTGTTACAACGTTTTTCTTAAAAACTACCCGGTAATTATTGTATCACTCAAATTTTACAAGGAATGTATTTTTACAATTTTTATGATATCAATATACTTTACTTTGATCTATTAAAAATTCCTTTTACCTAAAACTACCCTAAATACTAAAATGTATGTACAAGTTACAAACTATATTTATTTAAACTTACACTTACTTACACATTATATACATAATACATTTAAAGAAAAAAAAATATATTATTGAGATGCATCCCCCCCAAAACCGGCCAAGGGGGGGGGGGGAGGGTGAGACATTAAATGAAGTGGTAACATTTTCTTATATATACTAGATTTACACTCAATCTCACTTTTCACACTTCAATCACCAATAATTCAAGGTCTAGCCAAGATATTATTTCTCTCTTTTTTTCTTTTATCAAAACCGGCCAACACATATATCAAGAAGGGATCCTCAAAATTTTTCAAGCTCAAGTTATTAACAATCTAGATTACACTCTTATTAGGTTTTGAAATAAAAACCTAGGGTGTTTAGGTTAAACCTTTGTTCTTTGCACCTCATCATAGTAGCTTGTAAGCATTTCATTTTCATTTACATCTTTCACTTTCATTTCCTATGTATTTCATCAATTTTTAGCAAGTATGCAAGACTTATGTTGATTTATACCATTTTTACATTGATTTTTAGAGTTTATTACATATAAGTCATCCTATAATTATTCCCTTGTTATATTTTGGTCTTGATGATGTTTAGGAACCCATGACACCCTAAGAAGGTGTATGGTAGGATTAGATTAGCTTTGGAGTTGATTTGAAGGGATTGGAATAGGTTTAGTACGAGAAAAACTATTTTCGACAAGTATAAAAAGTGGTCTGTCCTTATTTTGTTTTTCTGGAAAATCCGACAGTAGGCACAAATTTTTGGCCTAGATATTTAGAAAATATACTTTAAAACGAATCCGTGGCCGCTTGAACGGATTAAAACGGAGTTATAACGAAGAAGTTATGAATTTTTCAAGTTTGACGACGAAATATATATTTTTCTGAAATTTCAGCAACATATTTATCTTTTGTACGAGTCAAAAACGAGCCTTAAGCTTCATAAATTATTTCGACTTATCAAAAATATATTAGTATACTTTGATACGAAGCTAAGGACATATAATATGTAGAAAACGGATTTGAAACGACAAAGATATACACGTTTTCATAAAATTGCCGTAACTATTATTTTTAGAAAAAACTATATTATTTTTACGAGATAAGTGTTACGGTAACTAAAACGACCATGTTGACGGCTGTTTTTAACTATGATGTAGAACTTTTTGAAACGAAATGTCTTCTAATAAAATCAAGATCACCAAGCATATTTTCTAAAACGACCAACCGTTTGTATAGCGGAGTTTTAATAAATTAATTGCGGTTGCTTAAACTTTGCCGAAACTCACTTTTTACACAACAATTAGACAAAATCACTATCTTTAACCCTTATTATCTTTATGTTCGAGACCTTTATGTCGAAAACTCCTGAACTGAAACTTTTAGATTTTGATACAAACTTTCTAAAACCGTCGAGTTCGTTTCCTAACGATCGACGTACACCATTTTACGACTAGTCTTTCAAAGCCATTTTTGTCACTTTCATGAAATTTCCGACGACATTATTTTACGACGAAAAGTGATAATTTCACTATAAATCATTACGAAACCATTGTAGGATGACATTTTGACGTAAATACTTATAAAGTGATTGAAGAATGGTCAAGACGTCAAAAGAGTATTTTTCGACGATAAGTATTATTTTCAAAACTCGCAAATGGTATAAATAACATACGTAATGCATGCATATCATAACATTACATCATAACTCATTACGTATTATATCATTCACAATAGGTCAAGGTTAAAGCATCACACTACATCTCGGTGTACTCACTCTTGTCATCATACCAATTTATCAAGTGAGTTTTCATAGCCCCACTTTCTATTAATTGTGTACAAACTTTTGGGGGAGATACATGCTCAAACTGTTTTCATTTACTTTCACAAGTACTCTAAACTTTTACATATTACTGTGAGTTCATACCCCACTTTTACTCGTTTAAATTCTTACAAACTATTTGGGGGAGATACATGCTTAAATACTTGTTTCACTCTTGCGAATACTCAAACCATTTATACAATTGTGTTACGATATACTTCTTATACACTTTGGACATTAGGTGTGGTTTATTGCGACATGTGCCTTAATGTGCTAAACTAGTTTTCAATTATGCATCAACATACAAACTTTAGCAACTGGTTAACTCCTGCGGGAGCCGGCAGAGAGGTATTGATAGTACTATCGGGCTGACGCCCCCACCCTTGGGTCCTTGATGACGCGACCTGGGGTGAATATAATCTGTTATTCAATGAAACATATCAAACAAGTTAGACTCGTCAAGAGGTTCAGTTGGCTGTGATTCTTTGCATTAAGTATATGTATATATCGTATGCACCTATGTCCTATTTACAAACAAGATTGACAATTCTATGTCTTGGCAGTGGGTTGTGAACACACAGGTTGCAAGTTTTGTATGGGCGGAACTTGGAACTGAGTGGATTTACAATGCCTTTGCTGCATGAACATTCTTTAAAGGCTTTATATTTCAACACAAACTCTATGAACTCACTCAACCTTTGTGTTGACACTTTTTAGCATGTTTTATCTCAGGTACCTAAGGCATTCACTTCATGGCATGCATATGGACATATCATAGAGTCGTGGTGACGACGCGTCTCACTTGGGATTTATAAACTTTAAAACATCGTTTGGCTTGTAACAAACTTATTTCCGCACAAGTTGATTTTCATTTGAGACCAATACTTTGTAAACTCTGATTGTTTTAATAAATTAAACGATGTGTTTTCCAAACGACACTTTAGGTCGTTCGATATAACTGTAACTTTGATGCTATGACAGTCCTCCCCAAGGTATTCAATTCCGCTGCAAAACAGGTAATTTGGGGGTGTGACACATGAGTTGTTTGTTATAGTTGCAGAATCCAATTTAAAACATTCTTTAAATAATTGCACTTTAATATTTTTTAGGAATTTTCCCTAACTTATGTTCTTTATAGCTATATAAAATAAAGCGAATTATCGTCGCTCTCTCAGCAGCAGGATATTTGAAGTTGAAGCTACTATCCGTAAGCGCCCTGGCCAATATTTTGACATCATAGAAACCTGAAACATTTAGACATAATAGCGCTTCACACGAATTTACTAAAAACTTAAAAAAAAACAATAACCAATTGTGAACTCCTATCCACTGCAGCAACCTGCCACAACTGAATATCAAACGATCTGCAACAACCAAATGCCCTTGGCTGCAGCAGCACATGGGGTCCAAACGCAAGCAAGCCAATATCCAACCCTTAAAGAACGCAGAACCCCTTTTTACTTTATATACAATACCTATTAATAATAGAATGTAATTTTTGCCGATTTACTGTTTCAAGCTTTTTGTTTCCACTCCAACCCGTTTTATTTCTTATAATCGTCCACTTTTTTTGTATGTTCGACTATCATTCAGTACCATCATTCTAACCTAGTTATAAAGTGATTGTGTTCAAACTCAGCAGAAGTGCCCGTTTGCTAAAGTAATTTTTAGAACATAAAATTTAACCAACCGACCCGTATACAACCTGGTAGGTTGTCATAGGAATTTACAACCCATTTATAACCCATAAAAATTATAATTATGAGTTTCTTTCACGAAATAAAAACAGACTAAATACCTTAAATCTGAGGCATTGACTCGTTTTTTATAACTGCATTGGGTTTGCTTCACCAAATTGATTTGTGTACTAACTTCTGCTCCTGCTGATGCCGTGGGTATGTCTCCTTCTGTACGTAACAAACAGTTGTCGTGTGAATTCCATGACAAAAAAAGTAATAACAGAACAATGCAACGTACCTCAAATGAGAAAAAAGCCCATACCCACGTAGTATCTTCAGGTTCTTCCAACACTTTTGCTGCATATACTTCGTCCCTAAAGTGAACATATGCATTTAACACCTAAAAATAAAAGCAAATGCAACATTAGATTATGTCACATAAGATATAAATACAGCAACATCAGCTATTTACCATGTAGCCAGCAAGACTGTCGCATGCCAAATGTTTAATATCCTTATTTCGACGATTATAGATCAAAAATAAACCTGCAATTAGTTGCAGCCTTATTTGGCTGGTGCAAGCTTGAAGACATTGTTTTCCTTATAGAAATAATCATTAAACATCAATTTTTAAAAACCCACTGTTTATGATTATTTTTTTTTTACCTTATGTTTTTTGCTAAAATGAAACCATGATTCAAATTTTCTTAAAGTTCATATTCCTCTCTTTCTTATCTGTTTTGTCTATCAAGGATCTAATCAAATACTTTAGTGTATTCTTTGGTAACTAATTAAACTCAAGCATATTAGTAAAGAGCCGCGAACAGCATGGACAAAATATATAACCAGTTGCAGTTGGGGTTTTTATGTATAACCAATCACAGATAAAGAGCCGCGAACAGCATGGACAAAATATAAACTCAAGCATACCCATAGCAAGTTTTGTAGTCAACTGATATACTCTTTTTATAAGCAATATTTTTCTACCTTAAGCACTTAATATTAGTAATCAGTAGTTCTTTTTTATGATGTTACAACATATCAGTAGTTCATATTCGTGTGATCCAACTGTCTCGTCGAATTTGGAAAAGCTCATAATTAACCATACTTTGTGGCTTATCAGCTTATAAGCTAAAAAATAAATTGAGTTTTAAATAAGCTCATAAGCCCAAAAAATATGGTAATTGAAACATTTGACTACTGTTAAAAGTTTCACCTTAGCTGCTGGAAATCCCAATTCAAGTAAATACTTCAACCCCTTCACAAAAGCTAGAGGAGCGTCCATGAGTTTGGTGTGATCATTGCCAGAAACCTTGCCATACGAAAGAAACTTGTTGGACAATCCATTGCAAACATTTGCTCTCTCATATTCGTTGAATTCAGCCCCTTGGATTATCGATTCAGGTGCCTCAGACCATATGACTAATCTTTCTAATCAATTTGTCACCTATAAACCTTGTTCTAGTCATGAAGAATTTAGAATAGAAGGTGGAAGATATTAACCAATTGTAGGAAAAGGTGTAATTAAACTGCAATCTTTTGTCTGTTCTAGTCTGATAAGATAACACTTAAATCCGTCCTCTATGCCCCAAAGTTAACATGCAATCTTTTGTCTGTTAATAAACTTTCTAAAGATTATAATTCCTATGTCATTTTCTAAGATACTGATTATTTTATCTAGGACCGGTACTCGGGGAGGATGATAGGCAGTTCTAAGTTGATCGATGGTCTTTACTACTTTTTTAATGATTCCTTGCGTATCAATAAAATACCTCAGGCCCTTTGTGGTATAAGCTCAAATCCTGTTCGTGAAGAGATTCTACTTTGGCATCTTAGGCTAGGACACCCAAGTTTTCAGTATTTGCAACATTTATTTTCTTATTTGTTTGAAAATTTTGATTGTTCATCGTTTAAATGTGAAAGTTGGGTTCCTGCTAAAAGTCATCGAACTACTTATGAATCAAAATTATATAAAGCTTCAAAACAATTTTATCTTATACACAGTGATGTTATGAGTCTTTCGTTAACTATCATATTTTTCAATTAATTGATGTGTTGAATTTGAAAACATGAGAAAAAATAAATAGTAAGAATAACAACTTAATTATTTGAGTAAAACAATTAAAGAGCTTGTACGCATTACAGAAAGAAAGAAAAAGTGAGGATCATTACCTAATGCATCCAACACTCTTGGAACCATGTTTCCAAATGCAATATGAAGTGAAGTCAACCTTCCGAACCCTACAGTGTTTGGTCTAAACGAACCCGTCTCGCAACACGTTCAACATCAGTTCAATCATAGGACTGGAGATTCGCCTGACAGCTTCGATGGAGTAAGGCTACTTGCACCAAAGCAACTTCAATGGAACCATGGTCTGCAATGTATACTCCCACGTCAAGCTTGCAGCAATTTCATCATGTTCTGGACGAATTCCTGAAGTGAATATCTAAATTTACATATTTGTATAGTTGTTTTAACATATTTGGTGAGAGTAATAAAACCTCTCTGTCAAAAATATTATATATGTCGTAGTTATTAGCTAATGTCTTTGATCTAAGAATTCAAATGCTTAATAAACGTCTAAACCATAGTTCCTACTACCAAAAAAAATGGCATCATCAACTTACAACAAAATACAGTAAGCTCTTTGTAGATGCCATCATCAGCACCCAAACAAAATGCATGTAATCTTACTAGCATAATTAGTCTATGGATTATGGGAAATGGTAATACCTCCTGGCTGCTAACGTCTTGGGCCTCATATTTTGCTGTAGAGAGACTAAAACTCCTTTGGGATCTCATCGCCACTGGTCGGGTCATAAGATTTGGACACGACACCTGGAAGATGGGATGAAGTTTGAGACACTTGCAGAATTTGAGATGTCAAGATGTCACATGGTATAAACAAAAGAGAACAATTACATGAAGAAAAAATGATGAAGCAGAAATTTACCAGATGTTGGGAGCTCAACTTCAGTAGTTGGCCCAGACCCAGGCTGAATATGCTGCAAATTTATGATTAATAAGAATTTAGGACACCAACGGCAAACATAGAAAACATCTGGAATTATATGGAAGTTAAAGACTTGTGAATTTGTAAGTGAATGAGTCCAAATACAATGGCTCGATGTGTACCTGCCGCTGCACCAGCAGTGAGAGTCAAGATATCACCATGGGATTTCACATTGACCGCAGAGAGGGACAAGTTTTAATACATGATCCAGTTCCTTCAGTCATTTTGTAGCCATAAACATCCTTCTCTTTTGAAACTTTGCTCAAACCAAAGTCAATGACTTTAAGACGCCCGACTTTATCTTGCAATACATTTTTGACATATTTTACAGTATTCCACCGGCTTGAAATACATCCTACCAGTAAGACCTCCTAACATGAAGATGGAATCTTTTGACTTAACATAACGTTATGATCATTTATCATGTGAATGATTTGACTTTTTAAGTCAGTATACGCTTTAAGGCTCAAAGTAAAATAAAGTGCATAAAAAAAGGCTCACAATTGTTTCACAGATGTTTATATCGTTTTGTATTGACATATCAAGCCGATTGAAAACATGTACCCACTGAACCTTTGGGGCAGGAAAAAAGTCATTCTTGCGCTTGATCCCAATATGATAGTCCGCTTATCAAGTAGATATGAATAAGTTTTTGTTCGCCAATGGTTCCACCTGATTTGAATCAATTAGACTTTTATCACTAATAATCTTTACAAAAGATCATACATTTTAAGTCAACACTAATAAGCCTTTAGACATCGCTAGATAAGCCATCTGATTTTGATAAATTGACCAAAGTCTGGTACTATGGGGGTGTTTGGATGTGCACATTGCAAGTGATTATCAGTATATGTGTCAAATTACCAGAATAAGATAATTAACTATAACATAAACGGTTGTAGAAGATAGCGTTTGAATGTGTTCACAATCATTATGACCTACTGATATTGCAGAAAGCAAAATATTTAACTACTGAAAGGATACTTTTCTGATTTCGTGGCCAACTAAGTCACCAAGTCAGCTATGTGTAACTAAAATTAAAATATTTCTCACGTTACTTAAAAAAAGAAATTAAGAACTCATACCTTGTTTTCCTTTTTGATATGTGTATGCAACCAAACATATCATACTCCTACAACTCCATCAAGTATGCATTGTTGTGTTTCTTTTTGTACCTTGACACCTTAATAATTATGGAGATAAAGTAAAAATTAAATTAGCTTGTTATCGCTAGTCACAATCATAACCCACAACATATATGTAAAGTGACCATGAACAACTATAAATGAATTAATGTACGGAACACTAATATAGACAACCACAAATTCAGTCTTCATTTAAAGCTATTACTAATTATCGTATTCAAAACAATGCTTGTATTTATATTTCTGTTTTGAATAAAAAAAAGGTTTTTTAATATTAAGCAATCACATCAGAAACTTCATTTTTCTGCTATCATTTCTCATTCATTTAAAACACTACTCACTATAGAGATTTATTGTTTTGATGTATTTTAATCTTAGATTTGGCATAGTGAACACTGTCTCTTTTACACAGCTTATATATGTAATGATAGGCGACCCAATTTTACCCAAAAACCCATATTGACTCATTACGTAACCCGTCACACCAGCCCATTTTCCCACTACAACACAGAACTAAAGCATACCTTCATCAATTCTTGATCATGCCAAGGACCATTGTTTGACTTCAAGCATCCACCTTCATTTAGGCACGAACAACTTCCATCAAGAAAATCCAGTAGTCTGATGTGAATCTAAGCAAAATTGAGAATCCCATATATAAACATAAATTTAATTCGTTCGCCGAACTAAGTGACATGATATTGCAACCAATATTCCTAGCCAGTGAGTTTATATTTTTCAACATACCATGGATACGTGTTTGTCTGCAAGTGTTGGCGAGAGACACCATCAGAATCACTTCGGGTATTCGACAATAGGATTTATGCGCTACTTGTAATATCCAATTGGCTTGCAAAACAACAAAACAGATTTAGAATATGAATTCAACCATTATTATATATCAGATAATAATATGTACGTGGATCATTTGCTGTTTGGCACCATCTAATTTTGTTTGTTTTCTCCTAGCACTAACCTTGCGCAATTGCAGAAACACTTCAGTGTACGCACTAAACCGATAATAATAACAGTAGACAGTATGTATGTTAGTGCGGATGCATAAATAAACTGATAATAATAGCCTATCACAGTTTAAATATGCGTAATATATATGTGTATGCATTCATAAGGATAACATCAAATTAGTGCGAAATGTAGAAATAAATTGATAATGACAGCATTTCAGCATCGTAAATATAAAAGTAAAACTTATTTATAACAACAGCTCTCGAGACTTGCATCGAATAAGAGTTAAATACGAAAGCGACAAATACTCCAAAAGTCTTCCAAGCTTAGGGCATGAATGTCTTAGCTCTCCATTTCCATCAACATCCTTTGTCATCGCTAGAGCTGCCTCTGCCATAATAAATATTCTGTGACATTGAATCCTGGTACACGTGGTTCTATCGAGACCTTTTTTCCAAACGGGACCCAGATTCTGCCAAAATCTGATGTTTGTTCCATGCCTGAAATCATACAACCAAAGGTTATTGCCTATCGGGCTAGCCTACTACTGTGGAGTCGGCTTGTTACATAAAGAAAACATTATACATGTATAAGAACATACCTGCAGCCGCGAAAACCAACCATTGGGTTCACGTCTGATAAAGTTGCAAACACAATATGATGTTGTTGAACAAAACTGTTCTTGAGCTCAAAGACTAAAATGATGAGATCCTCTTTATCCATTAAGCGTTTAGTAAAAAACATTAGTTGGTACCTTTATATATCCCATGGCATATGTTGTTGTCTGAACAACCGTTTTCATAAAGTGTAGACTGCATAGTCAGAACAATGGACTTTAGCACCCCATTATCGATGTTTTCCCTTTAATGCTTGGAGTTCCATCTGTTTCTGTATGCTGGTAACCATTGTTATCTTGTATGAGATATCTGTTAACAAAGTAAAAACAATATATGATATCTGATAACACTATAACACTAAAAAAACTGCAAAACTTGTTACACTTATAAGTAGGAAAAAAAAATATGTTAAACGATAAAAAAAAATTAGGGATTCTTCACCTGTAAAACTAAAAAGTCGATTATACTTTTTAGGGATAATTATGTTTAGGAATAAGATATTAGGGTGTATTTATACACAAAAAAAAATAGGTTAAAAATATATATGGTATATTTATCTCCTAAGTAATATATATCATAATTTATTTTAATTGTTATCTTCAAAAAATACATACCTAAAATACAAATTCCAGAATTTTTTTAATAATCTCCTTATTTGTATTGATTTGAAAGATATAAATCAAAAAACAATTTACTCTAGTGGTAAGTTGTTTACAAAACACATGAATGACCCAAGTTCAACTCCAACAAATGTCTTCTTTTTAATAAAAAAATTTTAAAATTCAAAAATAACAAAACCAAAAACGAACTTTAAAATTTATTAAAAACAAATTGTACATATATTAATTAAAATGCCACATGTCATTTAAAAAAATAAAATAAAATGCCACATAAATACAACATGTCATTTAAAAAAAAAAAAAAAAAGCCACATAAATACAATGATGACATGGAAATATGACATGGCATTATGGGATACCAAGTGGCATTATGACGTGGCATGCCTCCTCATATATATATATATATATATATATATATATATATATATATATATATATATATATATATAGTGTAGTGTTATATACAGTACTCATTTTAGATACAGTACTTTACAGTATTGTTAAAATGAATCTGGACCACTAGATGAGTTTGATCAAAGGTTAAGAATAAAAGTGCCAAAACTGTAATTAAACAAAAGATGTGGATTTCTTTTTCATTTAAACAAAAAGCTGAAAGGGTATTATTGGTACTATACTTTATCATTTTTATCTCTCTCTAAACTGTCCCACTTTTCATATTTCAATCAGTTTCTTCCCACCCCAAACCCTAGCCGCACCACCCTCTCACCACCACAACCTATCGTGAATCCGAGCATCCAACAACGGATCCACAAGAACATAAACGACCATCCCCTGTTTTTATTAGCCATCACGAATGAAACTAACCAGATCTGATATTTTCCTTTCGAAAAAAAGTAACAAAATCCGATTCAATCTTTTTCTAAAATGACGATTCATTTGTAAAGGAGGTTAATTTTAAAGGTAATTGAGACCGGATTTAGTTTTAATTTGTTTTTAGATAGATCGAGATGTTTTTTGGTTACTAGTTGAATTTGGAATGATATGTTAATTTGTGGTTGATGAATGAGGTTAATTGATATTAATTATGATGTATTGAATTTGAATTGATCGGATTAAATTGTTGGCCCTGTCACAGGGTCACCGTCATTTTTTTTGTTAGTGGTTCTATGGAAAGAATATGAGTTTGAGAAGGAAGATGACACTGACGAGACGAGTACTGGGAGACAAAGTTATCGAGGGAACTTGAGGAAACGCTGAAATACTAGGTGAGTTCTATAAGGATATTGTGTCATATCATCATGTTTTTAAATTTGGCTACATAACTTATCTTATAAAGGGGTGCATTTATTGTATTGTTTATTTTCTGTTTGAAAATAAGAATGTTTGTACTTAGCTTGCTCATATAAGTGCTTATTACTGTGTAGAATAAGAAAATAGACAGTACTTATCAAACACTTGAAACAGCTTAATAGCAAAGCTCTTAAATAAGCGATCTCAAACGCGTTCTGTACCACTAAGTAAAATTGATTGGATAGCTAAATATTGAACAAAAGAGTATATTGAAAGTGCATACGTGTAAAACCAGATGGTGCAAAAGTATGGAAGTTGATTGATATGTGTTATCTTGTTATGTTTAAAAAATTAGTAGATATAATTATAATAATCATGTATATTTTCCTTAATATGCAGTTAAAGCAAGATCAGGTGCCTACAATAAATGTGCAGCGTGCACATATGTTTTTGAAAAGCGTGCACATATGTTCTAATAAATTTGACGAGAAAGCGCAACGTGGACACCACAAACATACATGTTTTTGAAGGCGTGCACATATGTTCTAATAAATTTGATGAAAAAGCCCCGCGCGCACATACATTCTTAGAGAGCGTGCACATATGTTCTAATGAATTGGATGAAAAACTGAAGAGTGCACTCATGTTTTTAAATTGCGTCTACATTTATATTTAACAAGATACTTGTATATGTATTGTATTTTATTTTATATTGAATTTTGTGAATATCATTTATGTTATTGGTTTGTTATTTAAATTTTAGAGGTTACATTTATATATTTTTGTTTTTGGTAATAAATATTGAAGATCAAAGAATGTACACTAGAAACATATGTGCAAGTATAATTTTAAGCAAAATAATTTGACGTCGAAACAATTCAATGCAAGAAATATATGTAAGTATAGAATATTAAAAAACAAACATCTATGCACTTTTTTCTGAAAACACTTCTGCAAAGAAAAATATAAATCTTAAAAAAAATTGTTTTTTTTTTGTTTTTTTTTTTAATTCCGAAAATTAAGGGGTTTAAAAAACGTTTTTAATTAAAAAATACAAAAAAAAAAAAAAAGTGAAAATGTATTTTACTATTTTACCCTTTTGAATTAAGTAAAAAGATTTAATAATACTTAATTATTATTGGTCTAAATGAGTACTGTAAAGTACTGCATATAATATTGGTACTGCATAGAACGCGCCCCTATTATATATATATATATATATATATATATATATATATATATATATAAGTTTTAATTTATGAAGAAATCTTAAACGGGTTAGCGAATCGACCTATTTAACCTATTTCTTACCAGAACCTTACCTGTTTATTAAACGGGTTAAGTAAGTCAACTCGAACCTGACTCAAAAGCTATTTAAATTCAACCTGATTTGTTAATTTTCGTGTTGGTACAGGTCGGTTTCGTTTCGTATAAAAGTTGCCGCCACTATCTTGATGATTGAGTACGAAGTATACATCTGAACGAGTCTTTAATGAAGATGATTGGATACATTTATAATTGTGGTGAAAGGTTGTGTTAGTCAAGAAATGTTTGTTAATTCAAATACTCAGATTTCAAAGTGGTCCATTCAAACTCGTAATTTAAAACACATAGTATTTGAGTATGACCCCTACATAAGCATAAGTTATTAGCTAAGTTTTTTAACGCATAAGACGAGAAAATACGGGTAGTAAAGTGGTGTGGGATAGATCATTCATAAATCTTAATAGACTGAGACACACCAATTCTGCAATTCCTAAACCCTGCATGGCGTTGTTTTGTGGATTCGTTTGAGGTATCGAACCACCAAAACGTTGCATGTCATTCACTTTGTTTTTGTCTATTAACTACAGTATCAGTTAATTATCTATATATACTAAAGGTCAAAGGTCGTTGATGTTACTGTAGCAAACAACACATTAAATGGAAAGTTTCTCAAGTTGGCAAAAACAGTTCCTGAGGTTTAAGTGTCGTTACAAAGTAAGTCCAAACATTAAATGCAAAGTTTCATAACTTGGCTAAAACAGTCTCTGAGGTTTAAGTGACGATTCAAAGTGAGTCCTCTACCATTAATTGATATCTATAGCAACTTGGCAAAATTAGTCCTTACGGTTTAAGTGTCGTTACAAAGTAAGTCCTTTAAAGACAATCCCGCTGCATCGCGCGGGTTTCCACACTCGTTTTATAATAAGGGGTGAACCATACGATTACAATTATTAGGAAGCAAGGACACTTGTTAGGTTAATTTATACTAGTAATTTCCAATGTGAACAAATCTGCAGCGGTCCTTTAAAGATCTAAAACACTACGTGGACAAATTAAATATTACTACGTACTTGAGGATATAATAGTTTACTCTCATTTTTTATTAACTTAATACTACTTGTCTACTTGCCTTTGAATATAGATCCCATCTTATCCTTTTAAAATTGCTCTCAAATGAGACATTAGCTTACACAAGATGGCTTCCCTTGATCCGATCCCCATCTTGACTGTTCTTGAACAAGCCCATGTATCACCACCTTCGGCCACCGTGGCCAACACTACGTTGCCACTCACTTTCTTCGATATATTCTTCCTAGTTCAGCCTCCACTTCACTATCTTTTTTTCTATGAATTACCACTTACTAAAACTCAGTTCGTCGAAACTATTGTTCCAAATCTTAAACACTCGTTATCAATCAGTCTTA
Source organism: Chrysanthemum seticuspe (assembly GCA_019973895.1). Taxonomy (NCBI): domain Eukaryota; kingdom Viridiplantae; phylum Streptophyta; class Magnoliopsida; order Asterales; family Asteraceae; genus Chrysanthemum; species Chrysanthemum seticuspe. The sequence continues at coordinate 303,225,185 of BPTQ01000008.1, forward strand.
AGCATTTTTTCCCTTTCGCGGGTAATTTAATCGTGTTTCCTACTACTGACAGATTACCCGAAATTCATTATGTAGAAAATGATTTTGTCAATGTTACATCAGCAGAATGTAATCTTGACTTTATCGATCTTACGGGGTACCATCCTAGAAACTGTGATAAGTTTCACCATCTTGTGCCGCTACTGGGAGACTATTGTAGATTATCTAGTCATATAAAGATCCCCTTGTTTTCTGTTCAAGTTACAGTTTTTGCAAATTGTGGTTTTTCTGTTGGAATAAGTGCTCACCATAGTCTAGGTGATGCGGGTACACTTTTTTCTTTCTTGAAGGCTTGGACATCGATTACTCGATTTGGTAACGATGAGGCCTTCTTAGCTTATGAAACTTTACCTATCTATGAAAGAGCCTTCAAATACCCGAATTTAGAAGAATCATTTCTGAAAATGGCAAAAGTTGAAACTCTATTTGATAAAGAGTATCAACCTCCAAAGCTTCCAGATTCAACAAACAAAGTTCGTGCCACTTTTACGCTGACACGAATTTTGCTTGATAGTCTGAAAAAATTGGTTATGACCCAATTGCCAACGGTACCATATCTATCATCTTTTACGGTTGCTTGTGCTTATATATGGTGTTGCCTTGCAAAAACACGTGACGAAGAGCTACAAGTATTTCTTATACCCATGGATTGCAGGAAACGTATGAATCCACCATTACCCTCGGCCTATTTTGGCAATTGTATATGGGGGTCGGTATCGGTTGCAAAAACATCTCTTTTAACAGGAAAAGACGGACTCACAAATGCTGCAAAATTACTGGGAGAGAATTTACACAAGACGTTAAGCAATGAGGATGGTATTGTGTATGATAGAGTCTTGAAAGCAGGTGATATGTTGCCCCAAGGGGTGCCAATGACATATATGTCGATTTCAGGAACACCAAAGCTCAAGCTTTATGATGTAGATTTTGGATGGGGGAAACTGAAAAAGTTTGAAAAAGTATCACTTGATTATAGTGCATCCATATCTATAGATGCTGGTAAAGAATGTGATCAAGATATGGAGATTGGTATCTGCCTTACAAATGAACAGATGGAAGTCTTTGTTCGTAACTTTAATCTGGGAGTCTGGGACTAGAACCATACATCTAAGTTAAGATTCATCAATTTATTTCTGTTGAATTGCTTTATGTTTTTTTGTTGTATTATTTTAGTGGGTAAAAGATATATATTCTTGTGGTTCAAAGAAACCGATGAAAACAGATGCACATTTAAAAATTGCCTGTTTGATTCGTTACCTAACCTGCCCCATTAGCTAGCGAGCAGCAATTCAGCATAGCAAAATCAACATTTCATCCTCTTCAAAATACAGTTAGTTGATATAAAAAGTGATAAGTTGGCACGTACATTCTTTCAGGATCAGAATAGCTATCTTTGTCTAGTATCTTCACTGAAACATTTGTGCCATTCCATTTAGCAACTTGAGAGTTTCCCTGTCAAATTACCCAAAAGTTAATCACTCGAGTACAAATTGTGGTACTGATTTGAGACAGCATATATAAGAGAATAGTGTGAAGCAAAAGAGTCTTAGGGGTTCTTGTAGTTTAACTCATTAAAACAATGCTCACAACACGTGCAGAACCCTTCACTGGGTCTGACTTTAAATTGCTGGTTTGATGGAAGACTGCAAGTTTGGTTCATGACTGCTATTTCAAATGTTTTTTACATGTTTATTCAGGGGTATATAATCAGCTTCATAGGGTATGAAAGGAACCCGTATGACTGTTATTACTTCAGGGTTTGTACTTGGTTAGTATTAAGGGTTCTCCTGAATCTGGGATATGTTTTACGGTTCAAATAGCATGGCAACTATTGCTTTATCAAGTAACCTTTGGACGTACGGTTTAAAATGCTTACTCCATATATATAGCCAAACCTAACTGACCCAACCACACAAAACCAGAAGTCTACAATTAGATCGTAATTAGTTTGCTCAAAGTCTACAATTAGGTTGTAATTAGTTTGTTCAAAGTCTACAATTAGGTATGTGACCAGGATTATGTTATCAGTAGATGGAGGTATGTTTTGAATGTAGGTCTGCTAAATTGTATTTGCTCCTAAAAGGTTCTTTAAAATTGCACTACACAGACGTTGGATATATGCCCGTATGATAAGTTTCAACTGTAGTCCTGGGAAAAGACCATCGTTCATATAGCATGTTTTCTTTACAGTTTGAGATATATGACTACTACTGTAAAAAAAAACATGAAGTTAATATATTCCAATGGTGTTTTGTAGTAACTAGCAAAATGTAATGTGTTACGTATTATTGAATTCAAATATTCTAGGATGTAAACTATCTATACTACATATAAAATAAAAATGGTCAAATGTTGAAAGTTGAAAGTTAAAAAAAAAATGGTCAAAGGTGAGAGAAATGTATAGTGTAATTAATACTTTTATTAAATACCATATTACTTAAAAGTACAATGATATACTCACATTGTACAACCAATTAAAAACATATATACCAAATTAAATACAATAAATTAAAACACTCTTTAATAAAAAGTACAATAAAATTTTCACAATGTACAGTTTAAAAAACATAATCCAAAATATTAAATAATTAAACACACTAAATAATGTTATTTTTAAAACACCTTAAAATGAAAAGTACATGTTATTATACATATTAATAAAACACACAAAAGTTCATACAAGCTAGTAAGTTGATGGTACATATAGTTTTAAAAACCGGACCGGACCAACTGGTTCAACCGGAAACCGGTGTCGCCACCAGTTCGACTGACCAATAAAAGTCATCTGAAAACGAATCAGAGAGGACCCGTTAAAACCGATACAAACTGGTGAATCAGGCCTCATCGAGATCTATTTCTCCGGTTAATCGTTACAGGGTAGCCGCCGCCGCAACGCGCGGGTACCCTGCTATACTATATATAAAAGAAAAACCAAAAAGTGAAAAGTGAAAAGTTGAAATTAAAAAATAAATGTTGAAAAAATATATTTCAAAAGGAAGCTATTAATACACATCGAAAACCGGGTTGACCCGGGACGCTTCAAGCCCGGCGGGTTGAACCGGTTTAATTTGACCCGTTTTCGACCCAACCCGTCAGGTTGACCCGGTTTAAATCGACTTGTTTTTTTACGGGAACGGTTCAACCGGTTGAACCACCTGGGTCGAACCGGGTTTCAAAAAATTATGTTTAATCCCAAAATCTTCAAACTTTTATTATTTTTCGTTTGTAACCTATAAACATATTACTAAACGATTTGTCGATAAAATCCTGTTGCTATGCACATATACTCGTCCAGTTTATAAAATGTGGTTGAAAAAAAGTCTGCTTGGCTGCTTGCTAAACCAGCCCAGTAAGTACAATAATGAGAACCAAAACCAAGTTCATTTTAATAAATGACCCATTTGATCCAAGCTCAGCTGACCAGCTCTACTCATTTATTGGTAGGTCATATCCTATAGTTGGAACTTAGGTTGTTTTAATTGCTTTACTTAATTGTTATATGCTTAGATAGTTATGTTATATGCTTAACTTAATTGTTATATTTTCTTTTTCTCAGAGAGGAATATGAAGGAGATAACTGCTTCATCAACGACGTTGTGTCAATTTTATAATTTATAATATGTGACCATACAACTACCATTTATTTGGAAGCAAGGACATTTCTAAATGCTGTTTTTTTTCTTCTTTTCTTGTCACACTGGTTCACTTTTTATAAAATCCAATGCGAATAAATATCTACAGCCGGCCATTAAAGAACTGAAATAATACGTAGAAATTAAATATTACTTGAGGATATTATAGTTTACTATTATTTTTTTTTAATGAATACTACTTGTCTACTAGCGCTTTAATATAAGGGTTAATAGCATGTAATAGCAACGTATTTTTCCATTTATTCAAATATCAGATACGAACTCAAAAAAATACCACAATACCCATCCATCTTTCAAATTTTGTTTCATTATCATACGTTTTTACGTCATCTTTTTGCATCATTAGTCCTTTTGACTAACGACCGTTAGTCATCTCTTTGCACCGTTCCAGGAGAGTTGCCGGAGCTATTCCTTGTGGGGTGGACAATGGCTGGTGCCAAAAGGCACCCGGGGTCAGGGTGTTCCCGCCAATCTACTCCTTTTTAGGAATCTCTTTGCACCCTTAGTCTTTTTATACGTTTTTATCCATTTTATACGTTTTTTAAGTTTTTGTTCGTTTTTAAGCATCTTCGTCTATTTTTATACGTTTTCAAGCGTTTTATACGTTTTTCTTAAGTTTTTATACGTTTATGTATGTTTTTATATGTATTCTTACGTTTTTATTCATTTTTATACATTTGCGTCCGTTTTAATACGTTTTCATCCGTTTTTATATGTTTTTACGCTTTTATCCGTTTTATACGTTTTCATATATTTTTGTTTCTATACGTTTTTGTTCGTTTTTATACATTTTGTTAGGAATATTTGTAATACTTAGTTGAAATTGTAATACCAATAGGTATGTAGTTCCTACTGGTAGAGTAGTAGTTCCCACTGGCAGGTATATAGTTCTTGCTGGTAAGATTATTCTTATAGTTACTACTGGTTGTTCTTACTGGTAGCATAGTTATTCCTGGTTTAGTTAAATAGTTATTCCAGGATAAGATTTAGTTTGTTAGAATTGAGGATATGCATGAGCTAAATTAAGAAGAGATATGCATATCAATCTCACCCGTTTTAGTTAATGTCGATTAGGGTTTCATTATTATAAATATAACCCACGACATAGGGAATTGTAACTCAACGCAACACAAAACACAATTCTCATTGTTCTTTAATAGAAATCCATAGAAGGATCTTTTAGTTTTATTGGTCCTGTTCTTCTTATTAGTTGTGTCTATATTCCGCGTAGACATTAGCTTTCCAAAGCAAGAGTCTCTCGTGTGTTTAGCTTGTGATTACATAGGCTATTCACCACCCTTAACAGACAGTAAAGATCTATCTAGAGTGGGATCCAACAAGTGGTATCAGAGCTTGTTGAGAGTCTTTCATAAGAAGAATAATTTTAAGATCCTTATAAACCTCCAACCAAACCCCTTTCCACACCTTTAAAATGGCAGGATCTGATGCTGAAAGTGATGACACAGTTGTTCAACCACAACAAAATATTCAACCTTAGATCATCACAACTGTCTCAAACAACAATGCAAAATTTCCTTACTTGAAGAAGGATGAGTACGAGGTCTGGGCTATAAAGATGGGAATACTGGATCACAAACAATGATATAAATATCTGGAAGGTGATTCAAAATGGCAACAACTTGAAAAGAACTGGAAGAGATCGTGATGGCAATATCACTATTCTTCCCCCAACAACTAATGATGAACACATTGCTGCTCAGAGGGAATCAAAGGCAAGAACCACCTTGCTGCAATCTATTCCTGATGATCATGTAGCAGATTTCAATTATATGGATGATGCAAGGGATATATGGAATGCGGTCAAAGCAAGGTTTGGTGGTAATGCTGAGCCCAAGAAGATGAGAAAGTCTATGCTTAAGCAAGAATTTTCAGAGTTCAGAATTAGTGAAGCATGAGGATTGCACAAAGGGTATGACAGGATGCAGAAGATTCTGAGCCAACTGAATCAGCACAAAGCCAAACCGGATGATGAAGATATTAACCTCAAGTTTCTAAGAGCTTTTCTTGCATCATGGTCTCAAGTTGCTTTAACCTTGAAAACCAAGGGTGGACTAGAAGCTCTTTCCTTTGATGATCTGTATTACAAGTTAAAGACTCTTGAGGTAGATATCAAAGAATACTCTACTTATTCCTCAAGCCAAGCTGCAAGTTCAAGCAATTATGCTTTTGTTAGTACCACCACTACTAACAAAAGGATGTCACATGCAGATAGTGTTGGGAATAATACTAACAGTTACCACTGATAGTCTTGTGGTTAACACTGCTAAAGATTACACTAGCAGTGGAAACTCATTACCACTGCTAATACAAATATTACCACTGCTATTAGGATAATTGTTATGTATCCGTGTATTGATAAGTATAGAAAAGATTTTGTGTATTGATGAGTGTCTAAATACTCATCATTTTTGTACCAATTAAACTGCAAAAACATCTGAAAACACTCAGAAATACATCAAAATGATAAAAATATCACAAATAAGTGTTTTATGTGTTTTAAATGCAAAAATATCAAAATCTGGTGAAAAACGTATCAAATTTGCATAATTGGCAGTTTTAGTCCCCCAAGTTTCAAAAGTTGTCAAAAACAGTCCCTGGTAAATCTAAATAAAAAGAAATGTTATTCAAGGTCCCTGAAATATTCTAATTTGTCAAAAATGGTCCTTCAATACATCTTTTGTTAAATGGCAAGAAAGGTCCCTCAAGTTTCAAAATTGGCAGAAATGGCCCCTGGAAAATTGCAAAATAACAGATTTGGTCCCTGTACTTTTGAAGCTTGTCAGTATTAGTCCCTTGGAGCATCTTTGATGAGTTGGCAGCTATGATCCTCCAATTTCCAGAAATTACACATTAGGTCCTTGGATATTAGACCTTTTAAACCTTTTTGGACCTTAAGCCTTTTTGACCCCCTGCCTATACCTGTGACCCTTTCATTTTGGACCCTTGGTCAACCTCAGTCAAACAAAGCAAATAACCCGCCTACCTTATCCCTTCTTCTTCCACTTGATCTCTGCAACTTCAGGCATCTCCCATCACCTTTCCACCCCCCTCATCATCATATTCACCTACTTTTACCTCCACAATTAATGCCACCCCCCCTATCTACAAATACAGAGCCCTACAAGTCAAATGGAGTTTTCCCGCCAAATTGGTAAAAACGGCTAAAAGGCTCTAAACTCTCCCATTGGTTCTCAAATGAGGTGGGATTGCATCAGAAGGCCACGTGGAAGCATTGGAAGCTATAAAAGAAGAAGAAAGACAGAGAAGAAACCAACTTTGGTTTTTACCTTAGTTCACGTAGTGTAACTTTTATGCTTTCTTTAAATTAAATATCATTTACAGTTTAAATGTTGTTATCTTTCATAAAATAGTGTAATGGAACTTAATTTTCAGTTTAATTGCAAGTTACTTTAAAGTTTCAAATTTTGCTTAATGTCTTTTAAATTTCGTATTTCTTCAATTTCATGTTTTATAGTTGTTTTATGAGTTCTATAGCTTCATTAAGCTCTTGACAAAAGCTCACTAAGCTTTTAGATTCATTTAAACGAGCTACACTTTTAAATTCAGAAAAGTACTAAAAAATCAAAAGAAAGTCAATGGAAGTCAAATCTGATCCAATAAGCAGTTCTGGGAAATGGAAGCTAAGCTGGAAGGATTTCTGGTTTCTAGCTTATTGACAGTAAGCTAGGAGTGGTTTCTATACCTTGGTACTCAGTTTTTATCTTGATCATTTGTGAGTTCCATTTTTACCATTTTTACCCATTTACTGTTTTATTCCTTTTAATGCTTTGATTTTCATGTTTACCTGTTTCTATGTTGTTGTTTATTGTTATTATAGCATAATATAAGTAGTTTGTTCATTGAAATTCAGTTGTGCATAAAATTGAAGTTACTCAATTGAAATTCAAATTTGACAAGTTTGTGTTTTTGGCCTGTGTTCTTGAAGTTTATTGCTCATATAGCCTTAGTATGTTATATTATAATGAATGGAATCTGGTTTATGCTCAGAATCATCTAAAACTTTGAAGTTCATTTGACAAGTGATAATCAAAGGGATGTTTGGATTTGCTGATAAAATAGAGTTCCAGTGTATTTCTGTTGTTATTTATACTTGTTCCATGTTATAATAGTACCTAGTAACTCAGTTAAGTCATAATATTCAGTTCTTATTTTGTAAAAGTCAAATTTCCTTTTTATTTGCTTTAGCAGTTTACTGTCAAAGATTTAGATTGTTAAAATCATAGTATTAGCTTAAAAGTTGTTAGCCTAGCTCTAGATAAACTTATTACAGCTCATTATATCATATTCAGTCTATAGATTACATCCTAAGTTCATTTTAGTCAAACCTTTATGTTCTTGCAAAAAGTCAAATTTTCAAATAGCTGTTTTTGAATTAAATGTATAATTTTCTATAGGTTTCAGTATTAAGTTTTAGCCTTAAACCTTCTAGGATGTTTAAATTTAGCTGCTAAACTTAAATATAAAAATACTAGTTTACAATCTCTCAGCTTTTTAAATGCTTATTTTGTAGCTTAATTGTACCTAGTTTTGCCCTGCACCACAGTTTAGGTGTCAAGTTCACAAGCTTGCAAAAGCTTGTGGATTTGACCCTAGCTTGTGAGCTTGGCTTCTTTGTGTAGCCTTTGTGCTCTTTTTATTATTTGCATGCTTGTTTTTACATCTTTAGCTTATTTAGGTAGCTTAATCTCACCATCTATTTTGTCCCATTTTGACCACTCAACTGAAGCAAACAGTTGAGTGGGGCTT